>CM028346.1:3050899-3224599 GCA_016618105.1 Dendrobium huoshanense | reverse complement strand
TTTTATGATTTGTTTTTGTGCAATGAGATTTTTAATATTACGTATTTAGTTAATATATTGAATTCATTCTAACAATAATCAAGTGATTTGATGATTGGAAATCATTTTGAAGGAAAATAAAAAATAATAATTTAGGCCCCCCTTAACTATATTTTCTGGCTCCGCCACTGCATACGTGAAAGGCTATATATATATATATATATACATGAAAGGCATCCATGTTACAAAATGTTTAATAAAGCACATGAAGATATAACTTTGACATTAATTGTTTTATATTTGTTATATTATGTTCAATCAAACATTTTTTTCATGCAGAAAAAGTCAGAATCAAACTTTCAGAATTGTTTGATGTTGAAGTTTGTTCACCAAATGAGCACAAAGTCCCTTGTAGACACCCTAAATTTTTTAAATGTTTAAATTAAAAAAATATTAATTTGTAAAACAAATTTTACTATGGATTAGAAATTAAGTCAAATTGAATTATACAAGGAAGAGTTTAAAGAAGAAGAAAAAAATGCAGTTTCTAATGATTTTTGGGAAAATAATGTTAGTATAAATTAAATTTATTAGAATATTATTATTAGTAATATTTTTCATCATTTCTATTTTTGATTTTCTTTAAAACATACAGGACAAAATGATGGAAATACGTCAAAATATTATTGATAAGCGAGGAACAATTGCTGGGCAATATTTTTTCCTGAACTTCTAGGAGAAACATCTTTATATATTCGTAGCCTTGGTTATGGGCCGAATCCTATATAGAAAACTAAATTTGTTAGATCAAATGTGTCGTCCGAGAGAGAGGTTGAACATGAAAATAATTTAAAACTTATACAAGCGAAGTATTAAGAACAGAGTAAGATCATTAAATATCAACAAAAAAATTATAGATTACTTGAAAACAATTGCAGAGAAAAAGGGCATGCATCTATCTAATGATGATGGTAAGTACTTAGAATAAGCACAATAAAGTTGACAAAATAAGATAAAAATTTTGTTTAACTAATATTCTAAATTTTTTCTTGTAGGTATAGACTTCTCAAATAAAGTAAATGATGATTAGAGTTCTAAGTTATTCTTGTCGTTTGATACTATAATATTTTAAAGTCACTTTTAATTGTTCTTTGCAGAATTTGTTGCCTAGTAATGGACCTTGCATCAGGGGCGGAGCCATGATTTTTTTCTTGTGGGGGCACAAATCATTGAAGTAAAAAAAAAACCCTCAACCTTTTTTATCCGGGCTTGGGACCGGCATAGGCGGTTTTAAAAATTTTTTTTTTTAAATCATTAGATTCATTATAAAAAGAAAGATACAATATATGATAAAGCAGAAAAAAAAACTTACAATTGAGAATATAAAATCTTGAGATTCTTCTTATCTAAAAATTTGTTTCCGCAGAGCTTTGTTGAATTTGTATATTATTTTCCTCACATATAATTTCCCGATCAACTCCTTCAAATTTTCTTTTGAAATATCTTTCCATATCTAATTTTAATTAAAACTAGATTAAAAACTTTATGTTTGTAACAAAAAAAAAAAGAATATATGCTAAATAAAAGATAAATAACTAATAAAAATTACCTTTCAACTGCTACGGAGGTAACAAAATAGTAGAGCACTTGCAATCCGTTGCTTATGAAAATGTGCCTGAAAGCAAAAATTACAATATTTACCTTAAGTCCTTAACAAAGATGTAGCAGAAAATTATCAGAAAAAAAAATCTCTAAATTCTAATGGTAGTTTTCTCACAGAATCATTACAATATAATTCTCTTAATACATCATTTTTCAAAAAGCTGCTTGACAGAAAATCACCGAAGGATTAAGGTTACCTTCTGAATCAAAAAACTTCAAAGCTGGCGCTGGTTTGTCTAATAGAAAATCACCGATGGTTACCTTCTGAATCAAAAAGCTGCTTGACAGAAAATCACCGAAGGTTTTCTTTTGATTTCTGAATCTAAAAACATTAGAACTCATAAGGAGAAGAATATTACCCGCCAATCTGCCGTCTTCGTCGCAAGCAGTCGATCCACGGTGAAGAAGAATGCAGCGACGCTCACGATGAAGAAGAAAGCAACGGGCAACGGCGTTTCTTTTCCCCTCTCAAACCTGTATCCTGCGGCTCTTTTTTTTTTTCTGTCTGCCCGCCTTTTAGGGTTCTGCTTGCCTAAAATAAATCAGCATTTATTTTCTTGCCTAAAGTTACCTAAAAAAACTACAGTAATAATGATATTTACTTAGACATTAATAAAAATTCAGTGGGGGCCCGTGCCCCCAGGGCCCCCAAGGTAGCTCCGCCGCTGCCTTGCATGTTTGAATTGCTAATTCCAATATTTACTTCTAAGTTATGGATTGTAGTCATCAATTCTTGCATTTTCTTTGCTTTTTCAAAATGCATTTGTTTGTAATTCTTAAACTTGATAGATTGCATCATTTTTGTATTGATTATATCTTTTTCAAAATGACATGTTATTATGAATTGGCAAAAAAAAAATCTTTCATGTATATTATGAGTATGGAGCTTGATATTTTAACTCAATGTTATGTCTCAAATTTGTAATCTTTCAATTCTTATAGATAATGGAAAGATCGAATGTACACTTTCAAATATGTAAATTAAATTGTTAATCATTATAGTTTTATCATGTTAGATCTCCACTTCCCAATTATATCGCTCTAGTCATTTACATGTGATGACCACTAAAAAAGAGATGAGAACTTAACTGATTCTGAACAACAGGATTATCATAGTAACTCTAGTAGATCTGAATGTCATTATTTACTACAGCTGTCTTCATTACAACATTTTTAGCCATTGGGATTTTGATGTTAACTTTGTTGATAGCGCTTATTATAATGTTTGAGTCTTGTCAGAGTAAATGTTTTGGAGTTTGAAAAGAAGTTAAGAAAAGTGATTAGCATGATTATTGCAGTTTGTTTGCTTTCCATGCTGAGCTAAACAACTGGGAGCTCTGTGAATTTCTATGATATTAAAGTCTCATGCTCTTCAGTTCATTTATGAATATTATATGCAAAATTTAAACACTTCACTATAGTTTGTGGAGGAATTCTTTAGTACATTGAAACTAAATGATGACGATTTGGATGTAATATTACTTGATGCAGATGACATACTATTATTAATTGCAATTTTAACAAGATTTCTTCCCTTGATTGGTAGATTGGCAATGACCATATAAATTGACTAATGTATTTTTTTTCCATTTTGTTGCCATCTATATATATTTTTTATGGAAGCATTTTTTGGTTTGAAGATAATAGGCTTCAAGCCTCTATGCTTCTTGTTTGATTGCGGATTCAAATCCGGACTAGCAACTGGTCTTTTATTCCTTTTATAAGAAAATTTGTTGAACACTTTAATACTACTTCAATTGCTATTCAAGATTTTAAGTTTTGGTAATTAAAATTTTCTTCACTTGAATATTCTCTTTCTTTCAATGTGTTCTGTTTGACACATTATAAGCTATTTAAGATGTTATTTGAACTTATATCAATGAAGATATTTGGGTACTCCAAATGAAGATACCTGGCCAAGATTTAGTATTTTGCCTGATCAAATCCGCTTTTTCGAAGTGGACTCTAGAGGTATATGTTAAATTCTGTCTGTCCAACGATCTGTTAAAAAATTTTACTTCTAGAGTATGAACAATGGGCCATTTTAAGTTATAAAGTAAATTCCTCCATCTCTTTGTCCATGCATGTGATTGAAATTAATTGAGTGTATCTTATTTGCTGATATAAAGAACTCCATTGATTATTTTGATGTGCAAGAACTAGCTACAGTGGTCCAAGTCTTAAACATGCGGGAATAGATCTTCATAAGTATTTTAATACTCTTGCTTATTTTGATAGTTTTTACCTAAGTTATGTCAACAATACTTTAAGATATGGTACATGGTGTTGATGGTGCACATAAAAGGGTTGTCCGGCTACAAATAGGATTTAATTGAAGTAGTATTTGATAAATCTTACATAACTAGATTTAGTAAAACATGATAGGATTTATGTGAAACTCTGAATTTATATAAAAAAGAAAAAAGAGAAGTATTAAATATCTAGGCATCACTTTTTGTGTGATTTATAAAATTTTATTACAAACTCTAAAAGTTAAATGTGCTCGTATGGGAGCACTTCCAAGATTAGGCCAAAGTGGACAATATCTTGATGTTTGAGGATTTGAATTTGTACAAATGATATTAGAGTAACAAACCAATTAAAAGATGATAATTATGTGTTATGTCATGGTAGTTATCTCTAGAACCATTGTTGATACAAAGTACTACATGGTGAGAGCAACATGTAACACATAGACAAAAATGATGATACTAAATACAATTGCTAAAGACAACAATCAAATGGGATTCAAAGGCATTTGAAAAGGAACTTCAAAGCAAAAGAAGAGAGCATTATTTTTTATTCGATAATTTTATATGTATAAGGCATTTTTGAAAAAAAAAAATAGTCATTTTTAAATAGCTTTTAGAAATTGATAGTTTGGACTTTTTGGGCCGTTTGGCATAAGCAGGGATAATTTTACACTTGTCTAAGTAATCGACTGGTCTCTTAGTCTTCTCATGATTTACAAATTCAAGACTTTGGATTATGGATTATCTAGTCTCACGAAAGATTGCATTGCCTACTTAATTTGTAGCGCATCTTCACTTCCATGATTTCAACATGCTATAACATAGCATTACATTAAAAGAGTTTATAAAAATCATAACCAAGATATATTATCGAATTTATAAAATCGTAGTTGGATCTCATCAGAAAAGGTTACTGCAAGCAATTCTAGTGAACTCTCTAGCTCTCTCACACATCTTCACTTTCTTCTTTCTTTCCCTATTGAACTTCTCTCATTTACGCTCCTACTCATAAACTACGACGACAAAAATAAGCAAAGAAGAAGCCATATGAGTTGGATTCAAATGTATTGGCAAAATCAGTGACTTAAGAAGGAGAAACTGTGATAGCAGTTCTTTGGCAAAGGCATAGATGAGAAAATTACATGTCAAGAGGAAACTTTCTTGCTATGTGCGGCTCCACATGCACTGCCTAAATTTAATTAATCTGGGATTTAAGCCACCAGCACTGGTCATTTGCCCATAAACTACCAGCACTGGTCATTTGCCCATAAACGTCTCTATCATTGTGGCCCACAGGAGAGAAATGTAGAGTATATATATATATATATATATATATATATATATATATATATATATATATATATATATATATATATATATATATATATATATATATATATATATATATATATGCATCCCCTCTTTTTTATGATTATTTCTTGAACAACTGAGAATAACAATATATTAATACATTTATCATACCTAAAAGCAAATATTGTTGTCAACAAAATAAGAGTAAGAAAACTGATGAAAAGGAACAGAATTATACTAAATTCCGTAATGGTGGTAGATTTCAAAATGTTAAGCACATTTGTCCCACGAAGCAAAATGTTTAACAAAACATAGCAAAACTCCAGTTGCACAATTTTTGGCAAGAGAATATCTTCCTTGTTTTCTCACTGAAATCAAACTAGTCATTTTTCTCAACAAAAAAAAAAAGAAAAAAAATCAAACTTTTATAGGCATAATATTTGGGAGGCCATGACATAATCACTTACATATTAACGACCCCTAGAAGCATTTTTTATGTTCTTCGATAGGGTTAAGAAGCTTTTCTAGATGTTTGAGCCAACTAAAAACTTCCTCTTGCTGCAATTCTAATTGCTTCTATAAAATTTCGCATTTTGCTTTTTTCTTGTGGTCTGTTCCTCAAGTTTCTCCACCAGATGAGGATTGTTGTCTAAGAACTGCTGAATCCAAGTCTCTATTGGTGAGTATTTATCCTTCCATGAATCAAACTCAACAATCCTCCTATTCCTTGCCTCCTCCAACTTTAACTGAACCTCCAATAATAATTTGCTTCTCTTGTTGGTGTTTTTTTCAGACACTTCGAGGGCTGAATACGCTCTTTTCAGGCTAGTAAACCTCTCCTTAAGACTCGAGCAATAGGTACCATAACGAATAAGGTCGCACGTTAGATCCGTTTCCTTCTGCACAATCTCTAAATACTTGTGCTTCAATGCATTAAGCTCATCCTCTGCTCTTCTACTAGTAGACTCTTCCCTTGCTCTTCGAACCTCCTCCATTAAATCACTGATCTTTTCTTGAGCAAGTTTCTTGCTTTCTCTGAGAGCCGTGCAATCCTTACTATAAAATTCGACTTCTTTCTTGAGATCAACACATTCGTACTTCTTCATCACAAACTTCACATTTTCCAAACTTAACGATCTTTGCATCTGAATCTGATTCTTCTGAATCTCGGCTTCGTTGTCCCTCAGGGCAAGCACTTCCATCTCCAAGCTGTCATTTTTATCCTGCAGCTCGGCAACGGAGACGGAGAGATCCTTCAAAGCCTCTTCCTTTGCCGAGTCTTCTCGTTCCTTAAGAATGGCAGCGATCCTGCTGAACTCCGACCTACGGAAAGACATAAAAGAGAAAAGCTCTGAGTTGTTCATGCTATCAAGCTGCTCTGATAAGCCGTCGTTCGATGGCGGGTTAAGAGGAGGGGAAGAGTTCGTCGGCCCGATGGCAGGCATTTTCTTCAAAACTGATTAAAAAAGAGAAAAGCACTGGTGAATTCTGTAGGCTTGTAGATGAATTTGAACACCAGAAGAAGAAGGCGATTCTACCGAGACTTGTCGCCTCGCCTCGCGTGAAAAGTCCAGCCTTTAAATAAAACTAGCACTCCCTGCGACGAAAATTATGTAAATTTTAGGCTTTTATCCGGACAGAATCAACTGTAAACATATATAGCCGTCGGTTTGGATTCTGGTCTTGTTGCATATATTTATTAGTTATAATTGTTCTATTAATTCAATATCTAAATTCTAAAACTATATGGAGTGTCGAATAGACCGAAGTATTGAAGAGCGCCGAATAGCACAACTGAAGCAATTAAATTTTTTTTTTGTTATTGAATAAGCGACAGAATATGTCATAACCCAAATCAGATGGATGGAACTATTGGTGTAACCGAGCTTTTAACTTATTTAGCTCATACTGACTTCGAATACGGGATCATTTCATAAGCTTGAACTCGACTCGTATAAAAATCAAGCTCGAGTTCGGCTATATTACTCGAGCACGGCTTGATTGAAAAGCTTGAACTTATAAAATACTATAATATAGCATAATATATGTAATCTAATCAAGTAGCTCAACAAGCATTTGAGTCGAGTGAGGTTGAGCTCAAAAGTTCGAGCTCGTTTAATATACGAGCTCGATTATGAAGAAACACAGAGAGCTATGGAGAGGAAGAAGATGAACAGTAACAATGACATTTTCTGTGTATGATTAATGTGTGTTACATGAGTATATATAAGCCAACTATGATATAATAGTAAATGTCTAAATTGCCCATGGTCGTTAGAGTGTACAGTGACAAAACCAAGTGGGAATAAAGCTGATGTCTGCTCAGCCGTTGCTGTCCAACGCCGCCTTGATTTGTGACGAGGTGGTTCGTGGCTCTGAGTCGTTATCGGAAGCAGTTGCCTTTTCACCGTCCCTCAAGCTGATGGTGGGTAGAACCAGAAGCTTGTTCCGAAGATCATGAAGGTGAACTGATGAGAGAGACTTGGTGAAGATGTCCGCCAGTTGATCGAGAGTGGAGACATGATGAACTGTGATATGTTTGGCTTGGATGCAATCACGGATGAAGTGATGATCGACCTCGATATGCTTCTTTCGAGCATGAAAGATGGGATTGCACGCAATGGACATGGCGGAGACGTTGTCACAGAAGAGGTCAGTGGGGGGAAGCAAGATTTGAAAATCTTCACAAAGGCGTCTGGTCCAAATAATGTCAGCTGCAGCAGTAGCCATTGAACGGTACTCGGCTTCTGTGGATGAGCGGGCAACGGTCGTCTGTTTTTTAACGGACAAGGCCAGAAGAGCAGTACCGAGAAATAGACAGTAGCCAGTGGTGGACTTGCGATCAAGTTGATCGCCAGCCAATCGGAATCAGAGTACGCAGTGAGTAGTAAGTTTGTTTTGGGTAAAAACTGTCCATAATGTAATGTACCCTGTAAGTAACGCAAGATACGCTTTAGTAGGTGAAAGTGGAGGAGAAGAGGGTTGTGCATATGTTGGCACAATTTGTTGACAGCAAATGCAATGTCAGGTCGGGTAGCGGTGAGGTACTGTAGAGAACCAATAAGCTGACGGAAGAGATCTGGCTGAGAGAATGGGAGTTGAAGGTGAGCGTCGGTGGGATACTTTGAGGGCAGTGGGGTGAGCAGGGGCCTGCAGTTAGTCATTGAGGCAGTATGGAGTAGAGCTGTGATGTAAGATTGTTGAGACAGGTGATAGCCTTCAGCAGTCCGACGAAATTCTGTTCCGAGAAATTTGGATAGATGTCCCAAATTTTTTGTTTGAAAATTTTGTTGAAGATTAGACATCAATGTTGTAATTGAGGTAGGGTCACTTCCTGAAATGAGAATATCATCAACATACACGAGAATGTAGATGTGGATATCAGCCTGATGATAATGGAAAAATGAAGGGTCTGTTGAAATTGGCACGAAGTGCTGTTGTTTAAGGTAAGTAGACAGAGTAGCAAACCAAAGTCTTGGGGCTTGTTTGAGGCCTTAAATGGCCTTGTGAAGTAAGCAGACATGATGTGGTAGATGAGAATCCTCAAAGCCTTGTGGTTGAGTCATGTAGACTTGTTGATCAAGCTTGCCGTGAAGAAACGCGTTCACTACATCGAGCTGATGAACAGGCCAGTCGTGATGCAGAGCGACAAGGAGAAATAGCCTGATAGTGGTGAACTTGACCACCGGACTGAATGTCTCAGATAGTCGATGCCGTACTGTTGTTTGAAGCCTTGAGCAACCAAGCGTGCCTTATGGCGAGCAACGCGACCATCTGACATGAATTTAAGCTTGTAGATCCATTTGCATCCAATAATATGAGTGTTGATAGGCGGGGGAACTAGAGACCATGTTCCCTGAGCTTGTAAGGCACGAAACTCGGCAGACATGGCAGAGTGCCAATTCGGGTCTTTGTTGGCTATGGAAAAGCACGTTGGAGACGATTGAAGAGTATGGGAGAGATCCAAGAGAATTCGTGGTTTTAGATTACCTGTCTTTGCACGAGTGAGCATAGGATGAGAAATAGATGGTATTGGTTGATCGGAGGAGGATGCAGACAGCGTCTGTTCTGGAAGTGACTTAGTGACTGGAGAGAGAGAGGTAGTGGAGCTGGGGATGGCTGTGGGGAATGATGTGAAGTGGAGGGAGACAGATTATCGGTAAGACTTTTTGAATGTTGGATTGGAGGGAAATAGGGAAGATCAGAGGGGGGTTGATCTGGAGATATAGGGGGAGATGGAAGAAATGGAAAGGAAGACTCATCGAATTGGACATGTCGAGAGGAGAAAATTTTGTTGAGTGACAGGATCAAAGCATTTAAAACCTTTCTGGTTGATGGTGTAACCCAAGAAGATACAAGGAATAGAACGTGGAGCAAGTTTAAGAGGAGATAGAGGCTTTGTCCAGGGATAGCAGCGACAGCCGAATTGACGAAGAACGGAATAATCTGGTGGTAATTGAAAGAGAAGATGATAGGGAGATTTGTTGAGAGTGTTCGGTGAGGGTAAACGATTGATAAGAAAAGCGGCAGTGAGTATAGCGTCCGACCAGAAGGTAGAGGGTAAATGAGCGTCGAGGAGAAGTGCACGAGCTGTTTCCAGTAAGTGCCGGTTTTTACGTTTGGATACGCCGTTCTGTTCAGGAGTATAGGGACAAGTAAGTTGATGGGTTATGCCGCGGCTGCGAGTGAATGCTTGAATGGTTTGATTTGTAAATTCGCTACCATTGTCGCTACGAAGCTTGCGAACTGGATAGTTAAGTGATTTTTCAATGGTGATAATTAACTGAATTATGTTTAAAGCGACATCTGATTTGTGTTTTAATGGTATTAACCAAGTATATTTAGAGTAATCATCAATGAGCAGAAGAAAATAGTGAAAGCCATCATATGAAAAAACAGGGGAAGGTCCCCAAACATCCATATGTATTAATTCAAGCGGACAACTGGACACACTAGTTGATGTAGAAAAGGGATCCGGTGACTCTTGGCAAGAGCACAGGAAGTACATATTGACTTAAAAGACGAAATGTAAAGTGACGGAAAGGCTTTAGATAGAGCAGCCATAGTCTTGGCATTTGGATGTCCCAGCCGGCGATGCCAAGATAGAGCGGAAACTTGACGTAGCAATGGTCGTGGATGCAGCGACGATGGAAGGTTGGCAGGGGACGAGATACAGACCATTACGGCAGCGTCCGTGGAGTAGAGATCTATTGGTCGTCTTTTCCTTGACAGAAAAACCAGATTTGTCAAAGGTGATAGAGCAATTGTTGTTTTTGGTAAGTTGAGAAATAGAGATTAACCGATGAGTGAGGTTGGGAACATGGAAGAGAGGTTTGAGGTGAAGCTTACGGGTTGGTGTGGGTAGAAGACCGTTTCCAACATGTTGTATAGGGAGAGAATTCCCATTGCCAACAAAAACCTGATCTCGACCGTAGTAAGGAGTTGAATGCTGTGCCGAAGGTGGATCTGGGGTAAGGTGGGCAGAGGCTCCACTGTCTAAGTACCAGGAGGCAGATTCTAATTCTGCAACTAAAGCAACGCTGGAGGCAGAGGAAGGAGTATAGTTGAAGTTGCCACGGTGCCAGCAGTTGGTGGCTGAGTGGCCGCACTTGCCACAGATCTGACATTCACCATCAAAACGTGGAGAACGAGAAGACGCTTTGGTGATGTTAGAGGCAAAACGACCACGGCCGCGCTGGTTCGACAAGCGTCCATGGGAGTGACCACGATTTGAGAAGAGGGCAAGCTGACCGTCTGTATTGGTTGGATTTGAAAAAGAAAGCTCGCGAAGAGCATCAGTTGTTTGATGAACTTCTTCACTACGAAGAAGAGAATACAGATCATCGAGAGAAATTGGATGTAATGAGCTCCGGATGGTGGTTTTAAAAGACTGATAAGACGGCGATAACCCATTGAGGATTGAGTGAAGGACATCTTCATTGTCCACGGTTCCACCAGCTGAGCGGATGTTATCAACTGTAGTTTTGATAGCAGCTAGATATTCCGTCATTGTCTTGTTAAGCATAGAGAGAGATTGGAGCTCATTCTTGAGTTGTATAACTCTAGAGCGATTGGTGGAGAAGAAACGTTGTTCCAACGTTTTCCAAATAGATGCCGAGGATTCTAAGGTGAGAATGTAGGGGAGAATGGGTGGAGATATGGTGGAGAATAAGGCGACGGAGAGATTTTGATCAATGAGGGTCCAAGTAGAATGTTGAGGGTTGAGTGTAAGTTGTCCAGTGGCTGTAAGAAGATGTTTTGGGGGAGGTAGAGCGGTGCCATCAAGGTAGCCGGAGAAATGATTGGCAGCAAACAGTTTGTAAATAGCAGATCGCCAGGTAGGGTAATTTTCCGGAAGAAGATGAACGTTGATAACATTTTTTATGTTGGCTAAGAGAAATTTTAAAGTAGCTGGAATAACAACGTCACTTGACGTTGTTGAGGCATCGGAGGTGAGAACGGCGGCCGGGGGGGTGTTGGGGGCTGAAGCGTTTGAGTCTCCCATGATGCAAGGGCCGTTAGGCTAGATGTGGCTCTGATACCATGAAGAAACACAGAGAGCTATGGAGAGGAAGAAGATGAACAGTAACAACGACATTTTCTGTGTATGATTAATGTGTGTTACATGAGTATATATAAGCCAACTATGATATAATAGTAAATGTCTAAATTGCCCATGGCCGTTAGAGTGTACAGTGACAGAACCAAGTGGGAATAAAGCTGATGCCTACTCAGCCGTTGCTGTCCAACGCCGCCTTGATTTGTGACGAGGTGGTTCGTGGCTCTGAGTCGTTATCGGAAGAAGTTGCCTTTTCAGATTATAGGCTCGAGGTCGAACTCGAAGCTCAATAAACTTGACTCACGAGCTCGTATATGAGTCGAGTTCGAGCTTTTGGTAAATCTTACGAAAAACTTGAACTCGACATTTCTTACGTTATCAGCGATGGTTAAGCTATTGGTAATTCGTAAGTAAATCATATATCTTTAAAATCACTTGATTTGGAGCTTTCACTATCAAGTATTAATTAAGATGTCTTTCTTTTGAGTCTTGCGTATGTGATGTGTGTATGAATTTGACTTAGCCTAAATGTAAAAAAAAACTCCTCTTACATTAATCAGTTGTTATCCACTCACACACGCAAAATGCATCAATTTATGGTGAGTTAATTTCAGTTGGAAAACACAAAAAAAATTTGTTATGTCTTTTTTAAATAACTACTTATATGAAATACGTCGTTATATACCTTCCTCCTCACATAAGAGCCCGTCTACACAACCCCTCGTCTAAATTTAGTTATAAATTTATTTTTCTTGTCCATTGAGAAATTCAAAATCTTTGCATTTGTTAAGCTTCGTTGGTTCTTCATAATTTAGGAGGATCAAATATTTGATCGAGTTTTAGCTTTATTAGCTGGTGAATATGACCATAAAGAGATTCATGAAAATACAATTAATATTGCATCCATGTATAATAATGTCGAGGAGGCCAATTATCTACTTGTTTATGTATATGTAAATAGCTCGCATGTATCTAAATAGGTTATTGTTCATGTGATTCAGCTAAAGAGAGTAAATAGTTAAGACAACGCTTATCCAAAGGAAGAGTTTCTCTACATTACAATTGCTAAAGCCAACTTTTGTGCAAGTCACTCATGCTAGCAAAGCTAATGATGTACGGGCTCACTATTGCTGAAATACGAAAGATACATTCATTCTCACCAAGTTCACCTGATGAGCTCGGCTAAATAGTTATTTGCCTTGAGATGCACTCGATCGTTCAAGAGAACTCACTCCTTCATAGTAGTTGCTCATAATGAAGGTTACTTTCCCTTTGTAAATATCTCAAATCATGATACAATAAGTCATACTTATAAAGAATATAACAACAAAATCACCAGCTAAACTTGTCTTTAGCTCATATGACATCCACTCAAGGGACTTGCCTTCTAATCCTGCAGAATCACCACTCATTTCTTGGACTCACCTTCATAGATTTGCCTTACATTCTAGTTTTCATCAACTCGCCTTGAGTGCTCATTTATGAAGACTCACTTATGGTAAGCATATATGATTGGTCAAAATTTTTGTTGAAATATTTGCATACCTATTTGTATTCAAGATATCTATGCAACAACTAGTTTTCCTAAACTATTGTACAAACTATCATTGCATTTTTTAAGGCAAGGTTGTGAAAATAGGATCGGTCAGCAAACCATATCCATATTTAAGAGAAAATGTTTTTATATACTGTCGAACTCAACTTTGCATGAGGTTCATCAATAAAAACAAAACCCAAATATCAAGATCAAATTCCAAATCTCAACCAAAAACTCAAGGTTAGAAGCCCATGTCATATAACCCTTTTTGGGTGATTTTATAATCACCTCAAAACTAAATTGAATGACATTGGATTCATGATTTTTCAGTTGCATATTAATTAGGCATATCACTAGGGCCAACTCTCCAAATTTAACACCTCTAACCCTAAAAACTAAAATGAAATCCAAAGGCTACAAAGCCCATGTCATAGGACTTTACACCTTATGGAATTTGCGAAAGTACGAGATGTGCCAAGAGGGGGTGAATATGATATTTAAAATCTTCTTTAATAAAAAAAAAATCTTTTTTTTAACTTGATGTGTAAGCGAATTATATTCACAGTAAAAAAGATAAATTATCAATTTCACCCACGCAAATAATCACAACAAAATTAAATGCAGAAATAAAGTGCAAAAATAATCAGAAAGAACACACCAGATTTATAGTGGTTCAGTCAAACCTTGACCTACGTCCACTCCTCGAATGCACTCTCCGAGTATTGCATTAAACCTTTAGTGACTCTCCTTTAGCCCCCAAAGCTAGTTACAGAAGCCCTTACAAAATCACTTCCACCTTTCTTAGTGCGGCAGAGGAGCCTGGTCCTTTGACACCAAAGAGATATTCGTCTTCCTAAAACCTCCCTTAGGATGAACATGGAATATGATGATAAAGGTGCAAGCATGTTGGAGAAATCGTGTGAAATCCCATCCACACTCCCTTAAAATCCCCTCCAAAGATCTTCTCCTTCTCATTTTGATGTTCTCTCTTCAAATTTTCTCCAAAAAAATGAAGACACAATGGTTGCCAAAGACTCTTACAAAGTCTTATGAGTAAGCTTAAATAAAGGGCTTCAAAAAACCCTAAAAATCAATTTAGTCGTTGTTTGGATTGAAAAATATAAATTTTGAAAAAGGATTAATTATTTTTAGGAATATTCATTTTTGAATTTGAAATTGAACATGTCATTATGAACAAATATCACCTCGGGAGGCGAACATATCGTTCTCTAATGAGTTCAAATTTCATAATTTTAAATTTATCCAAATTGTTGTAGTCAAACTCAAGGGAAGACAACATATGATCCTAGAGGATCAAAATGATATTTAATCAAATGTTTGACTATAATAATTCGGATAAGAGATCGTTAATTTCATAATCAAAATCACAATAAAAGTTAATATATCTCTCAGAGGAAAGAAGTTATCAATCGTTATTGATCGTTTGAAAATGGAGATAAAATCGTTTAATTTTGAATTTCCCAAAGATAATTAATTGAGGATTTTGAAAAGTCTTAATTTTGAAAATTAGATCTGGATTTCTAAATCTCCTACGAGCGCAAGCCCTCGTAGTTAATTACATCGTAGGAAAATTAGAATTTTCCTACGAATACTCTCGATTAAAATAGCGGTACGAATTTTATTTAAGAATTCAAAGATTGATGTTAAAGGGAGTTAAGGTTTGGAATTTGAATAGGGACTGGATCAAGTTTGAATATTTATTTTCAGAGTCAAAAGAAGAAAGGTAGGAGGCACTTGGGATTCTGAAACAATTCAGAACTGCTCCAGTCAATCATAAGTGTTGGGCTCGAATTTGATTGAAAAGATATAATTAGTTTAATGGTTAATTTTATTAAAAATTTGGGATTCAATTTCAGAAGGTTGAGGTATTATAGCCCGCGCTTGCCTCAGAACCTAAGTTTAAATTGAGTACTAAAAAGTAACCCGAACCTAGCTAGTGTAATGCAAATCTGGACATACCCCGGCCTGGATTGGGGAGCCAGCTATACCACCTAGGCGCTTCAAAAATATGTATCTGATCTTTTATGAAAGAGTGGTTAAGAACATTTTTTAGAAAGGTTTAAAGGAATGAGGTTGACTTCTAGAGTAGATCCTTAATTGACCCATTAACTTATGTTTGGTTTTATGTTTTAGCTAATGCATTTAAATATTTAGACACTTTTAAGTTTGTATCTAATGCGATGCATGCTGGTTGATTGAATATTTAAATTAGGATGAAGAAGTTTTTTAAAAAAAGCTTAAACATTTATTTTTCCTTCAAAGAAGCATAGATCCCCTTGGACAGAATTTCACCCTCATAGGCCAGGTGGTCTGCCAAAACCCACAAGCAGGGAGGCGCCTAGGAAAAGGAAAAGAAGAGTGCAACAAATATGTATGCGAACTCCCGGCGATCCCAGGCTTACTTCTTCAAACGTTAGAGTTTCCATTTTGACTTAATTTTTTTATTTGATTTAAGTAGAAAAATTTTAATAAGTGCTTAAGAGCCTACAATTAGATTCCATGTCAAATCAAATACGGCAAGCAAGTAAAAAGATTAGAAAAGAAAAGCAAGTAGTTCTACTGCGCAATCAATTAAATAAATCAATTAAATTAATAGCTTAAATTGAATGTCCATGTAGCAAGTGCCACTTATTATTACATCCCATAATCGTAGAAAAGTAAAGTGGCCGGGCACCATTGACAACAACCCGAATTTCTAATCCTAACACTCAAGTGACTTTGAGAATGGGTCTTATCATTATCCACTTCTTCATCCTTCTGCTGCTTCTTGGATCGTCAGGTCCGGATATCCAAATGAAAAGAAACTCTCCCTTGGGTGGGGTGTTATCTTTCCTCTTTAGATATTTTTCAAAGTCATCCAAATTTGGAACTCCAAATGGAGAGGGACTCTCCCCTAAGGGATGCCCATTCCTCTTTGGATTCCAAATTGGATGTTTTAACATCCCATTCTCAAAGTACTTTAAAGTACAACTCAAATTATATGAAATTTATATTTAATAAAAGAAGAAAATTCTAGACTTGATCCTACAGGGTTATCCTAATAATTAGCAGTTATATAAATAATCTCAAGCAATTGATATATATGAAATTTAAATGCTCAACAGAGTGCAGTAAATAAATAAACAATCAATCAATTCTAAGCTAGCAACCAGCATGTAGTGAAAGCTCGAAAACCTAGCACACAGCAAAAAAGTAAACACCGGCCTAGCCTAAAACTAGAATTGGTTGTCTTCGGAAACCATCTAAAGTGTGTGAGGTAGGCTGTATGGTTTGGATATGTCCTAAATAAGATATTTGATTGAAGTTGCTTAAGGTTCTAATTAGTTGAAAGGCTTAAGGGAAACATTTAGGTTTGAGTTTAAATATTAATGACTTAAAGTTAATTTTAAAATACATTTTAATTGTTTGTTAGATAACACCTTTGTTTCTCACCGAGGTCGTGAAGTTTATTTCACCTTTTTTAGGGCTAAGCTAATAGCCTCGTAGGCCTGGGTTACCTAAGTGGTACCCAGTATGATTAAGTGGCTTAAGTTGATCAACGTTTGAATGTTAATGAATTTTAATTTAAGGTTGGTTGATTACTGATTTTAAGGTTAATTAAATATTTTTGGAGTTTTAGAGTAATTTTCAAAATTTTAGGAATTTTTTATTATTTTAATCATTTAATTAATGGGTCAAAAGTTGACTTTTTGATTAAAGATAAATTCTGGAAAGTTTGTATTTTATAAAAATATTAGACCTTAATAAGATCAGTTAGACTGTAAATACATTGAAATCAGATTTTTCTGGAATTTATTATGAAGGTTTAAAGTTTTGGTTTGATTTTAACTTAAATTGATCGGTTTGTTGACTTTTTAACTTCGACTGATTTTGGAAGGTTTGAAAATTTTAATAAATATTAGACTTAATTTTGAGTTGAATGCAACTGAGTATGACTGATTTAGATTTTTATTGATTTAGTTATGAATTTTTAAAGTTTCGGGTATTTATTGAATTTTTAAAATTACTTAATTAGAGGGGCTTTCTTAATTTTGCTCCAAATGAATTGCAAACTCCTTGAAATTAACTCCAAAGGTCATATAATGAGAGATTCCCAAGTGTTTAAGAATTTTTTGCAAATTTAAATATTACTTAATTAATTAAATTAATTAAATATTGGTTTTCAATTATAATTAAATTAAGTTTCAATTTACTGTTAAATCAGATTGGTTTCAATTTTCGTTGATTTGGGATAGAATTCTTTCCATTAGAGGTCTTATATGTATTTTTTAGGTTTACACTTGATTTATTAGAATTTCTAGAAGTTTGAATGGTTAATTAAGGGTTTGAACTTAATTAGGTTAATTAAAGGGCTTAATGACTTTTTAAGATTTCTTAAAATTTTTCTATGGGCTGAGAGTGTCACTAAGTTAAAGTGTTCAAAGTTTCGAGTCATGAGGATGTGAATCCTAATTATTGAAAATTTTCTAAGTTCTCTAGATAAAGGTCCTTAATTATTGTCCTTAATGACACTATGTTATAGATTTGCAATCAATGTTATTCTAACCCTTGACACGCACATAGATGTACATATAACATTCACATTAAAATCCTAGTTCTAGGGGATCGTTAAAACTAGGTGAGTGTGTGCAACCTACACAAAATCAAAGTACATTTTGAATATTTGAAAATAAAGCTCAAATAATGAGTAATTAACAAGTTAATTACTCATTAGCTAATCCCCATTAAATCAATTCAAACAAATCCAATCTCTGATTAAAATTTCAAGTCAAATTCAAAAGGTTTAAAATAATCTAGATATACATATAATTTTAAAATGAATTGATTTAAAATTATATATAAAATAAAAACTATAAGTTTAATAATTCAAATTAATATCAAAATTTTCTCAAATAATTCTAGAAATGTGCTCTCGAAGTTAAAAATAAACTAAAATATTTTTATTAGAATTTTGAAAAATATTTTATTTTAATTAAATAATAATTAAAAAAATCAAATAATCAATATTTAAAATTACTTGCAGCAGTAACGGGACAGGTGGCGTGCTCTGGTTCGTCCAGCAGAAACGCCAATGATTGGCAATGATTGAATCACGGCATAATAATTGTCATTTGATGAAAACAGCGGCAGCCCCACACGGTATCCACTTATCCACATAAGCGGCTCTTTCCAGCCTTTCGATCACCAGCAGTTCAAAATTAAAGGCCCATATCAGATCCCACAATCTGATTTTATAGATAAAATCAAACGGTGGTATTTGATCCCGCGATTCTGGATCAAGGGTCAAGATGCGACTGAACCAAATAACTAGCTGTCAGATCTAAAGCTCTATTAGGAAATACGGTGGGATAGCTTGATCTGGGCCGTTGATCTCAATGGCCCAAAAAATGTGTAGATCATGCAAGTTCGAACCCGAAGCCCAGATTGAGTAAAACGACTCATTCTCTTCGCACACTTGATGAATTTAAATGAAAATTTAAACGAAGATTTTAATAATAAAGAGAAATAATGGGGATTTAAATTTACGGCTTAAAATTTACTTTTTTAAAAAGATATTTAGACTCTAGGGTTTGAATTTTTCAACTCAATTTTGGACGGATTAAACCGATTTAAGGCATTTTGCATTTATAGACTATCCACGCTCCATTTTGTAAAAGAAACCCTGGCCTGAAACGCCCCTGATCGAGAGCTACAAGCCTTGGAGGGATTTGGCCCTTTGCTCGCCGGAAAGCTCGCCGGCGGTGGCTTTGACCAGCTGATTTCTGGTCAGAAGAGCTTTAGGGAACTCTGGAGAGCTCAAACAAAATGAGCTTTGGAGTTAGAATGGCTAGGATAGAGAGAGAATGGAGAGGTTAGTGAAATTACTAAACGACAAGAGGGGGGGGGGTGAATTGTAAAAGTCTTTTTAATAATAAAATTAACCCTAAACAATAGTTCTAATTTTTTGTTGTTTTTGAAACTTTAAAACAAAGATTTATGCAATTTTTCTTTCACAAAATTTCACAAGCAATAGATATGACAAATTTAAAATGCAAGCAAAAAGTAAACAATGATAAGGAAAGAACACACCAAGAATTTTATAGTGGTTCGGTCAAAATATGACCTACGTCCACTCCCCGGAGGCACCCTCCGAGTATTTCACTAAACCTTTAGTGATTCTCCTTTAGCCCCCACAGCTAGGCGGAGAAGCCCTTACACAATCACTTCCACCTTCCCCGGTGCGGCGGAGGAGCCGGGTCCTTTGACACCAATGAGATCTTCTTCTTCCCAAAACTTCCTTCAAGACGAACCTTGAATCCGATGGTACTGAGGTGCAAGCTCGCCGGAGCAACCGTGTGATCTCCTTCACACTCCCTTGAAACCCCCTCCAAGGATCTTCTCCCTCTCTCAAACTTCACCCATTCCTCTCTCCCTTTCAAGTCCTCTCTTCAAGTTTTCTCCAAAAGAATGAAGACACAATGGCTGCCAAAGACTCTTACAAAGTCTTATGAGATTGCTTAAATAGAGGGCTAAAAAAACCCTAAAAATACTCAATTCAGCCGTCAAATATCGTACCGTACGATCTGAAGATCGTCCAGTACGATGTGCAGAAATTAACCTGTTAGTACTGTACGAACAGTTCAATTGAAGTTCGTACTGTACGATGTCCTGTACGAAAGTGCTGTACGAACAGTTCAATAAACGGGCAGATTTCCAAATTGTCTCTGTTGATCATATAGTACGATACAGTTCGTACCGTACGATCAACACATCAAAATTAAGCCGTTTTGATTGCATAATCTCAGGATTAACTTAGGCAATATTTCAAACATCGTACCGTACGATTCTGATCGTACAGTACGATTATACAACTGTTCAAATTCAAATTTTTGCCTAATTTAATGGACGGCGGTCTTTCTAATTATAACATATCGTATAGTACGATGTGGTGATCGTACAGTACGATTAGTTATATTCAAAATTAATTTTTTCAGGAAAAATAAATATTTTAATTTATTTCTGTTACACCAGATCGTACCGTACGAAATAAATTCGTACAGTACGATGAACAGAAAAGTTAAAATATTTATAATCATTTTTTGCTCCCTCTGTGTGTGTGCATGATCAACAAACTATCATACATCATTATAAGACTTGACTCAATAAATGAAAATTACAGACTCATTTAATACGACCAATTCTACGCAATCTTGAGCCTTGAATCTTCAAAGAACGGTGCATGATGTACCTGAAATATTAGTTAACATAGAAAGAAATATGCACTGCAAATACCAGGAGAAATAAAAGATTAATAATTATTATTTGTTATCATCAAAATCATAAACTCGGAAGCCCGAGTTGCAACAGTTAGAATGAGGCTCATTTTGAGCCTTTTTGCCCTATTCAATCCCCTCCATATTGAATGAAGGGCTGGGATCTGCTGGATGGACTCCAAGATGGTTGCCAAGTGGCCTGGGGGTAGGTGGGAGTAGATGAATCAAAAGACATAAAGGACCATGAGGTGGAAAGCCTATTTTGGCTTTTTCTCCATGTGGAATTGAATGTGAACCATTAGATCTTGATTTAAAGGCTGTGTTCAGCTCAAGGAAGGTTCTGGAATCTCTCTGGATGGCTAGAATGGTTTGGGTTAAGATAGATTAGGTTTAAGAGGGGTTTTGACCAAGTTTGACCCCTCTAAACCCTTGATTTGACTGGTCCCCATGCCATGTGGCATCTAAGGTGGCATGGGGACAGGCTTTAGAATTAATCAAAATTGCTGGAATGGGTTTGAGATGGTTTGAGTCTAATAGGTGATTTGATAACTTTTAATCCATTTAATGCTTATGTTGACTGGGTTTGACCTGTCAATATGGTCAACAATGTTGAGGTGTCAAAGGGGTGGAGTTTAGGAGTTGATTAAATGAGTTAGAAGGGTTTGAGGTTCAAGGAAATAGGATTTGAATATAATAGGTATGTGTATGTATGTGTTTAGCTATAGTCAAGGGTCTCACTAAGTCAAAATCTTTGGTGATTTGACTTCAGATAAATTTGAATGGATTTTAGTTGGGTTTTGAGATGAGTTTGAGAGCTTTAATGGGTTAGATAGGTCAAATGAGTTGAAGTGACCCATTTAGAGCCTTAAGGGGCATTTGGGTCCACCTAGGTTGACTGGGTCAACCAGGTTGACCTAGGGGGTGAGTCTGGGTTGGACAGATTTGAAACAAAATTTGGAGTATAGTGGAGGAAATCTCAAGGGTTAAAATGGTCAAAATGGTTAAATGACCATTTGGGTTCTTAAGGGGTCTTTTGGGTCAACCCTAATTGACTTGATCAATTAGGTTGACCCAGGGTCTGGACTTGGATTCGACAGATTTAGTTTGATGTTTTGAGTCTATTGAAGGTGGTCCTAAGGTCTGGGGGGTCAATTCAGTCAAAATGACTATCCTGTTTGGTCAACCTGGGTTGACTTGGTCAACTTGGTTGACCCAGGGTCTAGGTTTAGGTCCAACATGTTTGGTTTGATGTTTGAAACTTGCTGGAAGTGGTTGCAAGATGGAAGTGGAGGTCGTTTGGTTTGAAATTGATATTTGAATCCCTAAAGGGTACTTTGGTCAAAAGAGTCAAATTGGTCAACCATACTTGACTAGGGTCAGGGCTTAAGTCTATTGCACTCCTAATGGTGGTTAGGATGCATTGGAAGAGGTTCTGGGATTTGATTTGAAAAGGGCATATTGAAGTCTGGAGAAAACTTCAATATTATCCTTAAGGGGCATTTTGGTCATTTTGATCCCTGGTCAACTAGGGGTCAAAATGGGTCCATCAAAATACAGTTTAATGTTCAATGGGTCAAAATCAAGGGTCTAAAAGTGGTTGGAGGCTTTGTAGTAAGCTCCAAGGTCAGGATCCACTAGGTGGCAGGTCCAGTGGGATAGACCGTAAATATTTGAAATTTTTTACAGCCTTTAAATTTCAATTGAGTTTTTGGGGTTAGAGACCTCAGAATGGGCTCAAATTTGGAGGGTTACCTCTAGAAAAATGTTTTATCACTTTTCAAGAGATAGACTCTGAATCAGAGGTCATTTGACTGGATTTTGAAGTGTTTGAAAAATCCCTGGAAAAGGCCTTTAGGACAAGGCTTTTGGACTTAGGATTTTGGTCTGGATTTCTGGGTTTGGTCTATATTTTGGGTTAGAATGATTAATATTGAATTATCAAAGTCATTTATAATCATTTAGGTGATCATAAATGATTGGATAGGTTTAGAGCTAGATCAAAGATAAGATCAAGGTCTGGATTGAAATTTGGATTCTTAACTGGACTGATTAAAG
This sequence comes from Dendrobium huoshanense, assembly GCA_016618105.1. Classification (NCBI taxonomy): domain Eukaryota; kingdom Viridiplantae; phylum Streptophyta; class Magnoliopsida; order Asparagales; family Orchidaceae; genus Dendrobium; species Dendrobium huoshanense. Next base: position 3,201,970 of record CM028346.1, on the reverse strand, counting down.
TTTGAATGGGTTTGAAGCTTGAATTGTTTGAAGTTTAGATTGGTTTAAGATTTGAATTGATCAGAGGTCTGGATTGGTCCTAGAATCTAGAGAGACTCTATGATTTAGAATCTAGAAGAGTTCTAGGGCCTAGATTGTTCCTAAAGTTTAGAATCTAAAAAGATCCTAGAGTCTAAGAAAATCCTAGGGTATGGAGTCTAGAAGAGTCCTATGGTCTAGAGTAGATCCTAAGGTCTAAAGTTTAGAAGTATCCTAGGACCTGGAATATATCCTAAGGTCTGAAGTCTATAAGGATCCTAGGATCTAGAATAGATCCTAAGGTTTGGATTCTAAGAGGATCCTAGAGTCTAGATTGGTTTGGAGATTAAGTTGATATCGATCAAGATCAATCTGGAGTCTGGGTGGGTCCCTAGTGACCTCATAAAAAAACGAGTTCAACAGTCATCAAAGATTGTACAGTACAATCTCAGGATCGTCCAATACGATGTGTAGAATTTGACCTGTTATTATTGTACGATCACTAGTTAGTATTATACGATCACCAGTTAGTAATATACAAACAATTCAATTTACATGTTCATACTATACAATCACCAGTTAGTACTGTATGATTAGTTCAATCAAAATGCAATTTGTCTAAGATGAAACATGAGACGACCAAAATCATCTATGTTGATTGTACAGTATAATCTAGTTCATATAGTATGAACAAAGTATTCAAATTAAATAGATTCGATTGACTAATCACAGGATTAAATTAGGCAAAGTTTTAAACATCATACATTATGATCAGAATCATATAGTATAACTAGAACAACTTTTCAAATTCAAATTTTTGCCTAATTTAATGGATGGCAGGCTTTCTAAATATAACGATCGTCTAGTATGATATGGTGTTCGTATTGTATGATTAGTTATATTTTAAAAATATTTTTTCTCAAAAAAAAATAATTTCTGTAACACCATATCATACAGTACGATCCATATCGTACATTTCAATGTATAGAAAAATTAAAATATTTAAATTCATTTTTGCTTCTCATATGTGTGTGCACGGTCACCAAGGTAACATACATCATTACATGATTTGACTCAATAAATAAAAATTACATACTCATTTAATATAACATATTCTACACAATCTTGAGCCTTAAATGTTCAAAGAATGGTGCATGGTAAACTTGAAATATTAGTCAATACACAAACAAATATATATTACAAATACTAGGAGAAATAAAAGGTAATCAATATTATTTGTTATCATAAAAATCTTAAACTCGAAAGCCTGAGTTGTAACAATCTCCCTCTTTTTTATGATGATAAATAATATTGATTGAATTTATAAACTATTTTTTTTTCTTCTAAACTCTCCCTCACTAAAAGAATTACATTAAAAAAAATGAAAATATTTTTTTAGGACATAAATTTTTAATGCTAAATAACAAAAAAAAGTTAAAAAATAAAATATAAATACAACCAATCACAATACATTTTCAAAGAGTCTGTGCATGGTGTACCTGAAATATTAGTCAACACACAAACAAATATGTACTACAAATAGTAGGATAAATTAAATGGTAATAAATATTATTTGTTATCATCAAAATCTTAAACTTGAAAACTTGAGTTGCAACAATTTGATCTTCAGACCATCCCCAATATCCTTGAACATGTCCATAACCCTTCTTATGACATGTTAAACATAAAATTGTACTTTGGTTGACCCAAAATTGACCATGTGCCTATTTGACCAAAATGCTCCTTAAGGAAAAAAATGATGTTATCTCTAAACTTCAACATGGATCATTCAAACAAGCCTTTGAAACCTCTTCTAATACATTCTAAATATCATTTGGAATGTTTAGGACCAAAACTCAAGTCTTGGTTTGACCTGGTTGACCAAATTAGCTAAGGTTGACTAAAATTCCCTTTAAGAGGCCAAAATATAAATTTCTTGTAAGGAGACCTCACCATTATATGAGACTTCCTCCATTGGGTTAAAACTATTATTTAGATTTTATTGGACCTAACTTTAACCCCTTGATTTCACCTAGTTGACCAAATCAAACATACACCGAACTAAAAGTCAAGCAAGTAATTTCAAATCCAATTGACCACTCAAAATCATTCAATTCAATATCTCAAGTAGGTCCAATATTCTCCTAAGTAAAATCACCAATCATTTTACTTGGTCAACCTATTTGAAATGGTCAAACCCATGCATTCAATCAACCTTTCATGCAAACACTCAACCCTTGGCCTTAAATCCTATGGGGTTTATTCCTACATCATGTGTGACTCCCCAACACCCCATCTTAGTCACCATTGACTTGTTGACCAGTCAACAAATCAACAAGCCCTTTTAAAACTTGAAAATATGGTCAAAAGATTCACCAATGATTAGGAAAATCATTCCCTCCAAACCTCCTAGAAAATTTTAATTAAAGTTTGTCCATATTAGTCTAAAGAATTTCTAAGCTAGCACCTAAATCAAGCTCATGCATTGGCTTAGCCAAATAGGAAAAAAATAGCACCCTCTCATCACATGAGCTCAAATAAGTCTCACTCAAGTTTACTGCTATTTTGCCTGATCTCAATCACTTTAGACATATTAAAATCATTTAAGAACCCCTCCAAGCCATCTCAACCATCAAAATCAAACGCAAGGGTTTAAGGTGGGTAATAAAAGGCTAAAACAACTCTCATTCACTCGTCTAACATTTTCTCACCTACCACCAACCCCAAAATTTATTCTATCCATTTCTTTAGGAGTTCTTCCAACTTTCCCAACCATTTTCTTCACCATTCTATAGTGCTCAAACCCATCATTGGTGAAGAGAGAGAGAGAGAGAGAGAGAGAGAGAGAGAGAGAGAGAGAGAGAGAGAGAGAGAGAGAGAGTGGGTGATAGAAAGAGAAAGTTTAGAGATAACTTTGAATCCAACCAAAACCAGCTCTTGAGGTCTTTTACAAAGTTGAAGAGGATCTCTTTAAGAGCCAAACGAGTCCACAAACTTGCAAATCTATCCATTGGTTAGTAAGTTATGTGCATTTTATGTTTTACCTTTAGTTTGAAATTGCTCTAATCCTCTAAGCATATAGCCTCCAAACTCCATGCATTGAAAAATTATGTTATCAAGATCTTATATTTCAAATTTCACAAAAATCATAAGATTGGAGAGAAAGTTATTTCCATTTAAAGTTTTATTTAAAAAATGAACTAAGAAATCTGGATCGATCTGGGTCGTCCATTCCCTAAATTGGGCTAATCAAATGGCTCAAGATTGTGCACAACACTTGGGATTTAAACTTGGGTTCCCTAGATGCCTTGAGCATGCCTAAGTTACTCCTTTCAGGCTGCTGGTTTGTTTTCACATGGATCGAATAGAGGGAACACCACACTAACATGGTTAAGTGACACTCCAAGAGCCGCCACATGTCTCAGCTACCATCCAATCATTAAAATGTGTTTTCAATGATTGAATTGAAAAATATTAAAATAAAATGTTAAAAGAAATTAAAAAAAATTATGAAAATAATTCTAAAAAATTCCCATAACTACAAAAACTAACAAAAAAATCAAATCACTACCAAATTGAGTTCTCTTGGGCTCATTGGAAAGGTTTTGTGCTATATTGTTTTTTAAAAAATTTCAAGAATTTTTGTCCACTGGAATTTGAGTTAAATAGTTTTGTTTAAGAATATATTGTCTTAATTTTATCATAATCCAGTGGTCAAATTGAGCTCAATTTTGGATGGTAGATATTTGAGTGTTTCTTTTACCTTCCATAAGTTTCTTGAATTTTGATTTGCTATGCTTTTTTGTGATTTGAATTTTTAAAGTCATGTATCCATTTTAGACCTACAACTTTTTCACAACTCACCAAATAGTTAGGATTTTGTTGTGATTTTTTTGTGGTGTGATTGCATGCATGTTAGGGTTAGATGAACCAAATTTTAGACCTATTGGAATACTAGTGACACCTAGAGAAATGAATTAAAAACAATGTCTAGATAAATTAAAAAAATCTTAAGAATATCTACAATCATCTAATAGGGGTGAAACTTTGGAAAAGTGAACTTAGTGATATTATAAACCATAGGCTTTAATTTCACTAACATTTGACTTCATTAAGTTAGAAATTTAATCAAAACAGAAATCTTTCCTTCTAGGGGTCCAAAAACTTAAGAAAATCACAATAAATCCAAATTAAATCCAAAAAATATAAGTAATGGCACACATTGTTTATAATTAAACATAAAATCTACGAAAATTAAGAGCCCTTCACTAGACTTCAAATTTGATTTTAATTAAACACTTAGGGAAATTTAACATTTTTTAAAAATAAATATTTAAAAATTTTTAAAATATCGAATAAAACTCAAACTCTTTAAAACACTCCTACAGGTCATTACTGACATTTGGAATGGATTTCAAGATGTTTGGGGTACGTTTGGTGCAAAAATGAGAAAACATCCTTAATTATACAATTAAATAATTCAATATAAAGAACCAAACTGCAAAAAATCATAACTAATTATAGAAAACTACAAATTGAACTAAATAAAAGGCATTGGACTCCTATTAGGGTCAAATATTAATGAAATATATCAAACTTTTACAATTTACTAAATATCAAAAAATTATTTCTTTGGTCAACCTTAGTTCAAAAATTCACCCAAACTTTGCAAAATCATAATTAGTTATAAAAAATTCAAAATCCAACAAACATAAAATTATTTTAATCATAATAAACTATAATTTTTATGAAAAATAAGAAAATGCCCAAATATATTTTAATTTGGAAAGTCATTAAGTGGACCCTTTAATTAAAGCATTATAATATTCCCCAAAAAAAATAATATTTAATAAAATAACTAATTTCCAGCAAATCACTAATCTAATCAGTCAAATTAGTAATGAACCATTAAAAATATCTAGTCATTAACTTAAACCATTATTTTTATTAAACAACATTAGTTATTACTATGTAATTCGTGTCTACGAGGCTACTATGTTAACTCCAAAGAGGGTGAAATAAACCTTACGAGCCTAGTGTAAATAAAGATAGTTACCACTTAACAAATAAATGCAGTTGAGATTCTGTTGAAGAACATAGACGGTCCTATCGCTCCGTAGACCTCAGCGTTTGGAGTTTTCTAGGGCACTACCTCCTAGGAAGGGGGAGGTGCATAGTACTTCAGATGCTCATGATAAGGGCAAGAGGCCCGTGACAACGTCCACCACCACAACGTCCACCACCATCACGACCTCAGTTTCATCCCCGACCTCAGTTACCACCACCAGTACAGCCACCTGTTCAGTTTCAGCCATGACCACAGGGTCAGCAGCTTAGACCCTCCTATAGGACTCCAGAGAGTCAGCAGTTCCTATAGGAGAAGCTTAGCAAGGAATATCCTTTTAAAAGAGAGAGTATAAAAATGATTTTTAAATTCTTTGTTAAGAAAGACATTTTGAAATTTCCATTTAATAAGAAACCTGGAGATGAGGGACAAACAGAGCATCCACTTTATTGTCCTTTTCATCGACATATTGGACATGTCCTTGAAGATTGTTATGTGTTCAAAGATAAAGTGGAGAGTCTTATGACAAATGGTGAGATTCATCTTCAGGATAGTGATTTGGTGAATCCTCAAGGAAAAGTTGCTCAGGTTGTTCAGATGATTACTAGCTCCAGTCAGTGTGGTGTTCAGAGCAGTGATAGTAGATCACCTCTTAGTTCTGGGGAGGAGTGGAAGCTTGCACTCTCTCACAAGACAAGGGGTATGATCAGACGGGCAGTTCAGAGTTCAGAGGCAGTTGAGAGGAGGCCCCCACAGGCCAAGTCGACATTTGCCAGCCTAGTTCCTTTGCCAGTTTCTTTTTCTTCTTCTGTTGTAGTGCATATTGAGCACATTTCTTCTACTTCTACCTGTACTAGAAAGATGTATGAAAGAGAAAAATTTATTGTAACTTCTGAGGGGAAGACATGATCTCTTCCAACACTTACGCTGAAGGATCTAGTTCTCCCTTTAACTGATGATGAATTAATGGAAGAAAATAATTCTGGCTACTTTTTGTGTCTTTCTCCTTCTAGTTCTACTTTTTCTAGCACTCGTTCTTCTTCTGTTTTATTTATTTCTGAAAATAATGATGGCCTTTCTTATGGAGAAGAGTTTGAGTGTGAAGAAAAGCCTGTGTATGCTATTCCTGAAGGAGGTTATTACATGGATTCCGGAGATGAATTCGAGAACACTCCTTAGTCACTTTTTGCTGAACCAACACAAGCCATGTCACCTGAACCAAATGAGTCCTCTATTGAGTCCGACTCAATACGAGAGATACAGTTGCGTTCAGGTAAGGTCCTTCCACCCAAAATGGCTAAAAATAATAAAGAAAAAGATAGAAACATCATTACCCAACAGGATGATCCTATCCCTCCTCCTCAAGCACAGGCTAAGGAGAAGGGAAAAGGCCCTCAGTTGGATGTTGATTATAATGTGTTGGCTCATTTGAGAAAGATCCCTTCCCTTCTTAGTGTGTATGATTCACTTATGATGTCTTCCGACTTGAGAGAAACTTTGGTGAAAGCTTTACTTGAACCAAAATCTTATCAAGCCTTTTTTGCCACTGAGTCAGTTAAGGATGCATGCTATTTGAGAGAGATGTCATGCATTACCTTTTCAGACCAGGATCTTATTTTAGGGACTCCTGATCACAACCATCCCTTGTACGTCACCACTGAAGTAAATGGTTATGAGTTGAACAGGGTCCTCATTGACCAAGGAGCTTCAGTTAATATCCTTAATCATGCCACCCTGTAGAGCCTCTCCCTTGGACATTTGAAACTAACTTCAGATAAGATTATGCTGAAGGGTTTTAATGATCAAGGTCAGCGGGCTCTAGGTTCCATCACTTTGCCTTTGCGTTTTGGAGATCTTTTGACTAAGGTAAAGTTTCATGTTATTGAGGCAGATACCTCATACAAGGCTCTCTTAGGAAGGCCTTGGATACATGAATACGGAATGGTTCCCTCTACACTGCACCAGTGCATGAAATATATGAGGAACGATGTAGAGTTTTCCATCCTTGGAGATACTCAACCTTTTGTCGTAATGAGGTCTCTATTTATGATGACGCCGAGCATTAAATGCCTCAGAAAGCTCGTAGACCTCCCACTGCCCAGTCACTAGTGATACCTACTAGCATTATACAGGGTCCCGCGCAGTCACTTGCACAGGGTCCTATACAACCACTAGCACAAGGTCCATCACAAGTTAGGATTGGGGCAGATGTTTCCACTGCTGACCTTGATGAATCTTTACGGTTTGTAGTCAGGCGCGATGTTCCCCCTAGTAGAGGTAGGGGATTGCGTGATAGAGGTCGAGGTAGAGAGTCAGTTCGCCCTCCAAGGAACTTTGATACTCGAATCTCTCCTCCCTCGCACTTGTACACTTCCCCTTTGACTGTTGAGTCTGACTCTGATGATGAGATGATTAATGTTCCTCATCATTCAGTTCCTTTGCCTACCTTTAGTTTTGATCACAATTCCTATCCCATATTCCATAGGAGTTTGATACCTCAGGGTGGTTTAGTCTTTGATAGTGATTCAGACGACGATGGAGATGTCGAACGTCAGACTACTAGCCAACAATCTCTTTCTCGTTAGATGTACGGGATGAGAATTGAGGAATCTCCTCCTCAACCTTCCCCTACACCTTCCTCCAGTGTTCGTGGTGCACCACCCTTAGATAGGTGCTCTGTACAAGAGCTGCACACTCTCTATGTGCCACCACAATCTGCTTGGCATGCATCGTTGTTCCATAGTGTAGGTGTCCCACAGAGTACTGACATACAAGAGCCTGTGAAATCCACTATAGACGATGAGATCATGCCAGTTCCCTGGTACTTTTCTCCTGCTGTGGATAACTTTGTTGAGCGAGGCATTGTCCCTTCGACTTGGTCAGGTAGACAGGCCCAACAGCAGGCCCGTATTTGGTGAACTGATTTTCCTCGAACTGGGCAAGGTATAAGCTATTCTCATAAAGATCAGTCCCATTGCGCCAACATTCGGGTTATCTCTCATTCCTATCCTGTTGTTTCCATCTCCGATGATGAAGACCCGGAGGAGAATGAGGACAGGGTCCTTGAAGCTCCACGTGAATTAAAAGATGGCACCAATTCTGCCATGGATGAGTTGTGTGAGATCAATTTGGGCACTGAATCGGATCCTAGGCCTATCTTTCATAGTGCTTTGCTATCCGAGTCAGAGGCTCAAGAGTATGTTGCACTCATTTCTGAGTTTAAAGATTGCTTTGCCTGGAACTATACTGATATGCCCGATTTAGATCCAGAAGTAGCAGTCCATAAGTTAGCTATTAGTCCTGATGCAGTCCCTGTTAAGCAGTCATCTCGTTGGATGAGGTTAGAGATTGAACAACAGATGATCGCTGAGACTAAGAAGCTTATAGAAGCTGGTTTCATTCGTGAAGAGAAGTATCCCACTTAGCTTGCCATTGTTGTTCCAGTCCAAAAGAAGAGTGGTCAGATCCGTGTCTGTATAGACTTCCATGATTTTAATAAGGCATGTCCTAAGGATGATTTTCCTCTTCCTATCCCTGAGCTTATGGTTGATATTGCTTAGTTCCATAGCATTTTCTCCTTCATGGATGGTTCATCTGGTTACAATCAGATTAAGATGGCCCCTGAAGATGAAAATTTTACAACCTTTCGCACCCCTATAGGTGTGTTTTGTTACAAGGTGATGCCCTTCGGCCTCAAGAATGCTGGAGCCACCTATCAACATGCCATGACTGTCATTTTTGATGAGCTGATTCATGAGCAAATTGAATGCTATGTAGATGATTTAGTGGTCAAAAGCAAGGTCCGTAGTGATCACCTCCGAGACCTACGAATCATTTTTGAGCGCTTAAGAAAGCATGATTTGAAGATGAATCCCCTAAAGTGTGCATTCGGCGTCACTGCGGGGAAGTTTCTTGGTTTCATTATTCGCTATCATGGCATTGAGATTGATCCCTCCATGATCAAGGCCATAGTGAACTTGAAACCCCCTAGGAGTCTTACCCAGTTGAAATCTTTTTAGGGTAAGCTTGCTTTCTTGCGGAGATTTATCTCCAATCTTGCCGGTAGATGTCATCCCTTTGCTGCTTTAGCAAAGAAAGATGCCCATTTTCATTGAGATAAGAATTGTCAGGAGGCCTTCGAGAGCATAAAGTGCTACTTGACAAGTCCCCCTATGTTAGCTACACCCATCCCTGGAAGACAATCCTCTACACTACGGCTTTGGATGAGTCACTTTGTGCACTTTTAGCTCAAGAAAATGAGGAAGGCAAAGAGAATGCCTTCTACTACCTGGCAATGGAAAAGCAGTGTTTGGCTTTGATCTTTGCTGTGCAGAAGCTTAGACACTACAAGCTCTCACACAAGATCAATTTGATTTCTTGAGTCAACCCTTTGCAGTATTTGGTGACCCGCCCGACTTTGTCAGGTCGTCTAGCACGTTGGTCCATGATTTTACTGCAGTTTGACATTACCTTTGCCCCTCAGCGAGCCGTCAAAGGACAGGCTCTAGCTAATTTTCTCGCCTCTCACCCGATCCCTGCAGATTCCCCTCTTAATGACGATTTGCCTGATGAACTAGTCATGAGTGTGGAAGAACAGGAGTCCGCTACTTGAGAGTTTTACTTTGATGGAGCCTCTTCCATCAAATCACTACGACCTTATGAAACTCCTGTGGTTAGGGTAGGTTTGGGGCTTGTTTTTGTGTCTTCTGAAGGCCACACCCTTCGTTACTCCTACAATCTTTCAGAGCCTCGTACTAATAACGAAGCTGAGTATGAAGCCCTAATTGTAGGACTTGAGTTGGCCATTCAGATGAGCATTATGTGGGTGAAATTCTTTGGAGATTCCCAACTAATTATTAATCAAGTAGTCAGAATCTTCAAAGTCCTCAAACTAGAACTCTTGCCTTACCACGATAAGGTAATAGAGCTCTTGTGTTTAATCCCTGAAGTAACTTTAGTTAGAGTCCCTCGATCTGAGAATGGTAGAGCGGATGCACTAGCTAAGCTTGCTAAGGAGTTGGTTGACCCGACTAGGAATCCTGTGTCGATTGTTGTCCAGTATCGTCAAGCCTTATGCCCCGCAGACTTATCTTCTCCCAATCAGACCCTCATAGTGTTCGCTATTGAGGAAGAGTCAGATTGGAGAATCCGCTACAGTGAGTATTTGAAGCATGGTAGACTTCCGGATGACCGCTCTCTTTCCACTCAGATTAGAAAGAGAACTTTGTCATTTTTCTACGTGAATGAAACACTGTACCGACACTCTTTTGACTAGATGTGGTTGTGTTGCCTTAATAACGAGGAGGCTCGTAAGGTCATGGGCGAAGTACATGAGGGACTTTATGGTGCTCATCAGTCCGGACCTAAGATGAAGGTCAGAATTAAACGTCTTGGTTACTATTGGCTGACTATGTTCCGTGATTGCATGGAGAATACTAGGAAGTGCCACCAATGCCAGATTCATAATACTATTATTTACCAGCCTCCTAATCCGTTGCACCCCACTGTGTCTTTTTGGCCTTTCGAGAGTTGGGGTACGGATGTAGTAGGTCCTATTAACCCTCCTTCCTCTAAGGGTCATAGGTTCATTCTAGCCGTTACTAATTACTTCTCTAAGTGGGCAGAAGCTATCCCACTTAAGGAAGTCAAATCAGAAGATGTGATGCGCTTCTTTCGCGATCACGTTGTCTACCGTTTTGGTGTTCCGCGCCGTATAATTTTTAATAATGACTCGTCTTTTAGAAGCACCAAGATTACTAGATTTGCCTGCCGCCATAACATAAATTTGCGCTATTCCTCGATTTACTATCCTAGGGATAATGGTTTGGCTGAAGCATTCAATAAAACCTTAGTCCAGTGGATAAGAAAGATTCTTGTGGCAAATAAAAGAGAATGGCACGATAAGTTACATGAAGCATTATGGGCTTATATGACTACATACCGTACTCCTACTCAGTGTATCCCATATACTTTAGCTTTCGGGATTAAGGCTGTCCTCCCACTTGAGGTCGAGCTCCCTTTATTGCGTGTAGCAGTTAGCCACAATCTTTCTCATGAGGATAATACCCGACTGCGGTTGAAAGAACTTGATGGCTTAGAAGAGCTTCATTTGCAAGCTTATCAGAACCTTAAGTTATATCAGGCCATTATGGCCCAGGCACATGATCGCCTTGTCCGACCCCGTGCTTTTCAAGTTATGGAATTAGTTCTTGTCTTGCGTAGGCCTATCTTTTTGTGTCGTCGTCGAGGTGGTAAATTTGAGACCATTTGGGAAGGCCCATTCGTTGTAGAGCAAGTATACAAAGGTGGGTCTTATTTTCTAGTTGATGTGAATGGTGTTCATCCTATCCCTGTCATTAACGGGCAGTACTTGAGAAAGTACTACGCTTGAAATTGCACATCGCAAGGGGCATCCCTGCCACTTGTAAATATCCTTCTGTATATATATAACTCTAAAGGATTTCTCGTACTTTTTGGCAGTCTGTGGCCATGATGATTTGTACTCTACCACGTGATGTTCGTCATGCAAAGTATGAGATCATCCATAAGGGTTGTGTATAAATACGCCGTAGGGATGTTTGTGCTTACGTTTACACTCACTAATCACTTTGGTATTGTTGCACAAGATCTCCTTTTCAGTCCCCTTTGAGGGTTGACTTTCCCCAGTTTCACTTGTCACCTTCAAGTGTGGTCTGGGATATCAAAACTACTAGCTTGAATCTCTAAGGAATGTAATACTAGGTCCATCCTTGATCTATATTTGTCAAATATAGTGATGTTGATCCATTGTCACTTTGAGAATTGCTATACGAATTGTTACTGTAATATTTCTCTCCCCAGTTTTATTCATGTGGCGAGTATGGTCTGGGTTATCAAAGCCAACAATTTTCCCCTCTTAAAAAAAACAAAAAAGTGGGAAGCTCTTAGTTGAGTAGAATCGGTTTCCCTTGTCACAGGTGGAACCCGGTTATACACTCCAAAAGCCCAAAGTCCTTCCAAATTCTCTTCTTTTTCTCTCCTTAAAGCATTTTGATGATTGCTTAGGGGATGGCTGGTTCCATTGAAAGTTCGATGAGGATGTTAAGCCCTATGAACTTAGTCCCAAAGCTAATTAAAAGAGAAGTGAATCGGTAGTAACGAAATCTAGATTCACCATATAGAAAACCAACGATGCGGAAATTAAAATGCGAAAGCAATAATAAGAAAAGAACACACCAGATATATAGTGATTCGGTCAAACCTTGACCTACGTCCACTCCTTGGAGGCACCCTCCAAGTATTGCACTATCATAAGTGTCTCTCCTTTAGCCCCCAAAACTAGGCGGAGAAACCCTTACAAAATCACTTCCACCTCTCCCGGTGCGGCGGAGTTGCTGGGTCCTTTGACTCCAAAGAGACTTCTTCTTTGGTGAACTTACCTCGAGACAAGCCTTGAATCCGATGGTACTAAGGTGCGAGTTTGCCGGAGCAACCGTGTGGAACCCCCTCCACACTCCCTTGAGTCCCCCCTAACAGGATCTTCTCCCTCTCTCAAACTCCACCCTTTCCTCTCTCCCTTTCAAGCTCTCTCTTCTAGTTTCTCCCACAAGAACGAAGCTCTAATGGCTGCCAAAGACACTTACAAAGTGTCATGCCAAAGCTTAAATAGAAGCTCTCAAAACGAGCTCATTAATGCAAGTTGCCGACATTATCGTCCAGGCCGATAGACATATCGTCCTGGCCGATCAGTACAAATTAAGCTTATTAGCCCGGGACGGTTTGAGACGATCAGAAGAAAATTGGTTACATCGTCCAGGACGATCTCACGATCGTCCGGGCCGATTAGTTTAAAACCGATTTCAATCGTCGTGATCATCGCCCTGAATACAAGCTGTCCGATGTAAATCGTCCAGCCATCGTCCTGGCCGATCAATAGATCGTCCCGGACGATGTGATTGTATCAATCAACCATTAATGCTTTCCAAAGATACCAGATCAGTTTAGGCATGATTGAGTTAGACCGTCCTGGACGATAATAATATCATCCTGGCCGATTTCCTAAAACAAAGAATTCCTAAACTGATTATGGCAGCTGATTCTTTCTAAATTGAGATTATCGTCCTGGACGATACAAGTATCGTCCAGGCCGATCTATTGACGGCTGCCTTAATGAGGATGTCCTAATCAGGGTTTTTGGTTTTGGACAGATCGTCCAGGCCGATCATAATACCGTCCCGGACGATATGAGCAAAAACAGAAATCATATAGGGAGCAAGAGAATTTCTACCAAGTTATATCCACACCAAAAACAACAGACTCAAGAAAGGAAAAAGATTACAAACTGACACAGACCTAGTCTACCCAATCTTGAGCTGGTTCGAAATTACAGTCTGATCGTGTGGACCTGAAACGTTAGCATAAAAGGCAATCGTAGAGAAATAAGGAATGTTTGCTATCATCAAAATCATAAACCATTGATCCGCAACAATCTCCCCCTTTTTGATGATGGCAAACAATTCAATTTGAATTTTCAAAAAGAGCAATTTTCTCCTAATCTCCCCCTCACTAGAATAAATCTTAAAAAATAGGGGAGATAAAAATATTTTTGTTGTTTTTAAAATTTTTGAAAAAAAAAAGATACAACGTTCTCCCCCTTTGACATTATCAAAAAGAGAGGAGGCACAAACAAAAAATAAAACGAACAAAAAACATTCCCTGATCAAGTGAAAAAATAAATGTTCTTAAAATGAGAAAGTTACCTCTGGAAAAAACTTAGTAGAATTGGATTAACAACACATAGCCCAGAAAAGGTTAGAAAATCAAGAATTGATAATCCAAATTCAAGTTCTTTAAAAAGGCTCAAAAACTTTTTAATTCAATATCTAAATCAAGGAATAAATTAGAGAAAGAAACAGTAATTTTTCAAAACTCCTTTCATAAAATATATCTAATAGAAGATTAATGCACGATTTATTGAATCATGAATTAAGATTTTCAAACTCAAGCATCGAAAAATCAAGGGTTTTCTTAAGCCTTAAGAAGTTTAAGAATGGTAAGCATTAAAATTTAGTGGGCTCATTTTATGCCTCTTGACAATTGGTTGGCGCACTGCGCATCTTTTGATACACTTTGTGTATTCTATATTTTTCAATTTGGCGCTTTGCGCATCTTTTATTTTTGGCATCATTGGCCAATTATTTTGATTATGCTACGTTTCTAAAATCTTAAATACCAAAAGTAAACCCATACTATTGATAAAACGAATTTCTTGATTAAGAAAATTTTGAATTAGATTCAACAACTTGCAAAAAATTCCTATGCGATAAATAAAATATAGGGAGATAAAAAATTTAGTTTCAAAAACCAATTTAAAAGATGAAAAAGATTTTAAATCAAAAGTAGAAAAACCTCTTTTAGGAAACAAAGATTGAAAGTCAAAAACATGAGTTTCCTTCCTTTGATTGTTTTTAGAGAAGTCAATCACAACTTACTAAAGATTTCAAGAAAAATTAGGAAGTAAATTTTTCATTTCAAGAAAAGTGAATGTGTGTGTTGATCAGAAAAAAAAAATACGGAACAAAACAAGTAAAATTAAAAAATCTAAAAAAAATAAAGAAAGAAAAAAAATAACAAAGAAAAACTCAAATAAGGCTTTTATCCATTATCTCTTTCTTGGTCTGATGCTTCAGAAACCAGATCTGCCCATGAGATTTTTTGCTTTTCATTATTTGCCCAGTTTAAATTTAACTTCGCCTTATCCTTTTCTTTTGCAGGGAGAATTCTTAAATTAGGGCACTCATTTTTCATATGTCCAGGTTTCCTGCATTTAAAACAAATAACGTCAGAGGAAATATTAACATCCTTACCAATTTTACCTTTTTTCCACTTTTGCTTATGCATTGGTGAGCTTTGTGATTTGCTTGACAATTTATTGCTATCGTCACCAACTAAGCTTCCTCTTTCCGTATCTTCGGCTTTTAGAACGATCGTTTCACCTGCATCCAAAAGTCTTTGACCCAACCCTTGCTCGTAGGCAATGAGTGAGCCAATCAAATTATCAATAGAATAATCATTCAAATCTTTAGACTCATAAATAGCAACAACTTTAGAATCAAATTTATCCAGTAGACATCGAAGAATTTTGTTAACTTTTTCAAAATTTGAAAAATCTTTTCCTAAGGCATGCAATGATGTAGTAATTTGAATGAACCTTGTATACATGTCTAAAATCGTTTCAAAAGGTTTCATAGAAAACATTTCAAAATCATGCATTAAAATATTCAACTTGGATTGCTTGTTTTCACTAGTGCCTTCGTATATGGTGTGCAATTTATCCCAAACTTCCTTGCCGGTAGTGCACGTGGATATTAACATAAAATCATCATAACTTAAAGCACAGAAAAAACAGTTTAAAGACTTTGCATTTAATTGAGCATCCATTCGTTCATCCCTATTCCATTGATTAAAAGGAATATCAGTTTTAATTCCATTAACAATACGTGATGGTGATGAATAACCAGTTAAAATCATATGCAACATACGAAAATCAATCGATTGCAAAAAAGTAGACATGCGAATTTTCCAAAAATCAAATGTAATATTTTCAAACAACGGTGGTCTAGTGATTGAATAACCTTCCGCAACAATACGATTAGAAATATTAGCCATGGATCAAAATTCAAAAGCTTTTAAAAAACTTATTTTATGAAAACCTGGCTCTAATACCACTTGAAAGTTCGATGAGGATGTTAAGCCCTATGAACTTAGTCCCAAAGCTAATTAAAAGAGAAGTGAATCGATAGCAACGAAATCTAGATTCACCACATAGAAAAACAACGATGCAGAAATTAAAATGCGGAAGCAATAATAAGAAAAGAACACACCGGATTTATAGTTATTTGGTCAAACCTTGATCTACGTCCACTCCTTGGAGGCACCCTTCAAGTATTGAACTATCACAAGTGTCTCTCCTTTAGCCTCCAAAGCTAGGCGGAGAAGCCCTTACAAAATCACTTCCACCTCTCCCGGTGCAGCGGAGTTGCCGAGTCCTTTGACTCCAAAGAGACTTCTTCTTTGGTCAACTTACCTCGAGATAAGCCTTGAATCCGATGGTACTAAGGTGCGAGTTTGCTGGAGCAACCGTGTGGAACCCCCTCCACACTCCCTTGAGTCCCCCCTCACAGGATCTTCTCCCTCTCTCAAACTCCACCCTTTCCTCTCTCCCTTTCAAGCTCTCTCTTCTAATTTCCCCCACAAGAACAAAGCTCTAATGGCTGCCAAAGACACTTACAAAGTGTCATGCCAAAGCTTAAATAGAAGCTCTCAAAACGAGTTCATTAATGCAAGTTGCCGACATTATCGTCCAGGCCGATAGAAATATCGTCCTGGCCGATCAGTACAAATTAAGCTTATTAGCCCGGGACGGTTTGAGACGATCAGAAAAAAATTGGTTACATCGTCCAGGACGATCTCACGATCGTCCGGGCCGATTAGTTTAAAACTGATTTCAATCGTCCTGATCATCGCCCTGAATACAAGCTGTTCGATGTAAATCGTCCAGGCCATCGTCCTGGCCGATCAATAGATCGTCCCGGATGATGTGATCATATCAATCAACCATTAATGCTTTCCAAAGATACCAGATCAATTTAGGCATGATTGAGTTAGATAGTCGATAATAATATCGTCCTGGCCAATTTCTTAAAACAAAGAATTCCTAAACTGATTATGGCGGCTGATTCTTTCTGAATTGAGATTATCGTCCTGGACGATACAAGTATCGTCCAGGCTGATCTGTTGACGGCTGCCTTAATGAGGATGCCCTAATCAGGGTTTCTGATTTTGGACAGATCGTCCAGGCCGATCATAATATCGTCCCGGACGATGTGACCAAAAACAGAAATCATATAGGGAGCAAGAGAATTTCTACCAAATTATATCCACACCAAAAACAACAAACTCAAGAAAGGAAAAAGATTACAAACTGACACAGACCTAGTCTACCCAATCTTGAGTTGGTTCGAAATTGCAGTCTGATCGTGTGGACCTGAAACGTTAGCACAAAAGGCAATCGCAGAGAAATAAGGAATGTTTGCTATCATCAAAATCATAAACCATTGATCCGCAACATCCTTTTCTTCTATTATGGTCGCTTATAATGGGGTGTAGTTTTCCCCCACCTATGATGTGGTACATTTTGTTCTAGATGTTAACATCATTTCTTGGTGAATTTTGATTTTCTAGTGGAAAGTCAATCTCCTACCTTCTTAGCAACATAATTTCCTAGTGAGAGTTTACTCTTATTGCAAGGGTGGACTTTTTAAATGTGTAGATGTTGCTTGCACTTCTCACAGGGTCCCATCAGTTAAAATGGGTGTTACCACTGTGATTCCTTTAGTGATTATTGATCACTTATATGATTGTAACTCTTAGTGGAAAGTATGTCCCTTCGCCACTTATATTATCCATTATTGAGTGTGAGATTATTCTTTCTATTCGGTTGTTTATATGTTACTCTTTTTAGAGAGATATATATCAATCGACTACTTCATGTTGCATGATTTCAATTTACCTAAGAAAATTTCACTTGTATTTTTATTACTCATGGCCACGATAATTTGTCCTCTACCATGTGGTAACTAAAATATGAACTTGAGATTTCTTAGATGATGAATTATTTACCTCTTTATTTTTCTCACAGCACCACGCACATGTGCGTTGGGGGGTTATTGAGTTTTTGCTTTATCCTACTTACAGACTTATGGCTGGGTAGGGACTTCGCTATTTCGGGACCTATGGCCGAGCAGAGGTGCTTTCTTTTTCTCTTCACCGATAGACCTATGGTCGGGTGATTATTGAGCTTACCTTTATTCTACAAACAGACCTATGGCCGGGTAGAGACTTTGTTATCGGGCCTATGGCCGAGCAAATGTGGATCTTTTCTCTTCATCCTATCGACAGACCCATGGACGGATAGATGTTGAGCTTCCCGTTTTGTCCCATCGACAGACCTATGTTCGGGTGGACATCGGGCTTTTGGTTGGTTACCCGACAGAGTCCCTAGGGGGTACACTTCACCACCTCTTCATTCCCCCTGTTTCCTTTTAACTGTTAGGGGGTTATTGGGTTTTCACTTTATCCTACCGACAGACCTTTGGTCGGGTAGGGACCTCGCTGTTTCGGGGCCTATGGCCGAGCGAGGGTGCTCTCTCTTTTCTCTTCAATTCACCGCCAGACTGATAGTTGGGTGATCGTTGAGTATTAGCTTTATCCTACCGATAGACCTATGGTCGGGTAGGGACCTTGCTGTTTTGAGGCCTATGGCTGAGCGAGGGAGTTCTCTTTCTTCACCGACGAACCTATGGTCGGGTGGTTGTTCAGTTTCCGCTTTATCTTACCGTCAGACCTATGGTCGGGTAAGAACCTTATTGTTTCGGGGCCTGCGGCCGAGCGAGGGTGCTCTCTTTCTTCACCGATGGACCTATGGTCGGGTGGTTGTTCAGTTTCCGCTTTATCTTACCGACAGACCTATGGTCGGGTAAGAACCTTGCTTTTTCGGGGCCTATGGTCGAGCGAGGGTGCTCTCTTTCTTCACCGATGGACCTATGGTCGGGTGACTGTTCTCCTACCGACAGACCTATGGTCGGGTAGGAACCTTGCTGTTTCGGGGCCTATGGTTGAGCGAGGGTGTTTATTTTCCTCTTCACTGAAAGACCTATGGTCGGGTGACTGTTCTCTTACCGATAGACCTATGGTCAGGTAGGAACCTCGCTGTTTCGGGGCCTATGGCCAAGCGAGAGTACTTCTTTTCTTTTTCACCGGCAGACCTATGGTCGGGTGACTGTTCTTCTATCGACGGACCTATGGTCGGGTAGAAACTTTGCTGTTTTGGGGCCTATGACTGAGCGTAGGTGCTTTCTCTGTCCCTTTCATATCACCGATAGACTGATGGTCGTTGATCTTCTTTTCTCTCACCCTTTGACTTTTATTCAGATTGATTATTGACCCTCTCTTTCTTCATTACTTTGGTATCCTTTAATTTGTTTTAGAATTGATTGCATCTCCCCTTGGTGAATCCCGTTGCTTGACCCTAGAATTGCATCTTCCTAAAGCTAGGAAGGTCAATGCCAACATATACATTTCACTTGTTGTTCTCCGCATATGTTGGGGGTCCATTTATTGACCTCGTTTTTCGTCCGAGTAGCCTTGAGGAGCTTCGATCAATTTAATTGAGCCTCGTCGAGTTTAATTCGAGCTCGAATTGGCTTGACTTGAGCCGGGTTAGACCCGACTACACTCGATTAGCTTTGATTGATTTATTATGATCGTGTCGAGCCTAAATTGATTAAAATTACTATCAATTTTGAGCTTAATATCGTATGATTAGTTCTTCTGAGCCGGCCCTAGCCAAAATTGACTCGAATCGAGTCAAATTCGGACTCGAGCTTAACCCAATCTTAGCCAATTTTAATCTGATTCAGCCCAATTTGATCCCATTAAGAGCCACTTGACTTTTCAAGTTATTTGAATTTACTTCCTTAATCCGGAAATTGCGTCGACGGCCGCGATTGGATTAAATCTTTGTTTCGACTGAAATCACAGACCTCAGCGATCTTTTGCGGTTTGAGCAGACATCGAGCAGCGAGCGAAGCCATTTTAGGAGATTTTCGGAAGCCGGAGCAGGGGATGACGCTTGGCGTGCTTCCTTTCTCGGCAGAAAGCTTTGTTTTATCAAAACGAAGGCTCTCACGCTTGGGGCACTCTGACCCTCTCTCTTCATCACGATTCGATCCCGCACCCTCTCCCTCTCACACCCGAGATCTTTCTCTCTGCTCTCATTCACTCCAGCTCTCTCCCCCGCTCTCTGGCTCTCGGTTCCAAAGCTCCCTGGCGCCCATCTCTCCCGTCTCCACCCCTCTCTCGTTCGGGACTCCAGCTCCAACCAGCCCTACGCCGCCCGATCCCCCTGTTCGCGCAACCCGAGCCCGACGCCGGCCTCCCTGCTATTCGGACCGAACCGAGAGGCTGCGCCTCGTCCCCTCTCGTGCCTCTCTCGCTCACGGAGGCCATCCGATGCCGAGCTCACCTCCTCCCTCTCTCAGCTCCGCACACCCGAACCAGGTCTGACGCCGCCCGGACTGAACGTGGTCGCTGCATCCCTGTCTTGGCCGACCAATTTCCTTCAAGCAGTAGGTATATCTCTTCCTATCCCTTTTTTTTTTCTTCCTCCCTTTTAATCTTCTTCTCCCCCCATGCTATTCTTTTTCATTTGCTGGAAGGAATGTCATCTTGATTCCCATCTCCTTCTTCTTAAACTTTTTTTTTATCTCCATCTCTAAATATATATCCATTCTTTCCTCGTGTAAGAGGGGGCGGGGATGGATTATCTCAGTGATTAGGATAATCCGTTAAGCCATTTTCGTAGAAAAGGAATGAATTTATTACTGATTCTGCTTATTGATTCTTTTTAGTTCCTTATGCCTTTCCTTACAACGTCCTACTTGAGAGGATGGTCTCTTGCATGTCAAGTATATGCTTATGCCAGGGAAAGTTACTTTTTTTTAGGAACAAGGACAGGGAAAATCTACTCTTTTCTCAAACAAAAAAAAATGAAAGAGGAACTTTTGTTTGCATTCCTACTTATGGAGTTTTCTGTGTTAGTAAATGCTCCTTATGATTAGCATGCTTCATCATCATTTGTAGATTGATTTATTGCAATATATTCACCTCCTCTAAAAAGATTCATCAAGAGGAGTCTTCACATGTTGAAATTATTCAAGCAAGCATGATATGTCGTGATGTGTTTCTGCATAGATATCATTATTTTCAAATGATTTCGCATTGTCATAGAAGAGAAATAGTGAAGGTGGGTTCTCAATTTTTGTTATAAGAGTAGTAGCATTTTATTGTTAAGACTTGTTGAGACTGAAATCTAAAAAAAAAGTGTTGTCTCTCTTAGGAAAAGAACTTACTGAATACTGTGACATTTCTTTGTTTTAAAGCCTTTTATAAATACATGAGTTGTCGTCAATCTTATTTAGAAATTTTTGGGGTTGGGTCGCATCCAAAATTGTGTTCTGATGCCATCTCTCAATTAAGATTCATGAACTTGTTGCATCAATCAACATGAATGGACCTTGCGGAATCTTTGTGTGGTTTTGTATTTATTATTAGAATGGTAGAGGTGGTGGGTTGATTTCTCTTCTTTCCAACAAAACCATGCTGATTTCAGATTTTTGGCAAACAATGATTATCTATATTTGACATTAAGTGAAATTTAAGGGTTTGTTGAAAAGGTCGCATATGCTGCATAGTACAATCCTTCAGAATTGTTTGGCTTGAATGAAAGATTGTGTAAGTTATGTTGAATTTTATTCTTATGGTTTCATTTGAAAAGATATGTATGTTTTCCGTCCCGATAGTGGGCATTCGTGATACTTTCGTAAAGTATGTTAAAGAAGTGTTAGAAAACATGCATATTATCATCTCTTTTATTGACAAGCATCTATGGTCGGTTATATTTTGAGAAGTTTCTTGGAGAAAAATCTGAGGCCATTTGCAGCAATTTTTCTTTCTTATGATTACAACTTAGTTGGGGATTCTACATTAAATGATTTATTTGTTTGCTACTTGGTTTTGGGAAGCAAAGCAGGTGCATATTTTTCATTGTTTTAGACTCCAAATGGTTTTGGGAAGCTAAGCATGTGCATATTTTTTTCATTGTTGAGGTCCCAAACTATTTTGGGAACAAAGTACATGCAGATTTTTCATTGTTTATGTGTTACATACTATTTTGAGAACATGCTACATGTAGAATTTTCCTGTTTTAATAACCCAAACTGTTTTGGAGATGATTTATGACAAGTTTTCTATTGTTTTTGTGTTCTACAATGTTTTGGGAATAATCTATATGCAGATTTTTACTTATTTCAAATTCCAAACTGCTTTGGGTATGGATATAGTGCAGATTTTGATGTGTTTTAAGTTCCAAACTGTCGTAGGAATGAGATATATGCAGTTTTTCATTGTTTTGAGCTTCCGAATCGCTTTGGAAATGAGCAAAATGCAGATTTTCATTGATATTAGTTGCCAAACAGATTTGGGAGCAAACTGAATGCAGATTTTCACCTATTTCAAGTTCCAAACTACTTTGAGAATGGGGAAAATGCATATTTTGATGCGTTTTCATGTTCCAAACTTTTATGGGAATCGATTGGATGCTTTTTTTTTTATTTGCTTTGCTTCCAAAATTGTTTTAAGAATGAGATATGGGTATCCAAAGGTTGTTATGCGATACAATTTGGAAAAGAACAATGGTGACTTGCTTTATCCGAGAAAGAACTTTAAAAATGAGATTTTATAAGGTATTTCATATATAAGAGTTTAGGTGTTTCTTGTTAAATTATGAATGATAACTTGTTACAAGTTTGAAGCTTTATTCGTAATCTTTTAAAGTATCTTTCTACATTTTATTCGTTATTTGGTGTTAAGGGTTTTGTAGAAAGTTGTGTAGATTGTTTGAAGTTCTATTTTGTGAGAGGAGAATTTCAAACGTTCCTTTGTGTTTGTTTGAAGAAATTATTTGGGATATTTTGTAAGTGTTGGAACAAAAGAAATTCTTACGTCTTTGAAGCAGAGTTTGTATGAAATTATTTGGCCTTCTTGTTTTCCTTTCTTTGGTCTCTTGAAGAGGAAGGAAAACAGAAGTGAGGTTTTGCATTAAATAGAAATCATTGGAGGGTTTATGTCTCATGTTCCAAATGTGAGTTTTGTATGAGATTCATTTATGGTTGCATTGAGATATTGAGTGGTTTTGCTTGCTTTATATGTCCTTATAATAAAGTATTACATGTGCACTTTGTTGAGGCTAGAGCACGTTTTTTTTAGGATGTGAAGAACTGTGTCTCATGTTGATTTCAGTTTTCAAGATCGGTTTATTGACGAAATGATCGGTTTCACGTCGGAAAGTCTTTTGAGTTTTTTTTGTTGTTGGAAGACCTCATGAAACCTTTTTGTTAGAAAATGTTTCATGAATCTTTACCCCACTCCAAATGAAAGGAGAGGCACTTGGTTATCAGTTGTTTTGGTAGAATTTGGTGTCAAAAGAAGAATTTTGGTAGAACATTTGTGTAGGATTTTGTGTGGCATTCAATCTAGAGATTTTCATAGAGTATTTTGAGACTTCTAATTTGGTGATTTGCTTGGTGTAGTAAAGTCCTTTAGTAGTTTTCTCTTTAGAATAAGCTAATGCTTAGTACATGGATTGCTTTCTTATTGAATCACATTAGTTTTCTAAAAGATGAGATTTAGGATTTGGATATTTAGGAGCTTGGTGTTAGAGGGCCTTTTAGTGTCTTTTTGGAGCAAGATAGTCCTTGCTCATTTAGTTTTTCTTCTTTTAGTGTTAGCTTCTAAAGATAAAAAATTGGGATTTTAGATAAATATAAAACAAAAGATAATCTTGTTTTAAGTTTATATTAGGATTTTTTTTTTTTTTGGGCTTTGTTTAAAGGGTAGTTAGATTATTTGAGTTGAGTCTTATATCAAGTGCCTTATTTGGATTGTGGGAACAATAAAGGGCATTGAATGTTGCTTTAGGATACACTTGACTTTAAATAAGTGTGTCCAAAACAACAATGCCTACATCCCTTTTATATACGATTTTTATTCTTCTTCTTTTAGTTGCTTTTAGTTGTCTTTTACTTCACCGTTAGCTTTCTTTGTTGTTTCTTTCGTGCTTCGACACTACGCACTTACAAAATGAGGAGAACCCAAAAGACAAATGGCACAACAAGTAACGAAAAGGTACGTTCTTCTTTTATTGCATTTTCATTTCCTTATATAATTATTTGCTTATAGAACTGCTCTAATACATATATCTTTTGTGTCTTGCAAGGTAAAATTTGAAAAGCAATGGATAAGGAGCGTGAGAGCACTTGGAGAAGGAGCTAGGACAATCGGATCCGAGCATAAGTCGCCCCTATTCATTCCGGTAGGGGCGCTACGGGCGGAACCACCGGGTCGTAGCCCCCGGTGCTGTAAGCTTTCTTAAAAGCTTAGAAAACCTTTAGGGGCCTAGATGATTGTACGCCTCCCACCCTTAGGGCCTTGTAGAAACTTCAATTATATATTTAGGAATGCTTTTAATTTTTTTTTTTAGATCCCTAAAACCTTGTGACATCCATATAGAAGTCTTAGGAATTAGAAAACAACACCACTTTTTGATCCTACAACACTAGTGACATCTAAGGACAAAAACTAAGGATTGACTCTTAGAAAATATTGACTTAGGTTGCATGTTCCCTATAGGGTAGGAACATTAAAACAAAAACTTAGTGACACGTTTTCCTAGATTTTGATTTTCTTTAATCTACTAATAATCAACCAACTATTTATAACCTAACTCCTAAAAAAGTGTTAAAAGGTAATTAATTCTTAATCAAATTATGAATTAACATTTCAAAATCATTAAATTATAAATCTATAACATAAACCTAAATCAAGTTTCATTAATTTAATAATCCACCCTTAACCAATCTAAAAGTCTAAAGATGTAGATTTAATTAGGGGATCAAATTATATGTTAAAATTCATTAGGATAAGATACTCCTAAATATCCAACTTTAGAATAATCTCTAAAATCAATCAACCAAGTTGATCAATGGAATGTTTAATTCACCATTTTCTTTTCTTTTCATAATAAACTAAAATAATCTAACAAAATTAATTATCACTGGGTAACCCAGGCCTACGAGGCTATTTAATTAGCCCCAAGGAGGGTGAAATAAACCGCACGGCCTCGGTGTGAAACAAAGATGGTAATTAATAAAACACTAAAATAAAAAATCTCTAAAATCAACCTTAAAACACTAAGATTTGAATTTTAACCAAAATTTCTTTTGCCCCTTTCAATAAACAAAAATACAAACAATTCTAACTAAACTATCCTATATAGGACCTACCCAAAACCACACAGCCTACACACACTTAGACATGTTTGCTAGGACACGACTATTAGCTTTTGGTTAGGTTGTTGTTCTACTTTTTCTTTTCTTTTCTGTACTGTGTTGTGACGCTCTGCATGTGACTTTTGTGCTGGTTATTTTTGCTACATGTTATAGCTTTTCTGTGATGCTTTTTTGTGACATTTTTCTAGCTCTTTTCTTTTCTACACTGCTGTTGTTGTGAGCGTTCGAATACCCATAGGTTAGGCATGTTTTTCATACTGACGTTGTCTTCTTGGAGATGGCTGTGCTCACACAACACTAAAGGGGGCTAAAATTAATAATAATCATTTATAACAGCTTTAGGTACCTGCTTCAGCTGCTTAGCCCCCAGTAATTAGAGCACAACCAAGTGATTGATGTGAGCATTTTCTTTATTTATATATAACTGTTTGGATGATTTTTTATTTTGATTATAACTGCTTAGGATAACCCCTGCAGGAGAGTCTAGATTTTGTATTTTTAATAATGTAATGTATTTGATAGTAATCGTTGTAAAAAACATTAAAATGGGGCATTTTAAATGAATAGGAGTCCAAAGAGAAAAAAAAACCTCTACAAGGGGGTTTCCTTTTTCATTTGGGCATCCTTTTGGAGGACCTACTACGAGGAGCTACAAGGAGAGAAGATGATCCATAGACGAATCAAGATGAAGATTGAAGAAAAAAAATGCCTCATTTTAAAGATTTGCGTCATTACCAGGTTGTTGTCAGTGGAGCCCGACCACCATTACTTTACTGCACTCTGTGACATAATATTGTATGGCACTTGCCATGGACACTATTTTTCATGGGATTTTGTTTCTTTGTTGTGCTTTACTTACTTTGTTTGCGCAGTAGAACTTGTATGCTTTTTATAGGTTTCTTTCTAACATGTGCTTGTGTCTGACAGCTAGGCTCTTTAGGGATAAAAATTCTTCTACTCATAATTATTAAATAAAATTTTAAGAATTAACTCACATAGAAATATAACGATTTAGGGAATAGCCGGAATTGTCCAGGGGTGCATGCACGCATTCTCTCTTCTTTTAGACAAACTTCCCCGCCTGCGGGTAGAGTCCTGATAATCTGGCCTATGAGGATGAAGTGCCGGACCTGGAGAAGTTTAGTCATTCAAAAAAATTATTTTTATAAGCCTTTTAAAATTTCATACATACCTGATTTGGAGACTTTAACCAGCATAATTGCATTAGTAATTAATTAAAATTAATTACATTAGTTTTAGGAGCATTATACCACTCATAAGTGTGGGATCACTTAGGAATTTCTTTAGTTGTCGATCCCAAATTCCAATGTCTAAACTATCCACCCATCTTTCATACAGACTGGACAACATGGATTTTACACGATTAGGAGGTTTTAGCTGGCTTCCTTTGTCAGGCAAGAAGTAAGTCCATGACTGCAATAGCTAGGTCTTCGATGCTAGTGTTGTGTGTATAACACTGCATCTTTTATAGATTTAGGGTCTAAAGTTGAGTGGTATGAGTGTTCCTCTATACGACTTATTGGTGGGTAAGCTCTCTATTATTCTGAAAGCTATAAATCCTACCTATCAGCGTCACACAGATGACGCCACCTCACTCTTTCTCTCATGCTTGCTTGAGATGTGTTGCCTCTCTCTTTTTCTCCAGTTTCCTCTACTTCAGACCGGTCGAATGTTGACTGAACCACGTGTGATTGATTGAACCAAGTTGGGACCTTCTTCCCCTTTGATTAGGAAAGCCTAGAATTTTCCCTTTGCACTAAACCCATTAGAGAAGATAATCTAACATCCCTAATTGAGAGTTTTCTTAGATCAAGGTCTAAGATGTGATTAACTACGGGGGCTTGTGCCCATAGAAAACCGATCCCTACAATCAAATAAACCCCATTCAAGCTAATGTATCGAATGGGGGAAATCTCGTGAACTTTTGGGTTATACATATTGTTATCCATCGAGGCTAGTAGGTGAAAGCCACTTTCCTCCATGGTTAATCGTATGTATAACTCCATCTGCTCTTCCATCGGCCTGCTTGTGTCGAGTGTAAAGGTCTACGACTACTTTGTCCTACGGGATAGTGTGATCATACCCTTTACATTCGAACCACACGAGCAGAAGGGTATGATCACACTATCCCGTAGGACAAAGTGGTCGTAGACCTTTACACTCGACACAAGCAGGCTGATGGAAGAGCAGATAAAGTTATACATATGATTAACCATGGAGGATAGCAGCTATCACCTACTAGCCTCGATGGATAAAAATATGTATAACCCAAAAGTTCACGAGATTTCCCCCATTCAATACATTAGCTCGAATTGGGTTTATTTGATTGTGGGGATCAGTTTTATACGGGCGCAAGACCCCGTAGTTAATTACATCTTAGACCTCGATCTAAAAAAACTCTCGATTAGGGATGTTAGATTATCTTCTCTAATGGGCTTAGTGCAAAGGGAAAATTCTAGGCTTTCCTAATCAAAGGGGAAGAAGGTCCCAACTTGGTTCAATCAATCGCATGAAGTTCAGTCAACATTCGGCCGGTCTAAAGTAGAGGAAACTAGAGAAAAAGAGAGAGGTAACACATCTCAAGCAAGCACGAGAGAAAGAGTGAGGTGGCATCTTCTGTGTGACGCGGATAGGTAGGATTTATAGCTTTCAGAAGAATGGAGAGCTTACCCACAAATAAGGCGTATAGAGGTACACTCGTACCACTCACCTTTAGACCCTAAATCTATAAAATATTTAGTGTTGTACGCACAACACTAGCATCTAAGACCTAGCTAATGCAGTCCTTGACCTATTCCTTGCCTGACAAAGGAAGCCAGCTAAAACCTCCTAATCGTGTAAAATTTATGTTGTCTGGTCTGTATGAAAGATGGGTGGATAGTTTAGACATTGGAATTTGGGATCGACAACTAAAGAAATTCCTAAGTGATCCCACACTTATGAGTGGTATAATGCTCCTAAAACTAATGCAATTAAATTTTAATCTTAATTAGTTACTAATGTAATTATGCTGGTTAAAGTCTCCAAATCAGGTATGTATGAAATTTTAAAAAGGCTTATAAAAATAATTTTTTTGAATGACTAAACTTCTCCAGATCCGGCACTTCATCCTCATAGGCCAAATTATCCGGACTCTACCCGCAGGCGGGGAAGATTGTCTAAAAGAAGAGAGAATGCGTGCATGCACCCCCGGACGATTCCGGCTATTCCCTAAATTGTTATGTTTCTATGTGAGTTAATTCTTAAAATTTTATTTAATAATTATGAGTAGAAGAATTTTTATCCCCAAAGAGCCTAGCGGTCAGACACAAGCACATCCAAGAAAGAAACCTATAAAAAGCATGCCAGTTCTACTGTGCAAGCAAAGTAAGTAAAGCATAACAAAGAAATAAAATCCCACAAAAAAGAGTGTCCATGGTAAGTGCCATACAATATTACATCACATAGTACAGTAAAGTTATGGTGGCCAGGCTCCACCGACAACAACCCAGAAACGACGCAAATCTTTAAAATGAGGCATTTTTTTATCTTCAATCTTCATCTTGATTCGTCTATGGATCATCTTCTCTCCTTCTAGCTCCTCGTAGTAGGTCCTCCAAAAGGATGCCCAAATGAAAAAGGAAACCCCCTTGTAGGGGTTTTCTTTTCCCTTTGGAATCCTATTCATTTAAAATGCCCAATTTTAATGATTTTCACAACAATTACTATCAAATATATTACATTATTAAAAATAGAAAATCTAGACTCGCCTGCAGGGGTTATCCTAAGCAGTAATAATCAAAATCAAAAATTTTCCAAGCAGTTATATATGAATAAAGAAAATGCTCAGATCAATCACTTGGCCGTGCTCTAATTATTGGGGGCTAAGCAGCTGAAGCAGGTACATAAAGTAGTTATAAATGATTATTATTAATTTTAGCCCCTTTAGCGCTGTGTGAGCACGACCATCTGCAATAAGACAATGTTAGTATGAAAAAGCGTGCCTAACCTATGGGTATTCTAACGCTCACAACAACAACAGTGCAGAAAAGAAAAGAGCTAGAAAAATGTCACAGAAAAGCTACAACATGTAGCAAAAACAACCAGCACACAAGTCACATGCAGAGCATCACAACACAGTACAGAAAAGAAAAGAAAAAAGAGAACAACAACCTAACCTAAAGCTAATAGTCATGTCCTAGCAAACCAGTTTAAGTGTGTGTAGGCTGTATGGTTTTGGGTAGGTCCTATATAGGATAGTTTAGTTAGAATTATTTGTATTTTTGTTTGTTGAAAGGGGCAAAGGAAATTTTGGTTAAAATTCAAATCTTAGTGTTTTAAGGTTGATTTTAGAGATGTTTTATTTTAGCATTTGATTAACTACCACCTTTGTTTCACACTGAGGCCGTAAGGTTTATTTCACCCTCCTTGGTGTCAATTAAATAGCCTCGTAGGCCTGGGTTACCAGTGATAATTAATTTTGTTAGATTATTTTAGTTTGTTATGAAAAGAAAAGAAAATGGTGAATTAAACATTCCATTGATCAACGTGGTTGGTTGATTTTAGAGATTATTCTAAAGTTGGATATTTAGGAGTATCTTATCCTAATGAATTTTAACTTATAATTTGATCCCCTAATTAAATCTACATCTTTTAGACTTTTAGATTGGCTAAGGGTTGATTATTAAATTAATGAAACTTGATTTAGGTTTATGTTTTAGATTTATAATTTAAAGATTATGAAATGTTAATTCATAATTTGATTAAGAATTAATTACCTTTTAACATATTTTTAAGAGTTAGAATATAAATAGTTGGTTATTATTAGTAGATTAAAGAAAACCAAAATCTAGGAAAATGTGTCACAAAGTTTTTGTTTTAATGTTCCTACCCTATAGGGAACATGCAACCTAAGTCTATATTTTCTAAGACTTAATTCTTAGTTTTTATCCTTAGATGTCACTAGTGTTGTAGGATCAAAAAGTGGTGTTGTTTTCTAATTCATAAGACTTCTATACGGATGTCACAAGATTTTAGGGATTTAAAAAAAAAGTAAAAGCAATCCTAAATATATAATTGAAGTTTCTACAAGGCCCTAAGGGTGGGAGGCGTACAATCATCTAGGCCCCTAAAGGTTTTCTAAGTTTTTAAGAAAGCTTACAGCACCGGGGGCTACGACCCGGTGCTTCCGCCCGTAGCGCCCCTACCAGAATGAATAGGGGCGAATGGTGCTCGGATCCGATTGTCCTAGCTCCTTCTCCAAGTGCTCCCATCCTTATCCATTGCTTTTCAAATTTTACCTTGCAAGACACAAAAGAGATATGTATTAGAGCAGTTCTATAAGCAAATAATTATATAAGGAAATGAAAATGCAATAAAAAAAGAACGTACCTTTTCATTACTTGTTATGCCATTTGTCTTTTGGGTTCTCCTCATTTTGTAAGTGCGTAGTGTCGAAGCATGAAAGAAATAACAAAGAAAGCTAACGGTGAAGTAAAAGACAACTAAAAGCAACTAAAAGAAGAAGAATGAAAATCATATATAAATGGGATGTATGCATTGTTATTTTGGACACACTTATTTAAAGTCAAGTGTATCCTAAAGCAACATTCAATGCCCTTTATTGTTCCCACAATCCAAATATGGCACTTGATATAAGACTCAACTCAAATAATCTAACTACCCTTTAAACAAAGCCCCCCTCCCCCCCCAAAAAAAAAAATAATAATAAACAAATCCTAACATTAAACTTAAAACAATATTATCTTTTATTTTATATTTGTCCAAAATCCCAAATTTTTATCTTTAGAAGCTAACATTAAAAGAAGAAAAACCAAATGAGCAAGGACTATCTTGCTCCAAAAAGACACTAAAAGGCCCTCTGACACCAAGCTCCTAAAGCTCCAAATCCTAAATCTCATCTTTTAGAAAACTAATGTGATTCAATAAGAAAGCAATCCATGTACTAAGCATTAGCTTATTCTAAAGAGAAAACTACTAAAGGACTTTACTACACCAATCAAATCACCAAATTCGAAGTCTCAAAATACTCTATGAAAATCTCTAGATTGAACGCCACACAAAATCCTACACAAACGATCTACCAAAATTCTTCTTTTGACACCAAATTCTACCAAAACAACTGATAACCAAGTGCCTCTCCTTTCATTTGGAGTGGGGTAAAGATTCATGAAACATTTTCTAACAAGAAGGTTTCATGAGGTCTTCCAACAAAAAAAAAAACTCAAAAGACTTTCCGACGTGAAACCGATCATTTCATCTTGAATAAACCGATCTTGAAAACTGAAATCAACATGAGACACAGTTCTTCACATCCTAAAAAAAAACATGCTCTAGCCTCAACAAAGTGCACATGTAATACTTTATTATAAGGACATATAAAGCAAGCAAAACCACTCAATATCTCAATGAAACCTTAAATGAATCTCATACAAAACTCACATTTGGAACATGAGACATAAACCCTCCAATGATTTCTATTTAATGCAAAACCTCACTTCTGTTTTCCTTCCTCTTCAAGAGACCAAAGAAAGGGAAACAAGAAGGCCAAATAATTTCATACTAACTCTGCTTCAAAGACGTAAGAATTTCTTTTGTTCCAACACTTACAAAATATCCCAAATAATTTCTTCAAACAAACAAAAAGGAACGTTTAAAATTCTCCTCTCACAAAATAGAACTTCAAACAATCTACACAACTTTCTACAAAACCCTTAACACCAAATAACGAATAAAATGTAGAAAGATACTTTAAAAGATTACGAATAAAGCTTCAAACTTGTAACAAGTTATCATTCATAATTTAACAAGAAACACCTAAACTCTTATATATGAAATACCTTATAAAATCTCACTTTTAAAGTTCTTTCTCAGATAAAGCAAGTCACCATTGTTCTTTTCCAAATTGTATCGCATAACAACCTTTGGATACCCATATCTCATTCTTAAAACAATTTGGGATGCGAAGCAAATAAAAAAAAAAGCATCCAATCGATTCCCATAAAAGTTTGGAACATGAAAACGCATCAAAATCTGCATTTTCCCCATTCTCAAAGTAGTTTGGAACTTGAAATAGGTGAAAATCTGCATTCAGTTTGCTCCCAAATCAGTTTGGCAACTAATATCAGTGAAAATCTGCATTTTGCTCATTCCCAAAGCGATTCAGAAGCTCAAAACAATGAAAAACTGCATATATCTCATTCCTACGACAGTTTGGAACTAAAAACACATCAAAATCTGCACTTTATCCATACCCAAAGCAGTTTGGAATTTGAAATAAGTAAAAATCTGCATATAAATTATTCCCAAAACATTGTAGAACACAAAAACAATAGAAAACTTGTCATAAATCATCTCCAAAACAGTTTGGGGTATTAAAAGAGGAAAATTTAGCATGTAGCATGTTCTGAAAATAGTTTGTAACACAAAAATAATGAAAAATCTGCAAAACTAGTTTGGGACCTCAACAATGAAAAAAATCTGCACATGCTTAGCTTCCCAAAACCATTTGGAGTCTAAAACAATGAATAATATGCACCTGCTTTGCTTCCCAAAACCAAGTAGCAAACAAATAAATCATTTAATGTAGAATCCCCAACTAAGTTGTAATTATAAGAAAGAAAACTTGCTGCAAATGGCCTCAGATTTTTCTCCAAGAAACTTCTCAAAATATAACCGACCATAGATGCTTGTCAATAAAAGAGAGTATAACATGCATGTTTTCTAACACTTCTTTAACATACTTTACGAAAGTATCATGAATGCCCACTATCGGGATGGAAAACATACATATCTTTTCAAATGAAACCATAAGAATAAAATTCAACATAACTTACACAATCTTGCATTCAAGCCAAACAATTCTCAAGGATTGTACTATGCAGCATATGCGACCTTTTCAACAAACCCTTAAATTTCACTTAATGTCTAATATAAATAATCATTGTTTGCTAAAAATCTGAAATCAGCATGGTATTGTTGGAAAGAAGAGAAATCAAACCACCACCTCTACCATTCTAATAATAAATGCAAAACCACAAAAAGATTCCGCAAGGTCCATTCATGTTGATTGATGCAACAAGTTCATGAATCTTAATTGAGAGATGGCATCAGAACACAATTTTGGATGTGAACCAACCCCAAAAATTTCTAAATAAGATTGACGACAACTCATGTATTCATAAAAGGCTTTAAAACAAAGAAATGTCATAGTATTCAGTAAGTTCTTTTCCTAAGAGATAACACTTTTTTTTTTAGATTTCAGTCTCAACAAGTCTTAACAATAAAATGCTACTACTCTTATAACAAAAAGTGAGAACCCACCTTCACTATTTCTCTTCTATGACAATGCGAAATCATTTGAAAATAATGACATCTATGCAAAAACACATCACGACATATCAAGCTTGCTTGAATAATTTCAACATGTGAAGACTCCTCTTGATGAATCTTTTTAGAGGAGGTGAATATCTTGCAATAAATCAATCCACAAATGATGACGAAGCATGCTAATCATAAGGAGCATTTACTAACACAGAAAACTCCATAAGCAGGAATGCAAACAAAAGTTCCTCTTTCATTTTTTTTTTGTTTGAGAAAAGAGTAGATTTTCCTTGTCCTTGTTCCTAAAAAAAAAGTAACTTTCCCTGGCATAAGCACATACTTGACATGCAAGAGACCATCCCCTCAAGTAGAACGTTGTAAGAAAAGGCATAATGAACTAAAAAGAATCAATAAGCAGAATCAGTAATAAATTCATTCCTTTTCTACGAAAATGGCTTAACCGATGTTCCTAATCACTGAGATAATCCATCCCCGCCCCCTCTTACACGAGGAAAGAATGGATATATATTTAGAGATGGAGATAAAAAAAAAAGTTTAAGAAGAAGGAGATGGGAATAAAGATGACATTCCTTCCAGCAAATGGAGAAAAATAGCATGGGGGAAGCAGAAGATTAAGAGGGAGGAAGAAAAAAAAAAGGGATAGGAAGAGATATACCTGCTGCTTGAAGGAAATTGGTAGGCCAAGACAGGGATCCAGTGGCCAGGTTCAGTACGGGCGGCGTCGGACCTGGTTCAGGTGTGCGGAGCTGAGAGTGGGAGGAGGTGAGCTCGGAGTCGGCTGGCCTCTGTGAGCAAGAGAGGCACGAGAGGGGAGCAGGCGCTGCCTCTCGGTTCAGTCCGAATAGCAGGGAGGCCGACGTCGGGCTGGGGTCACGCGAACAGGGGGATCGGGCGGCGTCGGGCTGGTTGGAGCTGGAGTCCCGAACGAGAGAGGGGTGGAGACGGGAGAGCTGGGTGCCTGCGAGCTTTGGAACCAAGAGCCAGAGAGCGGGGGAGGGAGCTGGAGCAAATGAGAGCAGAGAGAAAGATCTCGGGCGTGAGAGGGAGAGGGTGCGGGATCGAATCGTGATGAAGCGAGAGAGCCAGAGTGCCCCGAGCGTGAGAGGCTTTGTTTTGATAAAACGAAGCTTTCTGCCGAGAAATGAAGTCCGCCAAGCATTGTCCCCTGCTCCGGCTTCCAAAAATCTCCTAAAATGGCTTCGCTCGCTGCTCGATGTTTGCTCGAACCGCAAAATATCGCTGAGGCGTGAGATTTCAGCCGAAATAAAGATTTATTCCAATCGCAGCCGTCGACGCAATTTTCAGATTAAGGAAGTAAATTCAAATAACTTGAAAAGTAAAGTGGCTCTTAATGGGATCAAATTGGGCTGAATTAGATTAAAATTGGCTAAGATTGGGTTAAGCTCGAGTCTGAATTTGACTCGATTCGAGTCAATTTTGGCTCGAGCCGGCTCGGAAGAACTAATCATACAAAATTAAGCTCAAAATCGACAGTAATTTCAATCAATTTAGGCTCGACGCGATCAGAATAAATTAATCAAAGCTAATCGAGTGTAGTCGGGTCTAATCCAGCTCAAGTCGAGCCGATTCGAGCTCGAATTAAACTCGACGAGGCTCAATAAAATTGATCGAAGCTCCTCGAGGCTACTCAGACGAAAAACGAGGTCAACAATAAACCCCGTCTAAAATGAAAATTAAGACACTCATACTTAAACTCCAATAAAATTTCCTTAGCCTAAAAATAAACAAAATAAAACACTAAAATTTTTCAAGCAAAAAATTTCATGCAATAACTAATTTAGGATATATCCAAACCACACAACCTGTTGCACATACTGTAGATGGTTTGCTAGGACAACAAATTTTAATTTTAGGTTAGGAAGTTACTTCTTTATATTTGCTCATTATGTGACGAGGATTACTTTTTCATAGATTTTACATGATTTTCCCTGCATGTTGGTTGCTATGATTTATATGATTTTTGTTCCTATGCTGTGATGATTTTATTATATTATCTTTGAATTGATATGATGGATGATGGATTTCTCTTAGGCTAGAAATGATATGCATACAAACAAAAACATTTTATATGTGGTCATACTTATACAGGGCTATAAAAGGGGGTTAATCAAAATTTATAATTGCTTGGAATTTATTGGATTTATTTTTTATGAACTTCTTAGGATAACATGCAGGTTGTATAGTCATTTTAGTTTTTGATATATATTGTAAATTAATGAGTTATGAAAGTCACTTAGAGTGGGGTATTTGATACCCAATTTGGACTTCAAAGTGGAAGGAAACATACCCCTATGGGGAAGACTTTCTTCTATTTGAATATCAAAATTTCAGTAAGTTTTAAATATAAAGAGAAAAGAAATGCCCCGATGAGGAGGATTTCATTCCATTTTGATATCCGGATCTGACAATTCTAAGGAGCGTGAAGGAAGAAGTTAAAGAAGAAAAATAATAACCCATTGATAGGATTAGAATTCAGGTTGTATTTTGTGGTACCTGACCACTCTTAATTTCTTAAGAACCTGGGTTATAAATCAAGTGGCACTTGCCACATGGCCTTTATATTTATATGTTTATATATAATTTGATGATATGCTTAAATTGATTGTTTAATAAAAATTGTCTATTATTCTAGGTTTCATTCTTGCATGCATGATTTGTTTTAGCTTGAAAAGCATGTTTACGCTCATAAGGACAACGATAAAATTTTTTTCTTGTAATTAATTAATAATTTTAGGCTCACATGAAAAGATAAGTGATATCTAAGAAATAAGGCCATGGATTCTTGGGTGTTCTCATGCATTCATATTTTTACCTTCTCTTTCTTGCTAGACACCTCTCCACCTTCTGGACATGACAGACCTACTGACCTATTAGGGTGTAGCTCTATCTAGTGGATGTTGTCAATCTCTAGTGAAAAAATCTATTTTTTATGCCGAAATTTATTTTTAAAGTTCATCATATATAATTGTGGACCTCCGAAAGAGCACCGCTACGGCTGCAGGATTACAAAGGGGTATACGAATGTATCCACCTCAAGGGATAGAGACGATCGCAGGCCTCCACACTCCTCATAAATTGGCCAAGTGGAAGAGACAGATTGAACTATACATACAATTAACCATGGAGGATAGGGGCTCTCGCCTGTGCACCTCGATGGGTAATAATATATATGTCCTAAACACAGTCACGGGTTTCCCCCACCTAATGCATTAGCTCGGATGGAGTTTAATAGATGGTGGAATTTAGTTTTCCATGGGCGCAAGCCCCTGTGGTTAATTGCATCTCAGGCCAGAGCTTGAGAAGACTCTTGATTAAGGATCAGACATTATCCTCTCTAAAATGAGATTGGCACATAGGGCTAAGATTAGGAAGTCCTATCCAAAGGGAAGAAAGGTCTGATTTGGCTCAGTCAGCATGCGGGATTCACACCAGCATTCGGAGGGTCTAGGGTACTAAAGACAAACTGGATAAAAGAAATCAAGCACTTAACACATGTGTGAGAGAAAAGATGGAGGTGGTGTCATCCATGTGATGCAGATAAGTAGGATTTATAATCCATGAAGAAAAGGGACCTACCCACTATTTAAGGCATGCTACGAGACTGAGTGTAGTAGCCTTGGATCCTAAATCTAAGTTGGGTTTAGTGTTCTACACACACTAACACCCATGTCCTAGCTAATGCAGTGCAAAATCTAGACTTACCCCGGCCTGGATTGGGGAGCCAGCAAACCACCTAATCGATTCAAAACCATGCTATCAAGTCATTTATGAAAGATGGGTGGGTGGTTTTAGTTTCTGGAAGTAGGACCGATATCTAGAGAATTTTCTAATTGGTCCAAGACTTATGTAGGTCGAATGCACCTAACTAATGCAATTAAAATTTAATTAAGTTGATTACTAATACAATGTATGCTATTTGAAGTTTTCAAATCAAATATGCATTGGATTTTAAAAACAGGCTTATTATACAATAATTTTTAGAAGGAGACTAGATTTCCCCAGGTCTGGCATCTCATCATCATAGGCCAGATTATCTGAACTCTACCCGTAGGTGGAAAAGTGTCTCATAAGAAGGAGAGAGAAGAATGCATTATATACATGCGACCCCAGACGATTCTGGCAATTCCTTATGTTCGTTAGGTTTCTATGTTATTTAAATCCTAAATATTAATTTTTTTATTCTGAGTAGAAAATATTTTGTGGTCCTTAATGAGCCTAACGAGATCCATGCTAAAACAAAACACGACATGTAACTCATCAATAAATTAGAAAAAGCAAGCAACCCTAAAGGCACACAGCATAAATAAAATACATCATAAATAATCCAACTAATCAAATAAATGTCCATAGGCCAACTGCCCTTAATTACAACCCAGGATCCGTAGAAAATAAAGTGGATGGGCACCACTGCCAACAACCTGGATTTCTAAGCCTATGACTGACGTAAATGAATTTTGAGTGGGATAATTTGTCTTCAGCTCTTCAATATTCTTGGATTTCTTCTCCTTGGACTCCTTGAATCTCTACTCCTTGGTCTCCTCAGAACTCTCCTCCTTGGACTCCTTGGATCTCTCCTCCTTGAACTCCTTGGATCACTCCTCCTAGGACTCCTTGGATTCGTCGTGGCTTGAATATTCAAATGAAGAGACAATTCCCTCCTTTGGGGGGGGGGGGGGTTATTGCCTTTTTACTTTGGATATCTAAAGCTATCCAAACTCGAGCTTCAAAATGGAAGAAGACTCTCTCCTTTGAGGATGACCTCTTCTTTTAGAATTCGAGTTGGATAAGCATATCCATACTCAACAAAAATTTTCACAACTCTTTATAATTATTATAAATATTTACATTAATTGAAAAAGCTATAAATCTAAGATCACCTGTAGAGTTATCCTAATAAAAATCTCAAGCATTTATAATCATTCCCAAATAGTTTTATATGTAAATAAAATAACTCGTTGAAGTCACACTTGGCCATGCTCTTAATTATGAGGGCTACGAAGTCTCTGAAGCACATACAGCAGTTATTATTAAAAGATTTAAATTAGCCCTCATTTATTTAGGGGGGCTGAGCAAGCACCTGTACAAAACAATGTTAGAGAAATCATGATATTTTGCCCCCATTTTATTTAGCTTAGCATGAGCATGGCCACCTGCAAGAAAATAATATATATCATCCCTAACCTATGGGTAGATCTAACGCATATCACATTAATCCACAGTAAAATAAAAGTAAGCAAACACTCTAATTTCATCACAACATGGAATAAAAATGTAAGAAAACCTGGCACACAATAGAAAAGGAAACACCTGCCTAGCCTAGCTCTAGAAGTGGTGCCATAGAAAATAATTCTATGTATGTGTAAGATTTGTGTGGCTTTGGATAGGTCATATATATGATGATTAGTTCCAATTGCATAAGGTTAGAATCTGTTAAAGGCCAGAAAAGAAAATTTCAGTTGAAGTTAAGATATTAGTGAATTAGGATCCATTTTAGTTAATTTAATTTTTTGATCACTTTTTAATGCTTAGGGTAGTGATACTTGAAATTTAAATTGCATTAGCCAATTTTGGAAAGTATCAGGTCCTCCTAGGTATTAGACTAAGGGGTCGAAAAGGTCATTATAAAACATAGTCTAGGTTTGGGGCTCCTAACACATTTGGTAAATACTAGACCATAAGATGAGTAGTTAGACAGGTAGTTTGCTTGGTTTGGAGTTTCCTACGCAAAGCTATGAGTTTTCCAAGTTTCGGTCCTTAGACTATAGGCTGAGGTTGACCGAAAAGTTGACTTTCTAATTTTAGTTAGTTTTTGGCATCCTAATATTTTTAATAAATAGTAGACCCTAATTGGAGCTGAATGCAATTGCGTTTTTCTAATTTGGAATTTTTTTTAATTAGTTATGGATTTCTAAAGTTTAGGTATTTATGAGAATTATCTAAATTATCTGATTAAGGGCCTAATTTTATGGTTTTGGTCCAAACTAGTTCCAAACTGATTGGAATCACCACCAAAGATCGGGAATGACCTAATAAACTGTTCATAAGTATTAGGGGCAAAAAGGTAATTTTGATTAAAGTTGAAATTATGGGTCATATTGGGGTCAACCTAAGGAGATGTATTTATCTCAAGTAAAGAACTAAATTCTAAACCATTTTGAGCTATTATGGGTATTTTTCTGAGTAGAAATAGATTTATTGTAATTTTTAGAAGTTAACGGACCCTATTTAACGGGTAAATTAGGGTTGGTTAATTAAGGGGTCTAAAGAGTCCTAAAAATTCTTAGAAAATTTTGCGATATTTTAGATGTCTATAGGTTTAAATGTTGAAGTTTTCATATTAATCGGGGATCTACCCTAGCTCCTAGAAGTTTTTAAAGTTCTCTAGACAAGTCCTTAATTATTTTTCTTAGGGTGTCGCTACGTTGTAAGGGTTTAAACTAACCCTGAAAATAATAATTTATGAAGTATACAAAAAATAGTAAACATGCCATGTACTTAGATCTAGAAGTGCCTAGACTAAGTGCTTGTGCATCCTACACATGCAATGTACAATAAAAGGAAAGTAAATATGCCTAATGAAGTGATTAGTGAATGATTGGGACTCAACCATTCACTAATCCACTCCCCTATGATTTTATCTTCTCATATACAACCTATGTTTAAAATTTCATGAACAATAGATCTCCTAAAATTAGGGGATTTAATTATAAGTAATTTTAAAGTAGTTTTAAAATACTTATAAATATATAAGTATGAAAATTAATGTAATTAAAATTTAATCAATTCATAATACATAAATATAGGGTGATCCACTAACCCCTTAACGAGGTTTCAAAAAGGTTTCAAAATAGATATATTTTTTGATTTTCAAAATAAATTATAATTAACTATTTAAATAATATTAAAATACCCAAATAATAGTATAAAGCACGAATCTGCCAAAACTATAAGAATTGGTCTCTGAAAATTATTTTAAAATTAAATTAATAAGTTTCTGAAAAAATGAGGGGTTGCACGCCAAAATCCAATCTAAAATGAAAAAGATATGAATTTTTGAAGTTTTAAGACAATAAAAGGGGAATTTAAAAAATAATTTGAAATAATTCATTTTTGAAAATAAAATAAAATGATAATTTAAAGCTATAAAATTTAATGTCAAAATAATAAAACAATAATGAAAAATAATAATTTTTAAAATAATGATAATCATAAGAAATGTTGAAAGATTTTGAAATAATGATAAAAATAATAATAATAAGGCTAATTTTAAAATGCAACTAATAACAATAATAATTAAAAGTAATAATAATAATAATTATAGTAACTTTAAATTAATATAATAATAATAAGAATAATAATTAGAAATAATCTATATAAATAATAGTTAATATAATAGTAAAAAATAACAATTTAAAATAATAATAATATAATATGATCAAAATAATTAAAACTAACAACAACAATAAATAATAATAATAATAATAATAATAATAATAATAATAATAATAATAATAATAATCTTAAAATGATAATTATAATAATTTTTAGAAGCAACAATAATAATAATTTTAAAGTAATAAGATAATAGTTTAAAATATAGTTTTTTTTTTTTAATTTAATTTAAAATAATTATATGTTAATATTAATAACAATAATAAAAAGGAAAATAATTTTAAAATTGAAAATAATAATAATAATAATAATAATAATATAATAATAATAATAATATAACAAATAATATAATAAAAAAATAGCTTTTTACTATTTTTTAAATAATTAAATAAATAAATATTATTTTTGCATGAAACTAATTTTAGATTAAAGAGGATTTAATTCCGAATAATTCGATATATTATAAGTGAAAAACGGATCAAAAATGAATTTATTCTGATTTTAGGAGAAACTTAGCTTTAAAAAGGTTTTAAAAATATTTATAATATATTATTTAATATATAAAATGGCGGCGGGACCCGGGATGCCACGTGGCAGCTGGAGACTGGTCGGTTCAAAACCGCGGACTCGCTTTCAATCATTAGCAATGATTGCACCGCCGCACAATCATTGCTAATGATTAGCGGTGGTTGCGGCAGTGATGCCGCGCCACTTAATCATGTAGGCAACGGTCTGCGACCGTCCGATCGAGCATGATTTTGAATCAACGACTCAGATCAATCTGAATAAAAGAACCTACTGCGGGATCGAGCCCCTCGATTGATTCAAATCGCGGAGAGGCCAAATCACTCTCGTTGATCACGGAATCAACGGGCTTGATTTGTTGCTGGTGAACGACAGCCGGAGGCCGAGCCCTAGATCCATAAAATGCCTCATTCTCGCAAACCACTCGACGAAACTTCGCAAAATTTTAGACACATGTAGTACACATGAAGAGCATTAATGGGCGATTGTTTTCTCGATCTGAAAAGCACTTTACAAAAAGCTATTTTTATCTATGTGTAGTAAATTAGGGTTAGGTTTTTACACAATCCACACGATGGATTTGAATGATCTCAGGCTTGTTGCACTTGTATACTGTCCACATACATTTAGTTGAACTCGAGCCTTGATTCATCTTAGATCCAGAAGAAGAAGCCTATGAAACTTTCTAGCCTCGGTTTTGCCTGAAGATCGCCGTCGGTGAGCTTTTGACCGTGAGTTCGAGTGAGGGAAGGTAGAGTGGAGCTAAAGGATCTCACACACAAGATTTCTCGTGATAAGAGCTGCTAGGAAGGGAATAGAAGACAAAAAAGTCCCTCTCAAGAAACCTAAAACTGATATTTAAAGCTCTATACCTAATGGCAATGGTTGGGATTGAATCTAGGGCTGAATAAGAGGGAAATCACTCTAATTTGGCCATGGTTTGGATTTCAAATCCAAAGGGAGGAGTTAAAGTCATTAATGGAGATCTTAATGGGCCTTTATGGTTTATATTTGACCCATTATGACTTGGGTTGACCAAGTCAAGTATTGACTTGGTCAACCTAGTCAAATAGATCTAAGGGAGTATGAATTTGAATCTTGGATGGGATTGGATTTGATTTGGAGTTGAAATGACCCATTAAGGAAAATTGGGTCAACCAAGGTTGACTTGATTAACCAGGTTGACCCAAGGCTTAGGTTTGAGCTCAACAAAGTTGGTCTGATCCCTTGAGTCCAGTGGAGGGGAGAAATTGAGCTAGGAAAGTCCTAAATTGATTTGAAATCATGTAGAAGTGAATCAGGGTGAATTTGGGTAAACCTTGGTTGACATGGTCAACCAGGTTGACCCAGGACCTAGGGTCTAGGCTCAACAGACTTGGCTTGACTCTCTAGACCCATTGGGATGGGTCATGGGGTCTAGCTTAGTCAAATTTGGCCAGGTCAACTCTTTGATCTGGTCTGGGGAAAAAATTAGGCCAACAATAATTCCTATATTCAAGATCGATCAGTATACATTGCATTAGAATTCAACTAAAGTAAATAAAATTTTAATTTCATCAAGCATAATCACCCTGCATAATTAAAGGGTCAAATTAGGACTTTTTATAGATGTTAGCCCCAATTTCTCAAAATTTTAAATAAAATCAAATCCTTCTTTTATATAGACCAGATATATGGTTTTGAAGCACCAAGGTGGGGTTTAGCTGACACTTCAATCAAGAATGAGGTAAGCCCAGATTTTTATGTCATTAGTTAGAACCGAGTCGCTATCGTTTAGTGCCTAATTTAAATTTAGGATTTGGGGCATACCTAAAATAAAAAGTCACCAACATCAAGAATTTAATCCCAATATTTTAATAAAATGGTTACACAAATTAAAATCTTTCCTAAACCAAAATGTAGAGCTCAACATAGAGGATATATTGAACCAAAATTTAGAGCTTGATATAGAGGATATATTAATGTATTTCTAAATTATTTTAGAATATCAAGACACCATCTGCTTTTCTTCATTCGGCCTCTAAAACAATTGTTCAAATTTGCTCCAATCCCTATTAAAATTTTAACCTCACCCCTTTCATATCACTCGTCAAAAATTCTAAATAAAATTTCTACAATTATTTTAATAGAGAGTATTCGTAGAAAACTCAAAATCCCTACCAAATAATTAGCTATAAAGGCTTACCTTAGTGGGAGATTTAACACCAGGGAAATAATAATATCCCATTCTATTTAGCTGCTAGATAGAATGGAGCAAATAATTCTCTTTGGGAAGATTAAATAAAACATAATCATTATAATCCTATTCTACGTGTTCAATAACTAATGGCGCCTTTGAACCTGCAATAAAATACACCATTTTTTATTAAAACATTTGAATATGAAATTAATGATAAGTATGAAAATCTGACTATAAAAATTGACGATAAAGCATTTTAACAACCATAGTTGAATATATGATTGAATGTCATATTGATACTCTCGAATTATATGTAATTCTCTCTTAAATTTGATTATGGTAGTCGGGATAGAAACTTATAGTTTTGTAATATGAACCCATTA
This sequence comes from Dendrobium huoshanense, assembly GCA_016618105.1. NCBI lineage: Eukaryota > Viridiplantae > Streptophyta > Magnoliopsida > Asparagales > Orchidaceae > Dendrobium > Dendrobium huoshanense. Next base: position 3,158,077 of record CM028346.1, on the reverse strand, counting down.
GTGAATGATATTTTCATTTCTCGAGATGATATATCGTTCATAATGATGAGTTCAACTACAAAACTAAAAGAAAATCAAAAGGATTATATTCAAATTGTCCCAAAGAAAATATACTTACAGTTGCTTTGCGCTTTTCAGCAAAGTTAGAAAATATATTTTTTTATTGATTCCGCTGGGTAACTCTCTCTCTCTCTCTCTCTCTCTCTCTCTCTCTCTCTCTCTCTCTCTCTCTCTCTCTCTCTCTCTCCATCTTTAATAATGATAAAATTTTTGTTGCATTGATAGTTAAAACTACCTTCCTTCTGTTGGTCCCTATACTCATTTTTTCCTTGGGTGAGCAAGGCCAACATCAAAAAGAAAAATTAATAAGTAAGAGAGGTGAGTGAAAAAAATTCTAATAAAAGTAAGGCTTTGATATTTCGCCCCAAGTCAATTGGTGGAACTAGAGAGTTAATCCAATTTCCCTAAATTATTATATCAATTTTTTGAACCTCATATTAGGTAAAAAATAAATATGTTGATTTCAAAAATTTGATGAAAATCAATTGAATTCAAAATCAAAATCTTATTTCTAAAAAATAAGAAAATAACTATTGGATTTCATCGATATATATTATGCAACAATCTCTTCTCATGATCTAATACATGCGATAAAATCCAAATTTTACTAAATCATCAATGATCTTTATTTCTTACCACTATATGTCAGGTTTTATTTTGTATAACTTGATAAAAAAATATGATAAGAATTAAAATCATTAGTTATTCTAAATTTAATTTCAAAATAAACTAATTGAAAACACCTCCTTTCCATAATAGTAAATCAAAACAAACTCAAATGTCTGGAACACTCTTCTTCTTATTAGACTGAGATATTAATATTAAAGAGCTGAAATGTAATAATTCAATGCAGTTTGGAATGGGACTTCAGACCCTTAAGTAGTGAACAAGAAAATAGTTATCGATCTATTTTCCAAGTGTGAAAAGGATGCCCCTTAGTGGAGATTATTATTTGGATAGGGATTGACTCCCACATTTTTGAACTAGAGGCCACTATCGCTCCCGTACTAACCACACCCTCAACTGAGGAGGATAGATAAAGTCAGTAATTGTAACATACGAGAATACACTAGTTCTTGAAGTAGGATCTAGTTCTGACATTCTGTTCACTAATAAGAATTAGAAGAAAAACTACCTACAGAGAGTTAGGAAGAGAAAATTATTAAAGCCAGAAAATTTGTAGAGGCGGAAGCTTTAAAGCGAATAAAATCTGAGGACAATAAAGAGTTTGTTGCTCCTCATGCACCCCTTCTCTTTGGTGAAAGTCATTTCCACCCTCTTTTTATTATCCAAAGGAGAGATGTTGTGAGAATGATAGCGTGATCTCCATTGTGCCCTTTTGATTATTGTATAGAAAAGATCAACCAAATCAGAAGTGAACAATCACCGATGATTAACCTAGACCCTAAGTTGAGGGTTATGATCTATCCACTTTATTGGATGATGTTAGATCATGTTATTATAAAATTTTCACTATGACATCTATAAAAGAGGAAGTGTAGAAACTACTAAGTGTGCCACTCTTGTAATTACTAAGTCACTAGTAATTAGGGAGGGAAAATAAGGAAAAAGAGAGGAAATACAAATATTAATTGGTTATAAGAATAATGAATATGAGGTCTTATCAGATAATGACAGTGCCTAAATTTCACTTTCAAACGGGTCTTATCATGCTCAATTTTTAGATTGAGATGCCTTTAAACAAAATGATGCAGCATCACCTAGGGATAGTGCAGGCCCCATCATGGTCTATTCCTCCTAAGAAATTGTAGAAATATAATTTCATATTGGTAGGATCTTTCCACCTATACTAGCAATTTATAAGGACTGCACATCCTTGCTCGAGTGTACTGAGTCTAAATTTTTGTTAAAAGATAGTGGATTCATCCTTTTAAATAGAAATTGACCTCAACTATAAATCATAAATATAAGAAATTTGTAGTTAACTCCACTTGATATTTAAAGGGTCCCCCCCCCCCCCCCCCCCCCCCCACCGCTTGTGTTGGTTAATTTTATCTTTAAATTAAAATCTATATAAAAATAAAGTTGACTTTAGATATAAAAATCTTTTCAATCTTCCCATAATTTTCTATCTTATTGGTGCCTCTTGCATGCTTAAAAATATGTTCAACGATTTTTTTAGTAAAGTAGATATTCTTATTTAAAGATTTGGTCTATTTTGTAGATTATTCCACTTTATATAAGAGATTGAGTTTTCTTCTCTTATATTGAAAGATAATCTTACCATTGAAAATAATAATATTATAGTTTTAAAGAAAATGAAGCATCTTACCAAAATTAACAAAAATAAAAAGATACATAAATTGTGCCAAAAAAAATAAGAGATGCATAAAAAATATGTCAAAAAGGAGAGGAAGTAAATAAAATAAATAAATAAGAGGCTTCCTTATTTTTAAATCCATAAATCTCAAAAAAACTCATTCACCCTTAGTTTCTTGACTTCGAAAATCTTGAACCTAGATTCACCATCACGCATGGATAGTCTATCATATATATAAAAATATATATTATGTAGGAGAATTAAATAGATTAAAATTTTCTCTCCAATTTAAACCTTTTGAAATCAATTTTAGTTTAAGAAAAAGATAATGGAGAACCCTGTTTAGTTTATATGAATTTTGATTTAGGTCAACAAAATCTAAATCCTTAAACCTTTTTTGGTTACTATGAGTCAATCCACTTCTCACTGTACTTTTGAATCTATTCATGTTTGTCATTTTGACAAGGTCTAAAAGATTAAGAGAAAATTTTTCCAATAAAATGAATAAATTTTCTACTACATGATGAAAACCAAATCTCCTTATTAAGGGATATGTGTAAGCCCTTACTTATAGGTAAACATTCCTTTAAAATCCACTCCATTAAATCATGTTCAATAATGGGTCTAGGACCATTCCCGTCTATAGGTATAGTTTACATCGCTAGGAATTACCATTTAAAAAAAATCATAATTTAGGAGAGTGCTTGTATCTGATTTGAGGAGCTCAAGGGTATTGTAGAGCGTCACTTACAAGATCAACAAAATCTAAAATTATACAAGTCATGAATGGTTCAAGCTCATGATAAATTATTTCAACCTAGAACTTTCCAAGTAGGAGACTTGTAAAGAGGAAGAACCTTTGGAACACGCTTGAAAGCATATCTAACCCAGTTTTTCTAATTATAATTGGAGGTGATTTCAACTGCATTCTATCTCAGAAGGACAAACTAGGAGGGAGAAGATTCAAATACACTTAAGGAGTCCAAGACTTCAACAATTTCATTAGTTCATGTGATTTTCATGAACTAAAGTTTATTGGTCCAAGGTACACTTGGTGCAACAACAAGACAGGGGGAGCTAGAATCATGGAAAGATTAGATAAATGCTTCTTGAATTCAGCTGCCTTGCTTTCTATTATAAATCCAGTGGTTAAACATCTACCGAGAATAGCGTCTGATCATTGCCCCATTCTTGTAAACTTGTTTAATCCAGCTATTCGTAGAAAAAGGTTCATCAAATATGAAGAAGTTTGGTCCTCTTATGCCGCTTCTACAGGTATTGTTAAAAACTCTTGGAAAAAAAATATGGTTGGTGATCCAGCTTCTGCTTTAAATAAAAAGTTTAAGAGAGTTTTGAAAGCTCTTTACCACTGGAGTAAAAACAAACACCAACAAATGTTCGAATTGAAGGAAAGGCTGAAAAAAGATATCTCTAGATTGCAATTAGAAGAAGAAGATACAGGGGGGCTGACTGAAGACAAATTACAATTGCTGAGATCCAAAGTTCTACTGCTAAACATAACACTATCACGTTTGAACACTTGGTGGAAGCAGAGAGCAAAAAAGAAATGGCTGAGAGACGGTGATTCAAACACCAAATTTTTTCACGCCTATGCTACGGGAAGGAAGTGTTCTAACTGGATTAATCAAATCAAAGGAGGTAATGGTGAAATAACTTCTGATCTATCAGAAGTGGAAGATATCTTTGTCAGCTTTTTCAAAAACAAATGGAGAGAAAAAGTTTGCTGTCTTTCTTGTTGGCCGAAACCATTCAATGTACTTAATGAATTAGACAAGGAAGTCCTATTGAAAGATTTTAAAAAAGAAGAGCTTGATGAGGTGGTTAAACATCTAGAAGCAAACACTTCTCCTGGTATAGATGGGATTTCTTACTCCTTCATCAAAACCTTTTGGTCCATCATTAGAAATGATGTATGGAAGGCTATTCAATCTTTCTTTGAACTAGGAATCATGTGTCCTAGTTGGAAGGAGAACTTGATAACATTAATCCCAAAAACAGGAAATCTGATTATCCCTTCTAATTTCAGACCTATTAGTCTGTGTCTTTCAATTTACAAATTGATAGCCAAGATGTTATTAAATAGAATGTTATTCATTATCCCAAAACGCGTTTCAGAAGAACAAGCTGCTTTTATCAAAGGCAGAGCTAGCTCTGAACACATTTTGTTAGCTCAAGAAGTTTGCAACAAATTTAGATTCTCCAAAGCTAAAAAAGGGCTAATGGCTATCAAAATTGACATGGAACAAGTTTATGATAGTATGAGTTGGTCTACTCTCACTCAAGTCTTGAAGAATTTGGGGTTCCCAGATAAGTTTGCTAATTTCCATCCAATGTGTTTCAAATACAAAATTTTCTATTATTATTAATGGAAATTATTCGGATGGGATTGAAGCCAAAATGGGATTTAGGCAAGGTTGTCCCCTTTCTCCCTTTCTCTTCATTTTATGCTCTCAACTTCTTTCAGATGAGGTTAAGCGAAATGGCAAAGAATTGGGAATTAAGATAGCTCCTAAAGTTGAAAATATTTCTCATCTTCTTTATGCTGATGACATAATTTTCTTCTTGAAAGCTAATGGGAGTTATGTGAAGAAAGCAAAGGAAATTTTAAATCGGTACTGTAAATGGACCGGGCAAAGAATCAATATCCAAAAATCTTCCATTCTCTTTGGTAAGTCGGTTAAGAGAAAGAGGAGGAAAAGATTGTCCAAAATCCTGAAATTTAAAGTGGTTCAAGAACTGAAATATCTTGGGATTAATATTATGCTAAGGAGGTCGGCTAGGATGGATTTCTCTCATCTTTTAAACAAAGCTAACGAGTATACAAATGTTTGGGGTAACAAATACATTTCTTTAGCAGGGAAGATTCTTCTAGTTAAATCTATTATGTCCTCCTTTCCAATCTACCACATTACTCACTCTATAGTTCCTTTGAGTTTACTCAAAGAACTTGATAAAATATGTAGGGATTTTCTTTGGAATAAACAGGATGGTAGCAAAGGTATTCACTATATTTCTTGGGCGGTTCTATGCAAGCCTCTTAATTTGGGAGGTCAAGGCATTCAATCTTTGATTTCTAAAGTCAAACCTTTAAGAGAAAAGTTCGCTTGGAAACTAATTTCAGGAGACTCATCTATTCTTTACAGGATTCTAGCTGCCAAGTATGGTACTTTACCTTGGAACATTCAACTTAAAGCTCAAAGTTCTCCTACAATAAAAATTATAGTTAGTGGAAAGTCTATAAGGGAAACAACATCAACATAATTCAAGATGTTTGGATTTATGACAAACCAATTTTAAGATGGCCCACTTTTAAAGCAGACTTGGGACAACATATCCAGTATCTGGATTTCTTCATACAGGAAGGAAATTGGAATGAAGAAAGATTAAAACTCTTCTTCGGGCCTAATTTGATTGATATTATTAAAAATATCAAAATTTATCCTGATTCTATCCAAGATCAACCGGAGCTTAAATTTAGATTCTCAGGTAAATCTATTTCTTCATTAATTACTGAATGTTCTCGAGCAAATAAAGATGAAGATCTTACATGGAAATGGAGGAAAAAACTGATGTTGAATCCACGTGTAAATATTTTCTGGTGGAGGCTTAGTTTAAATGCTATTCCTTCTTACAATTTCCTTAAATCCAGAAATCTTTCAAGATTAATAGAATGTCCGAGAGGGTGTAAAATTGAGGAGAACAACTTGCACATAGCGGTCAAATGCCAAATATTGAATCAGATTTTCTATATCTTAAGAAAATGGGGAATAGCTATACCTGATTTTAATTCCATGGAAGATTGCTTTGTAGCTTTGTCCTTAATGGCCTGTAATGGTCCTTTTACTGGTAACATTTACTGTTCAGTGGTTTATTTAAATTGAATCAATAGGAATAAAGTGACTCACGGAAGTAATGAAGACTGCTCCTCTTTCATAGCTGCCAATGCTTTCAGTATGGCTATAGCTTCCTTCAAAAATAATTCGGTTTACTGGGAAACTAACTAGCTTTCACAGCTGTTAAGCCATTGGTTTCCTCCTCCAACCGAATGGGTTAAATTTAATATCGATGCTGCTATTAAAAATAACTATGATGCTGGAATAGGCGGAGTTCTACGCGATCATAAAGGTAGATTTCTTTGTTCTTTTGGTATCAAACATAAGCATTGGGATTCAGCCCAAATGGAAATGAAAGCCATCTTATCAGTAAAGGATTTTATGCTTCAAGAGAGATATGATTTCAAAGGAATCATAATAGAAGGTGACAATAAAAATATTATAGATTTTTTCAATAAAATCTATAATAAGCAAGCAGGATTTGAAGAAGAACTCGACAAATTGGACTTCTCATTTATTACCGAATTCAATCAAGTTTTCTTCAACTTTGTAAACAGAAATAATAATAAATTAGCTGATTATTGTGTTAATTATGCTTGCTCCTTAGATTTTTTTTGGGATAGTCTCAATTGTAATAATGTTCCTCCTACATTTTCCTTGTTACTCAAGGACGACTGTGATTGTGGAACAAACACTTAGTTTCATTTGTATTTCTTTTTAATAAAATTTTTCTATATGCATTTCCTCAAAAAAAAAAGTAGGAGACTTGTACTTGGTTCTTTAGAGACCCATTTTATTCCATCACAAAATTAATGGAAATTTTGAACCAACATTGACTTGAACATTCATCGTATAAATGATCTATGTGGGAGGTTCACATCAATTGATTGATTATAAAGGATGCCCCCTAATATTTTTTTATCATTAGAGTGGTTCCTTAAGAAATACTATGCTTGATGAGCACCAAATTCTGAAAGTTCGATGGGGATGTTAAGCCCTTATGAACTTATTCCCAAAGCTAATTAAGAGAGAGGTGATTTGTAAAAGAAGAATCTTTTAAACAAAGACAAAAACCTAAACCAAAATCACCACAAAAAGTGCGGAACAAAAATAAATGCAGAAGCGATAATAAGAAAAGAACACACCAGATTTATAGTGGTTCGGTCAAACCTTGACCTACGTCCACTCCTTGGAGGCACCCTCCAAGTATTGCACTAACACAAGTGTCTCTCCTTTAGCCCCCACAGCTAGGCGGAGAAGCCCTTACAAAATCACTTCCACCTCTCCCGGTGCGGCGGAGTTGCCGGGTCCTTTGACACCAAAGAGACTTCTTCTTTGGTGAACTTACCTCGAGACAAGCCTTGAATCCGATGGTACTAAGGTGCGAGTTCGCCGGAGCAACCGTGTGGAACCCCCTCCACACTCCCTTGAGTCCCCCCTCACAGGATCTTCTCCCTCTCTCAAACTCCACCCTTTCCTCTCTCCCTTTCAAGCTCTCTCTTCAAGTTTCCCCCACAAGAACGAAGCTACAATGGCTGCCAAAGACACTTACAAAGTGCCTTGCCATAGCTTAAATAGAGGCTCTCAAAACGAGCTCATTAATGTAAGTTGCCGCCATTATCGTCCAGGCTGATAGGCATATCGTCCTAGCCGATCAGTACAAATTAAGCTTATTAACCTGGGACGATTTGAGACGATCAGAAGAAAATTGGTTACATCGTCCAGGCCGATCTCACGATCGTCCTGGCCGATTAGTTTAAAACCAATTTCAATCGTCCTGATCATAGCCCTGAATACAAGCTGTCCGATGTAGATCGTCCAGGCCATCGTCCTGGCCGATCATTTGATCGTCCCGGACGATGTGATCGTATCAATCAACCATTAATGCTTTCCAAAGATACCAGATTAATTTAGGCATGATTGAGTTAGATCGTCCTGGACGATAATAATATCGTCCGGGCCGATTTCCTAAAACAAAGAATTCCTAAACTGATTATGGTGGCTGATTCTTTCTGATTTGAGATTATCGTCCTGGCCGATACAAGTATCGTCCAGGCCGATCTGTTGACGGCTGCCTTAATGAGGATGCCCTAATGAGGGTTTCTGATTTTGGACATATCGTCCAGGACGATATAAATATCGTCCCGGCCGATATTACCAAAAATAGAAATCTTATAGGGAACAACAGGAGATCTTCTAAATTACAAAACATCAGATGCTACACTAAATATAACAGACTCAAGAAAGGAAAAAGATTACAAACTGACACACACCTAGTCTACCAAATCTTGAGCTGGTTCCAAATTGCAGTCTGATCGTGTGGACCTGAAACGTTAGCACAAAAGGCAATCACAGAGAAATAAGGAATGTTTGCTATCATCAAAATCATAAACCATTGATCTGCAACAATCTCCCCCTTTTTGATGATGGCAAACGATTCAATTTGAATTTTCATAAAAGTAAATCCTCCTAATCTCCCCCTCACTAGAATAAATCCTTTTAACAAAAATAGGGGAGATGAAAATATTTTTGTTGTTTTAAAATTTTTGAAAAGAAAAAAGATACAACGTTCTCCCCCTTTGACATTATCAAAAAGAGAGGAGGCACAAACAAAAAACAAAATGAACAAAAAACATTCCCTGATCAAGTGAAAAAACAAATGTTCTTAAAATGAGAAAGTTACCTCTGGTTTTAATCAAAAAACTTAGTAGAATTGGATTGACAACACATAGCCCAGTAAAGGTTAGAAAATCAAGAATTGATAATCCAAACTCAAGTTCTTTAAAAAGGCTCAAAAACTTTTTAATTCAATATCTAAGTCAAGGAATAAATTAGAGAAAGAAACAGTAATTTTTCAAAACTCCTTTCATAAAATATATCTAATAGAAGATTAATGCACGATTTGTTGAATCATGAATCAAGATTTTCAAACTCAAGTATCGAAAAATCAAGGGTTTTCTTAAGCTTTAAGAAGTATAAGAATGGTAAGCATTAAAATTTAGTGGGCTCATTTTATGCCTCTTGACAATTGGTTGGCGCACTGCGCATCTTTTGATACACTTTGTGTATTCTAAATTTTTTAATTTTGGCGCTTTGCGCTTCTTTTATTTTTGGCATCATTGGCCAATTTTTTTATTATGCTACCTTTCTGAAATCTTAAATACCAAAAGTAAACCCATACTATTGATAAAGCAAATTTCTTGATTAAGAAAATTTTGAATTAGATTCAACAACTTGCAAAAGATTCCTATGCGATAAATAAAATATACGGAGATAAAAAATTTAGTTTCAAAAACCAATTTAAAAGATGAAAAAGATTTTAAATCAAAAGTAGAAAAATCTTTTTTTAGGAAACAGAGATTGAAAGTCAAAAACATGAGTTTCCTTCCTTTGATTGTTTTTAGAGAAGTCAATCACAACTTACTAAAGATTTCAAGAAAAATTAGGAAGTAAAATTTTCATTTATAGAAAAGTGGATGTGTGTGTTGATCAGAAAAAAAAAATACGAAACAAAATAAGTAAAATTAAAAAATCTAAAAAACAATAAAAAAAATAAAAACAAAATAAAAAAATAATAAAAAAGAAAAACTCAAATAAGGCTTTTATCCATTATCTCTTTCCTGGTCTGATGCTTCAGAGACCAGATCTGCCCATGAGATTTTTTGCTTTTCATTATTTCCCCAGTTTAAATTTAACTTCGCCTTACCCTTTTCTTTTGCAGGGAGAATTCTTAAATTAGGGCAGTCATTCTTCATATGTCCAGATTTCCTACATCGAAAGCAAATAATGTCAGAGGAAATATGGACATCCTTACCACTTTTACCTTTCTTCCTCTTTTGCTTATGCATTGGTGAGCTTTTTGATTTGCTTGGCAATTCATTGCTATCGTCACCAACTAAGCTTCCTCTTTCCGTATCTTCTGCTTTTAGAACAATCGTCTCACCTGCATCCAAAAGTCTTTGACTCAACCCTTGCTCGTAGGCAATGAGTGAGCCAATCAAATTATCAATAGAATAATCATTCAGATCTTTAGACTCACAAATAGCAACAACTTTAGAATCAAATTTATCCAGTAGACATCGAAGAATTTTGTTAACTTTTTCAAAATTTGAAAAATCTTTTCCTAAGGCATGCAATGATGTAGTAATTTGAATGAACCTTGTATACATGTCTAAAATCGTTTCAAAAGATTTCATAGAAAACATTTCAAAATCATGCATTAAAATATTCAACTTGGATTGTTTGATTTCACTAGTGCCTTCGTATATGGTGTGCAATTTATCCCAAACTTCCTTGCCGGTAGTGCACGTGGAGATTAACTTAAAATCATCAGAACTTAAAGCACAGAAAAAATAGTTTAAAGACTTTGCATTTAATTGAGCATCCATTCGTTCATCCCTATTCCATTGATTAAAAGGAATATCAGTTTTAATTCCATTAACAATACGTGATGGTGATGAATAACCAGTTAAAATCATATGCCACATACGAAAATCAATAGATTGCAAAAAAGTAGACATGCGAATTTTCCAAAAATCAAATGTAATATTTTCAAACAATGGTGGTCTAGTGATTGAATATCCTTCCGCAAAAGTACGATTAGCCATGGATCGAAATTCAAAAGCTTTTAAAAACTTATTTTATGAAAACCGCTCTGATACCACTTGAAAGTTCGATGGGGATGTTAAGCCCTTATGAACTTATTCCCAAAGCTAATTAAGAGAGAGGTGATTTGTAAAAGAAGAATCTTTTAAACAAAGACAAAAACCTAAACCAAAATCACCACAAAAAGTGCGGAACAAAAATAAATGCGGAAGCGATAATAAGAAAAGAACACACCAGATTTATAGTGGTTCGGTCAAACCTTGACCTACCTCCACTCCTTGGAGGCACCCTCCAAGTATTGCACTAACACAAGTGTCTCTCCTTTAGCCCCCACAGCTAGGCGGAGAAGCCCTTACAAAATCACTTCCACCTCTCCCGGTGCGGCGGAGTTGCCGGGTCCTTTGACACCAAAGAGACTTCTTCTTTGGTGAACTTACCTCGAGACAAGCCTTGAATCCGATGGTACTAAGGTGCGAGTTCGCCGGAGCAACCGTGTGGAACCCCCTCCACACTCCCTTGAGTCCCCCCTCACAGGATCTTCTCCCTCTCTCAAACTCCACCCTTTCCTCTCTCCCTTTCAAGCTCTCTCTTCAAGTTTCCCCCACAAGAACGAAGCTACAATGGCTGCCAAAGACACTTACAAAGTGCCTTGCCATAGCTTAAATAGAGGCTCTCAAAACGAGCTCATTAATGCAAGTTGCCGCCATTATCGTCCAGGCCGATAGGCATATCGTCCTGGCCGATCAGTACAAATTAAGCTTATTAGCCTGGGACGATTTGAGACGATCAGAAGAAAATTGGTTACATCGTCCAGGCCGATCTCACGATCGTCCTGGCCGATTAGTTTAAAACCAATTTCAATCGTCCTGATCATAGCTCTGAATACAAGCTGTCCGATGTAGATCGTCCAGGCCATCGTCCTGGCCGATCATTTGATCGTCCCGGACGATGTGATCGTATCAATCAACCATTAATGCTTTCCAAAGATACCAGATTAATTTAGGCATGATTGAGTTAGATCGTCCTGGACGATAATAATATCGTCCGGGCCGATTTCCTAAAACAAAGAATTCCTAAACTGATTATGGCGGCTGATTCTTTCTGATTTGAGATTATCGTCCTGGCCGATACAAGTATCGTCCAGGCCGATCTGTTGACGGCTGCCTTAATGAGGATGCCCTAATGAGGGTTTCTGATTTTGGACATATCGTCCAGGACGATATAAATATCGTCCCGGCCGATATTACCAAAAATAGAAATCTTATAGGGAACAACAGGAGATCTTCTAAATTACAAAACATCAGATGCTACACTAAATATAACAGACTCAAGAAAGAAAAAAGATTACAAACTGACACACACCTAGTCTACTCAATCTTGAGCTGGTTCCAAATTGCAGTCTGATCGTGTGGACCTGAAACGTTAGCACAAAAGGCAATCACAGAGAAATAAGGAATGTTTGCTATCATCAAAATCATAAACCATTGATCTGCAACAAATTCAACGTCAAAGAAAATACTTCAAATTTAAAATTTTTGAATTTAAAACTTTCTAATTAAAAAAAAATCAAATAAATATCAGAAATTCTCAAAATTCAAGTCTCTATATAGGTTAGTCATTTAACACCAAAAATCAAAATTAAATCCTGGTTAGATAGATTTTACCAAATCCTAGATATTCAGGTAGACTATCTCCTTGGCTAGTTCCCCTAGTTAAATGTAGGTCCCCGTGCTTTCAATCTAGGATAGTCATTGAAAATAAAAATTCAAAATCAAATTCTGGTTAGATAGATTTTACCAAATCCCAAAGGTTTATGTAGACTATTGTCTTATCTAGTTCCTATAATTAGATGTGAGTCCCCGTGCTTTCTATCTAGCATAGTCATTGAACACCAAAAATCAAAATCAAATCCTGGCTAGATAAATTTTATCAAATCTCAAAGGTTTAGATAGACTATCTCTTTGACTAGTTCCCATGGTTAGATATGTATCCACGTGCTTTCTTTTTGGTTAGTCATTGAACACCAAAAATCAAAATTAAATTTTGGTTAGATACTTTTCCAAATCTTAGAGATTTAGGTCGAATAGCTCCTTGGCTAGTTCTCCTAGTTAGAGTGAGTCTCCATGATTTCTATCTAGGTTAGTCATTGAACACCAAAAATCAAAATTAAAACCCAATTAGAAAGATTTCATCAAATCCTAGAGGTTTAGGTAGACTACCTCCTTGGCAAGGTACCCTAATTAGATGTGAGTCCTTATGTTTTCTATCTAGGATAGAAATTGAAAACCAAAAATCTAGCTATTAGGTATAAGTACCCCTATGACAACCTTTAGACATGAGGTTTGAAGCTCCCTCTCCTTGGAATTCAAATCTCAAATCCCATCTTTTTTTAGATTCATCCAATCGGTCAACCCCAATATGTGCAGTACAACTTCATTCTAATGCACATATTGGTTGTCCATTTTTTGACCTAATCATTGCATGAGGTTCATCAAATAAAATCAAATCCAAAAATTAAGATCATATCCAGAATCTCAACCCAAAACTCAAGGTCAAAAGGCCATGTTCTATAACCCTTTTAGGTGATTTTTTATCACCTCAAAACCAAATGAAATTGCATTGGATTCATGATTTTTTAGTTTCATATTGATTAGGTATGTATCTAGGGTTAACTCTCCAAATTTAAGGTCAACCTGAGACCTCTAACCCTAAAAACTCAAATAAAATTCCAAGGCTGCAAAAAGTTCAAATATTTATAGCCCTTGCCTCTAGACCTTGCACCTTGAGAAGTTTAACCATGGGACTGTCCATAGAATCCTTGAACATGTCCATAAATTTTCTTATGACATGTTAAACATAAAACTATGCTTTAGTGGAGCTTGGTTGAACTAGAGTTGACCATGGTCCCACTTGACCAAATTGCCCCTTAAGGAAAAAATTGATGTTTTCTCTAAACTTCAACATGGCTCATTCAAACCTGAAAAGTGTGAGATGCGCCAGGAGGGGGTTGAATTGGATGTTTAAAAACTTCTTTAATGAAAAGAAATATCTTTTATAACTTTTTGCAATAGCGAATTTCATTCATAATAAAAAGATAGATTATCAATTTCACCCACGCAGCTAATCGCAATGAAAAATAAATGCAAAAATAATAAAGAAAAGAACACACCAAATTTATAGTGGTTTGGTAAAACCTTGACCAATGTCCACTCCCTTGAGGGATCCTCTGAGTATTACACTAAACATTTAGTGACTCTCCTTTAGCCCCCATAATTAGGCGGAGAAGCCCTTACAAAATCACTTCCACCTTCCCCAATGCGGAGGAGCCGGGTCCTTTGACACCAAAGAGATCTTCTTCTTCCCAAAACTTCCCTCAAGATGAACCTTAAATCCGATGGAAATGAGGTGCAAGCTCAATAGAGCAACCATGTGAAACAACCTCCACACTCTCTTGAAACCCCCTCCAAGGATCTTCTCCCTCTCTCAAACTCCACCCTTTCCTCTCTCCCTTTCAATTTCTCTCTTCAAGTTTTCTATAGAAAAATGAAACTTCATTGGATGCCAAAGACTCTTACAAAGTCTTATGAGAGTGCTTAAATAGAGGGATCAAATATCATACCGTACAATAGCAAGATCATTTAGTATGATGTGTAGAAATAGACCAATTAGAATTGTACGAATAGTTTAATTTCTTGTTTCTACTATACAATGTCTAGTTATTACTATACAAACAGTTCAATGAAAATGTAGTACAATCACCAGTTAGTATTGTACAAATAGTTCAATTTGCTTGTTTGTAATGTACAATATCCAGTTAGTATTGTACGAATAGTTCAATAAAAATGTAGTTCATCCAAGATAAAGAATGGGACAACCAAAATCATCTCTATTGATTGTACAGTACGATCAAGTTCGTACAGTATGATTAGAATAACTTTTCAAATTCAAAATTATGCCTAATTTAATGGACAGCGGGCTTTCTAATTATAACTGTTTGTACAGTATGATGTGGTGTTTGTACTGTACGATTAGTTATATTTAAAAAAATTCAAAAAAATAAAAATATTTTAATTAATTTCAGTTACAATAGATCGTACAGTATGATGTACAGAAAAATTTAAATATTTAAAATTATTTTTTGCTCCCTCTATGTGTGTGCACGATCAACAGACTAACTTACATCATTACAAGACTTTACTCAAGAAATGAAAATTACATACTCATTAATATAACCAATTCTACAAAAATTTGAGTCTTGAATCTTCAAGAAATAGTGCATGGTTTTCTTGAAATACTAGTCAACACACAAATAAATATGCACTACAAATATTAGGAGATAAACAATATTAATAAATATTATTTGTTATTAATCATAATCTCGAAAGCCAGAGTTACAACAAAACCAACCTTTGAAACCACCTCTAATTCATTCTAAATATCATTTGGAGTGTATTGGACTAAAACCCATGTCTTTATTTGACATGGTTGACCAAGTAACATATGGTTGAACAAAAAGCCCTTTAAGGGGCCCAAATATGCATTTCATGCAAGGATACCTCACCATTGCATGGGTCCACCAATTGTGTCCAAAATGTAATTTGGAATTTAATGGACCCAACCCCAACCCTTGGTTTGACTTTGATGATAAAGTTAACCATGGTTGACCAAACCAAACATACACCCAACCAAAAGTCAAGTTCAATTCTTCAAGCAATTTCAAATTAAATTAATCACTCAAAATCATTCCATTGAATATTTCAAGAAAATCTAATATTCTCTATCTCAAATCACCATTGATTTGACTTGGAAAACCTATTTAAAATGGTCAAACACATGCATTCAATCAACCTTTCATGCAAACACTCAACCCTTGGCCTCAAATCTAATGGAGTTTATCCCTACAACGTGTGTGACTCCCCAACATCCTAGTCACCATTGACTGATTGACATTCAACAAGCCATTTTAAAACATGTAAGTATGGTAAAATGGTCCACCATTGACTAAGAAAATCATTCCCTCCAAACCTCCCTAGAAACTTTGCTTAAATTTTGTCTAAATCAGCTTAAAAAAGCCCTATGCTAGCTACTAAACCTAGCTCATGCATTGGCTTAGCCAAATAGGGAAAAAAAGGTCCCCTCCCCTCAAATGAGCTCAAACAAGACTCACACAAGCATACTACAATTTTCACTATCTCTCAATCTCTTTAGACATATGGTAATTATCCAAGAACCCCTCTAAGCCATCTCAACCATCCAAATCAAAAGCTAGGGTTTAAGGTGGGAAAAAAAGGCTAAAAACCCTCGTTCACTCATCTAACATCCTATCACTTGCCTCCAACACCCAAACTTATTCTC
Source organism: Dendrobium huoshanense (assembly GCA_016618105.1). Lineage (NCBI taxonomy): Eukaryota > Viridiplantae > Streptophyta > Magnoliopsida > Asparagales > Orchidaceae > Dendrobium > Dendrobium huoshanense. Next base: position 3,141,922 of record CM028346.1, on the reverse strand, counting down.
CCCACTTCTCTGAGAGCTCATCCAAGTTTCCCAACCTTTTTATCCACCATTCTATAGCTCTCAAACCCATTATTGGTGGAGAGAGAGAGAGATAGAGAGAGAGAGAGAGAGAGAGAGATAATGAGAGAAAGAGGAAGTTTAGATATAACTTTAAATCCATCCAGAAACCAATCTTATAGTCTTCTACAGTTGAAGAAGATCTTTCCAAGAGAAAAACGAGCCCAAAAACATGCAACTTCATCATTTGATTAGTAAGTTGTATGTATTTTATGTTTTAACTTCATCTTGAAATTGCTTTAAATCCTCAAATCATGGATCCACCATACTCAAGATATTGAAGGATTATATTATCAAGAGCATCTATTTTAAATTTCATAAAAATAGGACAGCTGGATTTAAAGTTATGGGCATTTGAAATTTTAGTTCAAAAATAAATTAAGAAATATGGGTCGATCTAGGTCGTTCTTTCCATCAAACTAGGTTAATCAGATGGCTAAGGATGGCACATGGTCCCTGGGATTTGAACTTGGGTTGCCTGGAAGCCTTGAACGTGCTTGTGTGGCTCCATCCAGACCGTTGATTTGTTTTCAAGAGTATTGAATGGAAGTAACATTAGGCTAACGTGGTTAAGGGACTCTTTAGGAGCCGCCATGTGTCTCAGCTACCATCCAAATGTCAAAAATGAATTTTCAATGATTGAATGCTAGAATATTTAAATAAATGCAAAAATAATTCTAAGAAATGCCTAAAACTTCAAAAAATCATAAAAATTTCAAATTTCACCCAAATTTAGAGTTCTAAAACTTGTTATAAAGTTTTGAGTTGAGGTATTTAAAAAAAAACTTAGAGAACTCTTAAACTCTTGAAAACACTTCTACATGTCATTTATGACATTTGGAAGGAATTTCAAGAGGTTTGGAGTAAGTTTGGTGAAAAAATAAGAAAACCCCCTTAATTCAGCAATTAAATAATTCAATTAAGCATCTAAATTATAAAAAAAATTATAATTAATTATAGAAAACTCTAAATTGAACTTCTCTCAGGATCTAATATTTATAAAAAAATACTAAACTTCCAGAATTTACTAAATATCAAAAAGTCAATTCTTTGGTCAACGTCAGTTTAAAAATATAACTAAACTTTAAAAAATTATAATTAATTTAAAAAAATTCTAACTCCAACAAACTTATTATCTTTTTACTCATCATAAGGTCTAATATTTATGAAAAATAAGAAAACTCCAGAAATTATTATAATTCAGAAAATCATAAAATTGACCCTTTAATTAATACATTAAAATATTCCAAAAAATACAAAAATTTAATAAAATAACCAAATTCCAGCAAATCACTAAACTAAACAATCAAATCAGTAATGAACCAATAAAAATAATTTGACATTATCTTAAACCATAATATTTATTAAATAATATATGTTACTACAAGGTAACATTGGCCTACGAGCCTATTAAGTTAGCCCCAATGAAGATGAAATAAATCTCATAGCCCTCGTGTAAAAAAAGATTGTTATCATTTAACAAATAAAATTCATCCTAAAATGAACATTAAGACACCAATACCTTAAAATTCCCTAACTCTAAGAATAAATAAAGTAAAACACTAAAAATGTTAAATAATAGCCCTTCTTGGACATTTCCAAACCATACAATCTATTTCACACACTGTAGATGATTTGTTAGGACAACTAATTTTAGTTTTAGATTAGGCCATTATTTCCTTATATTTTCTCGTTGTGTGAAATGGATTTTTTTGTGTGGATTTTATGAGATTTTCTTTGCTTGTTAGTTGCTATGATCTATGCTATTTCTATTCATATGACGTGATAATTTTATTATATCATTGATGAATTGATGTGATGGATGCTATATTTCATCTACGTTTTTTTTTTTTTTTTTTTTTTTTTTTTTTTTTTTTTTTTTTTTTTTTTTTTTTGGGACATTTAGGCCATTTAAGGCAAACTCACACACACAACGCATACACATGGACTCGAACCTTGGACCTCTTAGTTGGAAGCCTAAGCTCTCAACCAATAGGCCAAGGAGAGTTGTGTATCTATGTTAGAAAGGTTATGGATGCAAAAAGAATCTTCTGCAGGTCTCCGTGCTTGTACAATGCTATAAAGAGGGGGCTAATCTAAAATTGGGAAAAAAAACAAAAAAATTCGCAGGCACTAAATATGCTAAGCCCCTCTTAAAAAAACATAGCCAAGTTATAGTGATTAACTCAAATATGAGCTATGAAATTTAAGAATTTGTCATAAGTTTTTTTTTTCTATAAATTAAGGGATTTTAAATTCCTTTAGGGGCATTTTTGTTGGAAGAAAATTGAGTGTAAAGCAAAGTGAATGCAGGGATTTTAATTTCCTGAAGTAAGTGAAATAAAATGCTAATATACTTCTATGCATTAATAAAACCGTCCAATTCAAGCGAAAAAGGAAATCATGAGCGTTAGCAAGAGAATGAAGTTTGTTTCATGCCAGCATTTCTTCCTCCTTTATCGCAAGAACCTTCATCATTTCTTCTACATTGTTGTGGAACCATCGTTGTTTCTTCCTCCAAGTTGATAGCTCGAACCCCCATAGATTTTTAGCTTATCTATTTGTTGTGGCTATTAGACTTTGTTGCTTCGCTGGGGTAGATTTTTCCTTGAGTCATTTAATTGGCTTTTTCTTGTTGTTCGACTTCGCCCCTTCGATGATGCTTCCTTCCTGTCGGATTAAAGTCACGGAAGCAACTATAGTAGCTTGATCCCTATGAAGGTAACTACCTTTCTCCCTTCTGTGCTTTCTTCGACAAAATCCCATCAATCTGAGAAATTTTTGGTTTTCTATGGATTTATGGTCCAAAGGGTAGACAGAGGTTTTGTCCGGCCGCTGGGTTTAGATGGTTCTTAAATCCCATAATATTCTTTAGGATTTTCTGCTATTTGTAGAGAATAAAGGATCTTAGGAAGAGGAGAGGCTGCTACTTGAAGGCAGGTTCTTGGAGGTTGCTCTCTCTCTCTCTCTCTCTCTCTCTTGAAAAGCGATTAAGCTTCTAGACTTGGTTAACGTTTCTTTCAAAAAGGCTATCTTCGAGTGCCAATAAATTATGTGTTTTTGTGCTTAGAAATGAGGATTATAACATCTATGATTAGGAAACAGATATTAGTGTTTATGTGTCGTTTGTGATTATTTGTTCAAGCTTTGTCAGTAAGTTAGCTTGTGCTTTGTTTTGATGTGCTTAAGCTATATGATGAGTTCTGAGTGTGTTAAGGACATATGTTCTTGGATGGGTATTGTTTGGTTATCTCTAGTACAATGTCTTTGAGTATATTGGGAATGCGTGGATTTAAATTTTGTCTTTTTCCTTCTCATCTTTCCTAGATCATGTTCCTGTGCTATAGAAGTTAACAAATTTTCCATTATTTTCAAATATAATAATTTTACTTTACTTTGCATACAAAAAAAAAAAAAATTCCTTGCATTCACTTTGTAGACAACCAAACAGCCTCAAAGTATTTACTTTACAATCAACTAATTAGCCTCTTAAAAAAATATTGATTAACATTTTTATTTATAATATTTTATTCAAAAATTAATAATGTATAAGAAAATTTAATTTCAAATAATATTAAATAAGATATCAAATACAAATATTTTTATATGCTTATCTTCTATAAATTCAATTTATAACTTATAATTTAAATGTATAAATGGATGTATTGAAATTAACGCACTTTTATTTAGAGAGAGAGAGAGAGAGTTCTAATGAGTTAGAAATAAATTAAATTTAAATTTTGTTAACCTTTTATTTGTTAAAGCTTCTCGTATTTAAAATGCTTCTTTGTTTGAGGCGAGTTGGATTAATTTTTTTGTTTATAAATTTTGAGACTTGATTTTCTATTCATTTTGCGTTAGGATGCAAAATCAGGAGAGCAGTTTCTTTCCATTTTCTGGGATACATACGTTTTGATTTGATTTTCCTTGTTTAAGATGCAACCAGCATGCATGATGCCACAGCTGCTAAAAAACAATAGCAAACAAAATTAAAGTGACGAGTAAAGGTAGAAGGCATTATTAAAAAATTATGAAGTAACATTTCACCTAGTGCTTAACAAATTTAGTGTATCATTGTATATCAATACGAACATAGCATATAATTATAAATTACAAGGTAAAAATGTTTTTGAGAAAAAAAATTTTGATTGCTGAACTTACTCATATGTACAGTATGTAATAAAATTATGACAACAAAGAGTATTGAACACATCTATCATTGGTCTCTTTTACTTGTGTAGCATCAGAGGAATATTATAAAACAAATGGTAAATACATCAATATTTATTTCAGAGGGCTTGAATAGGCTAGTTGAAGAGCATCACTTAAAGTTGTCTATGCAAGTCAAAAGATGAGATTAAGGCTTCGTTTGGGACGGCTTTTTTACTGCTTTCTAAAACAGAGTTTTTGTACAACTTTTTTTTTTATTTTTGTACTAAAACTCCGTTTTAGAAAGCAATAAAAAAGCCGTCCCAAACGAAGCCTAAGTTGGCAATACTGATAAAGAAATGCTTTTGAAAAATTTGATGGTAAGAATTTTAATTATGATTTTAATTTTGTATGATTATTAATGCAATTTTGTGTGTATAGCTTGTTGGCTTATGTGTTGTGCGAATACATGTTGAGAAATTTATATCAGCAGTGATAGATTTCGGTGGTGATTGCATGCAAAAAAAAAAATTTAGGTAAAGATTAATATATTTAATGAAAATCACATGTAAAGGATTGCATGATTTTATGATTTTTGCTCTAAGGCTTATACACATTATAAAATACTTGGAGTTGGAATGTTAGGAAGAAAAAACCGTACAAAGAGCTTGTTGATAGATCAAATGGTTAGATTTGATTGTGCATATTTTTTACTCATAAATATTTAAGGTATGCCTTTAATTTAAAAAAAAATATATAGGTGTACTAATTTACTTCTATGCTCGTTAGTGACATAGATGAAACTTTTTATTAGGTGATGAAATTGTGAGGAAAAAAACAAATAGTATTAAAGATAGATAGTATGGCCATAATTAGATGGATATATACATGAAAGACATCATGTTACAAATAATGTTTTAATAAAGCATATGAAAATTTAACTTTGACATTAATTGTTTTCTATTTGTTGTATTGTGTTCAATCACATATTTTTTTAATATAGAAAAAAAATCAGATTCAAACTTTCAGAATCATTCAATGTTGAAGTTTGTTCATCAAATGGGTACAAAGTCCCTCGTAGCAGATCAGTATGAGTAGGTATTTATAATTTTTTAAATGTTTAAATTTAAAAACTACTAATTTGTAAAACATATTTTGCTATGATATAGAAATTATGCTGAATTGAATTATACTAGGAAAAATTTATAGACAAGGAAAAAAAAGAATTTCTAAAAATTGTCATGCAAAATATGTTAGTATAAAATAAATTTATTAGAATATTATTATTGATAATATTTCATCACTTATGTTTTGATTTTGTTTAAAACATACAGGTCAAGATGAAGGAAATATGTTAGAAAATTATTGACAGGGGAGGAACAATTGTTGAGGCAATATTTTTTGCTAAACTTCTATGAGAAACATCTTCATATATTCGTTGTCTTGGTTAAAGGCCAAAGCTTATAATAGAAAACTAAATTTGTTAGAACAAATATGTCGTCCAAGAGAGAGGTTGAGCATGAAAGTAATTTAAAAGTTATACAAGATCATTAAATGTCAACACACAAATATAGATTAGTTGAAAACGATAGCAGAAAAAAGGGCATGCACTGTCTAATGATGATGGTAAGTATTTAGAATAAGCACAATAAAATGGACTAAATAAAAATGGTTTAACTAATATTCTAAATTTCTTTTTATAGGGCCAGACTTCCCAAATGAAGTAAATGATGATTAGAGTTCTAAATTAGTTTGTTGGTTTGATACTATAATATTTTAAAGTATCTTTTAATTGGTCTTTGCATAATATGTTGCATAGTGATGGAACTTTAATGCTTAAATTGGTTAATCATAGGAGTAGGAAAGTGAATGTGGGATCACTGAAGAAGGTTTATTTGCTTAAAGCTGATGTTGTTAGCAATGTTCTGGTGCCTGAAGTGACAACCTCTGAACTGGACAAGGTTCAAAAGGTAGCTGGGACAGATTTGCCTCTGGATGGGAGAGAAGTTCAAGATGGTTCTAATCAGGTAATTGCGGAAGATATTGATAATTTGAAGTCAGCTGGTGATGACTCTGCTTATAAGGGAAGATACTTATCTTTGGTTACTGGTAAAGAATTGTGTTCTTCTCTTAAGGTAACTTCTAATGAAAGTAACAACTTAAATTACTGGAATCTCTGTGTGGGGAGGAGGAGAATATAGATGAAGCTGGTGATTTTATTAGAGATGATGTAGAAGAAGGTGAACTGGAGGAGTCAGAGGCTTTAATCAAAATTCCAGAGGAGTCTTCATTGGTTGTTTTTAATAAAGAGGTTGTTATGGATATCAAGGCAGAAGGTTATGAAGGTGTGGGAAATTTTGTTTCTGGAGCAAATAAACCTAAACTTCTTAAGGAACTTAGGTCCCTTGGACATTTGAACTCATCTTCAAGGCAAAACAAGTTGAATGCATTGAATAAGAATAAGAGTGGGGGACTTTCCCCCTTATAGGGAAAATGAGCTCCTTAGCATTTTGGAATTGTAGAGGGGCAAATAAAAGAGATGCCTCTTTGTATTTGAAAGAATTTGTTAAGGATTGGGATGTTTTGTTTGTTGGTATAGTTGAAACTAAAATTTCTTATATTAGTAGAAGTGAGTTTAATAAATTCATGGGAGTAGATTGGGATTTCTTTCTCTTCCCTTCCAATGGGATGTCTGGTGGTATTTTTGTCATTTGGAGGACTGAATTGGCCTCTTTTTCTGTATTGAAAGCTTCTGCTCAATGTGTTATTGGGGAGCTGAAGATTGTTAACAAAGGTAGATGGGTGGTGTCTACTGTCTATGGGAATAACGACTTGTACAAAAGAAGAAAGTTGTGGGATTGTTTGGAGTTGCATTCGACTTTGGACTTGCCTTCAGTGGTAGGGGTAGATTTTAATTGTATTTTGTCTCAAGATGAAAAAAGGGGTGGTAAGAAGTTTTCTTTTTCCCAAGGGCCACTTGAGATGAAAAGTTTTATTTACAATAATGATCTTCATAATGTGGGGACACATGGACCTAAGTATATTTGGTGTAATAATAAAAATGGTAGTACTAGTATTCTTGAGAAACTTGATAGATGCTTATTGAATTCCAAGGCATTGGAATTGGTACATCATGCTTCTGTTAGGCACTTGGCAAAGGTCGCTTCTGACTATTGCCCCATTGTTATGAAAATTTTCCACCAAAAGTATTTTCATAACAAATTTTTGAGATTTGAAGACATCTGGATGTCATACCCAGCTTCAGCAATAGTGGTGAGTAAATCATGGAGTAGGTCTGCTTGTGGTGATGCTACGGAAGTCCTTAACAAAAAAATTTACAAATCTCTAAGAGTCTTGCATTTTTTGGAGAAAGGCTAAGCATCAGAATTTGATTGACTTAAAGGAAAACAACTAAAGAAGGAAATTGAAGAGCTTCAGCTAGATGAATCGATTGGCATGAATTTTTCTGAGGACAAGCTTTTGTTGATTAGGTCCAAGATTAATGATTTGAATGTCATGCTTGCCCGCTTGAATAAATGGTGGAGACAAAGAGCTAAAGGGAGGTGGTTATGTGAAGATGACATGAATTCAAACTTTTTTCATTCATTTGCTAATGGGAGAAAAAATGGTAAATTTATTAACCAAGTGAGAATGATGATGGCATTCTTGTGGAGGATCCAATAACTATTAAATATATTTTTTTATCTTCTTAAGCAACAAGCGGAGATATAAAGATTGTTTCTTGAGGGATTGGCCATCGTCTTTGAATTCTTTAAGTCAAGAGGATTGCAATCTCCTAAGTGTTTATTTCTTATTTGAAGAAATGGAGCTTGTGGTTAAATATCTTGGTATGAATATTTCTCCAGGTTTTGATGGTATTTCTTATTTGTTTAGCAAAGCTTATTGGAAGATGATTGGTTGAGATGTTTGATGTGCTATTCTTCTCTTGTTATCCTCGGGTATGATGTGCTCTAAGTGGAAGGAAAATCTTGTAGTTATTATACCTAATGTCAGTAACCCTCTAGTTCCTTCTAACTTTCATCTTATCAGTCTTTACCTGACAATTTACAAGATTGTTGCCAAGATTTTATTGAATAGATTATTGAAGGTTATTCATTATTTGATTTCTAATGTTCAAGTGGCTTTTGTCAAAGGGAGGACTTTATCGGACCATATACTTCTTGCTCAATAACTCTTTACAAATTTAGATTTTCTAAATAAAATAAAAGGATTGGTTGCAATTAAACTGGACATGAAACAGGCTTATGATAATATGGCTTGAGATTCTCTTAGGCAAGTATTGGAGCATTTTGGCTTTCCACTGAAATTTTCTAACCTCTAGATGTAGTGTGTGGTTAACTCCTTATTTTTGGTCCAAGTAAATGGGAAAGGTTAGAAATGGATTGAGGCAAGAAGTGGATTTAGATAGGAATGTCCGTTATCGACTTATTTGTTTATATTATGTTCTCAGCTTTTTACAAATGCTTTTCTACTTAAAGGGGGGAATTTGGGTATAAAAGCTGTATCTACTGCTCTTAAAGCTTCACATCTTTTGTTTGCTGATGACATCCTTATGTTCTTGAAAGCCAAGATCAAGTATTTGAAGAAAATAAAAAAATTAATTTCTGATTATTGTTATTGGACTGGACAACAGGTTAACACTCAGAAGTCATTCATTTTAGTTGGAAAATCTATTGATCGGAATAGGATAAAAACTATTTCCAATTTGATGGATTTTAATTAGGTGAAGGAGATGTATTACTTTGTTATAAAAATTGCTTTAAGGAGATTTGTTGCTTCGGACTTCTTCAATCTATAGGAAAGAGCTGGTTCAAAATTGGATGTGTGGGGTAACAAATTCATCTCTTTACCAGGAAGGTTTGTTCTTATTAAATCAGTGATTCTTTCCATCCTAGTGTTCTACTCTTCCCATTCTTTAGTTCCTTGCATCTTGAGAGAATCTGATAAGATGTGTCGGGGATTTCTTTGGAATAAGAATGATGGCAACCATGGTTTACACTATGTTACATGGGAAGATCTTCGCAAACTAGTGCATGTTGGTGTGCGTGGAATTCACTCTTCTATTTCCACTGTGGGACCTTTGAGAGTGAAATTCACTTGGAACTTTCTCAATAATCCAGATTCTATTCTTAACAAATCTCTATTTGCTAGGTATGGTAGAGACATTTTGTGTGCTAGGCTTAGGAAAAACACCTCAACCACTTGGAAGATCTTGTTGAGTGGTGCTAAAGCTCTTAGGCCAATTGTGAGATGGAGGATTGCTTCAGGTAATTCTATTAATATATTAAAGGATAAATGGGTTTTAGATGTAAGCTTTGATAGATGGCCTACTTTCATTGTTGTGGTGGAGAGGGACTTTCCTTCTTTAAATAATTTTGTTACTGGTGGAAACTGGAATCATTCGAAGTTGGTTAAATATTTTGGAAAGGCTTTAATTGATGTCATTCTTCAAATCAAAATTTACACATAACTTTTAAATGATAAATTGGAATTTATTAATAACTTTTCTGGAAAAATAATAACTAGAATGGTTTAATTTGCGTTTAACTGTGGATGAACCAGATGATTCAAATAATTGGAAGTGGTTGAAGAACATGAAATTGTAACCTCTAGTAGATTGCTGTTGGTGGTGCTTATTGAAAGCAATACCTACTACAGTTTTTTTTAGGTACAAATGATTGTTGAACTATAATTATTATCCAAGAATGGTGTTTAGCGGTGGAAAGTACAGAGCACATTACAGTCAAATGTTCCAAGCTAACTCAAGCTATAGGATTGGTGAATAAATGAGGTATTCCTATTCCTGAGTTCTCTTCCATAATGTATTGAAAGGTTAAATTGGAAAGGTTATCAAAGGTTAATTCGTTTATGTAAAACATGTATTGCTCTTTAGTATTTTATTCATGGAAAAGTAGAAACAAATTTTTCCATGATAGTCAAGAGCTCATATTAGGCTTCGTAGCTTCTAATGCAATTAACATAGCATTAATCTCATTGAAGTTTAATCTTTTTGGACCACTGGGGTGTTAATTAGTCTTCACAGCTAAATTCTTACTCTTGGCACCCCCTCCACCCGAATGGATTAAAGTTAACATTCGTGCAACTTTGCTAAGTTCTAATGAAGCTCGTGTAGGTGGTGTATTCAGAGATCATAGAGGGATATTTCTTCTTGCTTTTGGGTTCAAATGTATGAACTGGGATAATGGCTACCTGGAATTGTTGGCTTTTCGTTCACTGAGGAAGATTATCAAACGATTGGATGTTAGATGCTAAAGGTATCATAATAGAGGGAGATAACTTTAATATCATTAAGTACTTGCAAGGCTCGGTTGGCAAAGTTGTTTGCTTTTTTGATAATGGTTTGGTGGAAGACTTGTCTTTTCTTAGGGATTTTGGGAATTTCTTATTTCATTTTGCAAATAGAAATTGTAATAAGTTAGCCAATTTTTATGCTAATTTTGCTTTATTGGGTGATTTTTTATTGGGAAGAGTTAAATTGTAATAAGGTTTCTCCTGTTTTCTTTTCTTTGTTAAAGGAGAATTGTGATAGGCTTTCTATCACTTAGTAGTTTGTATTAGGTTTTTTCTTTTAAATGCAATTTGTTAGTTCTTCAAAAAAAAAAATATTTACTACTAAGTTATGGATTATAGTCATCAATTTCTTTCATTTTCTTTGCTTTTTCAAAATTTATTTTCTTTTAATTCTTAAACGTGATAGACTGCACGATTTTCTGTATTGATTATATATTTTCCAAATGCCCTGTTATTATGAATTGGCAAAAAAAAAGTATTCATTCATGAATATTATGAGTATAGAGCTTGCTATTCTAACTTAATGTTGTCTCAATTTTGCAATCTTTCAAGTTCTTATAGATAATGGAAAGAACGAATGCAAACTTTCAAATATGTAAATTAAATTGTTACCCTTTATATTTACATGGTTAGATCTCTGCTTCCCAAGTATATTGCTCTAGTTATTTACATGTGTCTGCCACTGAGAAGAGATGAAAACTTAATAGATTCTGAACAGTTTGACTATCATAGTAGTACTAGTAGATTTGAATGTCATCATTTACTACAATTGTCTTCATTATAGCAGTTTTAGCCATTGGGCTTTTGATGTTAACTTTGCTTATTGCACTTACTATTTTGTTGGAGTCTTGTCGAAGTAATGGTTTTGGAGTTTTGAATGAAGTTAATAAATGTGATCAACATGATTATTGTAGTTTATTTGTTTTCACTGCAAAGCTAAACAACTCCGAGGTCACTGAAATTTTAATGATATGCAAGTCTCATGCTCTTCAATTCATTTATGAATGTTACTTGCAAAATCTTAACACTTCACTCTGGTTTGTGGAGAAATACTTTAGTACACTGAAACTTGATGATGATAGTTTGGATGTAATATTACAAAATGCAGATGACATTTTGTCATTAATTTACAATTTCAACAAGATTTCTTCCCTTGATTGGTAGATTGGAAATGACCTTATAAATTGAGTAATGTATTTCTTTTTCATTTTCTTCTCATCTATTTATATTTTTTATGGAAGCATTTCCTGGTTATTAAGAAATAGTTTGAAAGATAAGAAGCTTCAAGCCTCTATGCATCTTGTTTGGTTGTATATTCAAATTTAGTCTTGCAACTAGTCCTTCATCTTTTTACGACGAAGCTTGTTGAACACTTTAATAATGACTTCAATTGCTATTCAAGATTTTAAGTTTCAGATATTAAATTTTTCCTTTGCTTGAATATTCTCTTTTTTTTAATGTGTTATATTTGACACATTATAAGCTATTTAAGATGTTATTTGAACTTATATCCATGAAGATATTTGGTCACTCCAAATAAAGATACTTGGCATAGAGTTAGAACTTTGACTGATTACAAATCTGCTTTTTTGAAGTGAACTCCAAGATATTATGTTGAATTTTGTATGTCCACTGATCTGTCTAAAACTTTTCCTTTTATATTATGATCAATGGCCATTTTTAGTTATAAAGTAAATTACTCCCTCTCTTTTTCCATGCATGTGATTGAAATTAATTGAGTGGATCTTGTTTACTGAGATAAAGAAGTCCATTGAATGATTTTTATGCAGGACCTAGCTACAGTGTTTCCAAGTCTTAAACCTAAGAGAATAAATCTTCATTATGCAAGTATTTGTGGGCTCCTAAAATTTGGCCCCTACCTCCCCCACTGCTTTTCAGGGGAGTTTTAACAACATTAAGTTATGAGGTAAAATTTTTAAGGCAGATGAGTTTGTAGATAAGACACTACCCAAAAATTTCTTTCTCATTTTGTGACAACTTTAGATCTGAGTTCTGATTTCATATAGGCATAAGCCCCTATAGTTAATTACCCCTCCCGATAATGAGAGAGAATTTTTGATTAAGTATAATAATCAATCAAATACATATAGATACGTGTTATCTAGCATATAATAGCAGCATGGGAATTTGGAATTTGAAGGGTTGATATTTAAAATTGGAAATGTCACCTTCTTGCACTTAAAGTGGATGGTGGGGGAAAGGATGATGGACTCAATCAATATCCCATGGTTCCGTCAGCCCGGACTATCGTGGTCCTTGTCTACTTAGTCAAAGGAGGTAGTTGACCCAGACCTGACAGAAGTATCCTTATCGATAGCCATGGGTTGCTTTGTCTAAGGGTACTTTGTAGACTTTGGGTGGATATTTATCTAAGGGGGCATATTTGAATCAACCTTAGCTAACAGAGGATTTTGTTCCCTATCGATTATATCCTATTGGTGGAAGAACCAATTGGTTTAGAGGGTCTAGGCATAAAATCATTTATCCTACGAAGCTATTTAGTGGAAAAACTGTTAGTCAAAAAACAAGTACCACGTCCTTACTGGAAGAAGATTATTTGAGAATGAATTCTAATGATATTTTGATAAGACATTTGCTCTTTATGAGCTAAAATATTTTTTAATTTGTCTACCTTGGTAAACTGTTGTGTATGATGGATAGATTTTGGTTTAAGCGTTTAATGGTTGATTTTCAATTTTTATATATTTTTGGGATTTCAATATTTTTGAGTTTTGTGGAGCATTAAATTTTGGATATTCGAGTGACATTTTGAATTATTTAAAATGGACCTCTTCGGTTGAGATTTGTGTTTAACACGACCATCATCTGGGTGTATATAGGGTCATTACATTCATGTGCTGAACCATGTTGACTTGTTGATAGATGATCGAGTTTTATAGGATCTATATTTTGCTAATGAATTTCTCAGTTCATAGGCCTTCAAGCCCTTATATAAACATATAAAATAGATATCATGTTTGACACATTTATTATATATATGTTCAATAGTTCGAGCCGTGTCGACTACTATCCATCCACATAGAAGGATCGGACTCAAACTATGTTCAATTATTTACCCATGCATCATCCTTAGACGTCATGTAAGTACCCATAACACCCTCGCTGGGGCCCATACGGGTTCTATGATTACCCATGCTCCAAGTCGATTATATTCCCTTATTTATTATTTGTGATCAAGGTTTATTTATTCAACATAAATCTTAATTTTGTTTGTTGATATGTGTCTGATTGATCAAAATCATTACTTGATTTTGGTACTTGGTTTTGGTATCTTCTCTTCAATCATATACCTGATAAACTTGAAATCCAATCCTCTGTCATTGTTTATTGAGTTTAGTTCTGTGCATTTAGCTTAAGTTGAAGTTTCCTTGTTATTCAACTAGCAAGTTCGGATTATCTTCATAGTAACCCCCTCTCTTTATTTCAAACTGCATTCTTCATACATAACTGTACATATAAACCATTGTGTTTATTACACACTTCTAATTCATGAATGGTTCATTGTGCTCATTGCATGTTGATTGATGTCTATTCATAGGGAACTGTTGTATTCATTCACCAGTGGATGGTCATTGATTGCAAGGATGTCACAACATTCATTGCTCATCTCCTCATGAATATTGGTTATTTCTGTGTGCACTGAGGGTTCTTCCATTTGATTGTTCGCATTCGCTTGAAGGATTTGCATCATTATTTTGCAAACAATTTGTATGCATGATTCTACTTCTATTACAAGTCCTTGTGCACTTGCTTGCATGGTTGGCATTTGTTTGCATGGTTGGCATTTATTTGCAATTAATCATGCCCATCTTTATTTGATTTGTAATGTATGCTTGTTTTAACTTGCCTCTAGAATATATGTTATTGAAGTTTTATTCAACAAGAGCCCCATATTTGTTTAATGATATTCATTTGATTAATAAAAAATATCATTTGGTTTTAGCACTTTTGTTTTGATTGCATATCAATTTGAAGTTCAATTCCCTGTAGCCTTTAGGTCCAAGTCTAAGTCTAATTTGTGTTCATGTCCACTACACTAAGTTCATTTCAGTTTGAGTTTAGATATAGTCCCCTGTGGTCTATTCATTCATGTTCTTGTCATTATTCATTGTTTAGTTCAAATCATTAAATTTAGGTCCTCTTTTTGAGTTCAAATCAAGTTCCATTTTATCCAATTTTATCCAAATTAGGTCCATTGTAGTTTTCCAAGTCCTTATGCTTCTTCAAACAGAATTTTGGCAGCCTACTAGCGTCTCCCCCATTTAAGGAAAAGTATAGGAAACTGGGTCATCTCACCATACTACAAGAGCGTGTATTGTTGGTGTCAGGTGACATAGTGGTCGTACATCTTCAATTCCCACCATGCTACAAGAGTGTGTATGAGGTTTTCAAAAGTACTTATATGAAGAACAAAAGTGGCTTTCCCACCACACTGTAAGAACGTGTATAGTGTGTAGAGTTTGTAGTAGTTGGAGTCAAAAGGAGCTTGGGGCTAGCTTCGGCTACTTAAAAGTGAGAGGCAACAACAGTTTTTGGCTTTGGATTTTGGCAAGAGATAGGGAATCAGGAGTTAGCGGCGAGATCAAAATGTGGGTAATATGGAGGCTAGCAGCTTTGGATGTGGATTTAGGCTTGCGGTTTATAGTTGTAGATTTGGAGAACGGGTTATAGAGCTTACGAGCTGTGTAAGAGGGAAAAGTCGCAGATAGGCTTTGCTTGCATGGGGGAAGAAACGAAGGCTTTGTTTGGCCTCTTTTTATCTCAAGGAGTGAGGCCTTCACATGCGGGAGAAGTGACATTTCAGCACCGGTTGCAAATGTATGGTTTTGTAGCAGGAGGCGGGATATCTACAAGATTTTTGGTATGGATTCCGGAGCAGATAATCATTTTAATGATTTTTTTTATTTTGATTTCTCTTTTTTTTATATGGTTGTGTAGGTCAACAGTACGTTAATACTTAAGTTTATTTTGACAATCTTTATACAAGTTATGCTCACAATACTTTAAGAAAAGGTACAAGGTGCTAATGGTGCACATGAAGGGGTTGTTTGACTACAAGTAGGATTTAATTGAAGTAGTATTTTATAAATCTTATAAATTCAAATTTAGTAAAAATTGATAGGATTTCATTAAAACACTGGATTTATAAAAATAATTAAATCGTTAAATATCGAGGCATCATTTTTTTGTGTGATTTATAAAATTTTATTAGAAGCTCTAAAAGTTAAATGTGCTTATATGGGAGTACTCCTAGGATTAGACCAAAGTGGACAATAGCTTCATGTTTGAGGATTTGAGTTTTTACAAATGATATCAGAGTAACACGCTAATCGAAAGATGATCATTAAGCGCTAGAAGATAAAGTATTATGTCTTGATATTTATCTCTAGAACCATTGTTGATATAAAACACTACATGGTGAAAGGCATCTCTAACACAGAGATGAAAGTGAACATACTACATGCAATTGCTAAAGAGCACGATGTCAAATTGGATTCATAGGCATTTGAGAAGGAACTTAAAAAAAAAAAGATAGAGCCCTATTTTTTAATAGATCATTTTATATATATGAGCTATTTTCAAAAAATAAATAAAGTTTATTTTTTAATATCTTTTAGAAACTGATAGTCTCACGAAAGATTGCATAGCCTAAATATTTAGTTGCGCATCTTCACTACATATATCATAGGGAAAAAAATAACCATGATTTCTTCATGGTATGGAATATAATTTCATTAACAGAGTTTATAAAAATCATGTGAACTCCCTAGCTCTCTCACACATCTTCACCTTCTTCTTTCTTTCCAATTTGAATTTCTCTCCTTTACGCTCCTACTCACAAACTATGATGACAAAATAAGCAAAGAAGTTGTCATAAGAGCTGGATTCAAAGGTATTGGCAAGATTATTTACTTGTGAAAAAGAAATTGTGAAAGGAGCTCTCTGGCGAAGGCGTAGATGAGAACACGAAATGTCTAGAAGAAATGTTCTTGATATGTGCAGATTCAAGCACTGTCCAGATTTGATAAATATGGGATTTAACCCACCAGCACTGCTCATTTGCCCATCAACGACTCCCTCATCATGGCCCCAAAGATATGAATGAAGTTTATATATATATATATATATATTATGATTTTTAGCTTTGGCGATTTCTTGAACTACTGATAATAAAAATATATT
Source organism: Dendrobium huoshanense (assembly GCA_016618105.1). Lineage (NCBI taxonomy): Eukaryota > Viridiplantae > Streptophyta > Magnoliopsida > Asparagales > Orchidaceae > Dendrobium > Dendrobium huoshanense. The sequence goes on along the minus strand of CM028346.1, from coordinate 3,125,158 downwards.
AATACATTTATCATAACTAAAACAAATATTGTTGTCAACAAAAATAAGAGTAAGAAAAAAAGATAAAAAATATAAAAAAGAACAGAATAAGACTACAATATGTAATGGTTTAACAAAACATAGCAAAACTCCAATTGCACTATTTTTGACTAGAGAATCCTATCTTCCTTGTTTTCTCACTGAAATCAAACTTTTCATTTTCCCAACAAAAAATTAAGATAAAACTTGTCGCATAAGATTTGAGAGGCCATGACATCATCACTTTGAAATCAACTTGCATTTAAGAAGTTAATGAGAAGAAATAGAGAGTGGAAGAAGCTTGTAATCATATGGCTTCATTAAATTTTCAGATACAATTAATGCATTATATTAAGAAGACAAGGGAACAATTCCTGCACTAAGATGTCGAGACTGGTACAGCCAGTCTAAACATTCAGAGGAAGTTCTGCCTTAACTAAACTGTGATAGGTTGAGTAGGATAGATAAAATAATATTGTAGTATACTCTAACAGTCCCCCTCAAACTAAGCATTTGAGGAGCAAATTGTTAGTTTGTCTCGTAGGAGAGAAAATCTAAGAGGAGACAATGGTTTAGTGAGGATATCAGCCAATTGATCCTGGGAGTTGATATAAAGGATGGAGTTAGCACCATGTTGAATGTGTTGACTGATAAAATGATAGTCTATCTAAATATTCTTCGTGCGAGTATGAAATACTGGATTGTGCGCTAGTGCAATCGCCGAAGTATTATCACAGTATACTAGCATAGGTGATGTATTTGGCAAAGACAAGTCCTCCAATAAGCAACGAAGCCAAATAATATCTGATGTGGCGGATGAAAGTGATCTATATTCCGCCTCGGTCGATGACTTGGCCATAGTGACTTGCTTTTTGAGACACCAAGAGATAAGTTTCGGTCCAAGATAAGAAGAAAAGCCAGTAACTAATTTTCGATCAGCAATATTTGATGCCCAGTCAGCATCAATAAATGTGGTAAGCTGAATATTGCCCGGTTGTAGCAGAAGACCATAACTCTTTGTGCCTTGGATGTATCTAAGAATGAGTTTCAGAGCTAGAAAGTCAGCATTTGTCGGGTCGTGCATATGTTGACAGACAAAATTAACAGCGAATGCAATATCGGGCAGCATAATCTTTAGATAGTTGAGTGAACCAACTAGACGTCGAAACAGTTGTGGATTAGCTAATGGTTCTTCGGCGGAAGCTATTTTGGACGATCTGAGTGTAATAAGCGTTGGTACAGAAGTCGAGTTGGTAAAACCAATCGAATGCAGTAAATCCATTGCATATTTTGTCTGATGCAAAATGACCTTGGTTGGCGTTCTTTTGACCTGAATGCTAAGGAAAGTGTCTACTGTACCAAGTTGTTTAAGAGAATATGTTGTTTTGAGCATAAGCATTAACCGATCAACAGTTGGAGCATGATTACCAATCAATAATAAGTCATCTACATAAATTAACATATATAGTTTTATATGCGGCTTACAAAAATAAGAAATGATGGATCAGCCTTGCTAAATACAAATCCAAACTGAATTAAGGATTGTGTGAGTTTGGTATACCATTGCCTTGGAGCCTGTTTTAAACCATAAATAGCCTTATGAAGACGGAAAACATAATGGGGATGTTGAGTATCTGCAAACCTAGTTGGTTGCTTCATATAAACCTCATCATAAAGATCACCATGAAGAAATGCATTAGAAATATCAAATTGTAATGTTTGTCAGTTATGGTGAATTACAAGAAGAAGCAATAAATGAATGGTTGGTAGTTTTGCAACAAGACTGAAGGTCTGGTTAAAATTAATGCCATGTTCCTGATCAAAACCTTGTGCCACTAATCTTGCCTTGTATCGATTTATTTGTCCATCCGGTTTGGTTTTTAATTTGAAGATCCATTTGCATCCCAAGATTGGTTTGTTAAGAGGTGGGTTTTGAAGACTCCATGTGGCTTGTTTTTTTAGGGCAAAAAATTCATCGTACATAGATTTTTTCCAACACTCATATTGAAGTGCTTGATTGTATGAAGTAGGAGTAAATTGGGACTATGGAATAGTAAGCAAATCAAATACAACTTTTGGCTGTATATGTCTTGTTTTCTGCCTTGTATGTATAGGGTGGACCGAGTGAGGAGGAGAAGAAAGTGGCGGTTCAGAATGTAAAGTAGGTGGAGTGGTTGAAGGTAAGGTAGAAATTGGAGATGCTTGTGAAGATACAGAAGATGAAGTAGGAAGGAGTTGTGGAGTAACCTGCTGGATAAGAAGAGATGATTGAGAGCTTAACATAGGAATAGAACTTGGAGTTAAAAGTAGAAGACTTTGAGGTGGTTGGTGGGAGATAGACTTTTTTAAGGGTGTTTGTGAATAATAAGGAAAATTATTTTCATAGAAGACTACATGCCGGGAGATAAGAATTTTGTTTGTGTGATGATTGAGACAACGATAACCTTTATGAATAGAGAAATAACCAAGAAAAATACATTCTTGAGAACATGGTGATAATTTATCTTTGGAAAAAGGTTGAAGCCAAGGAAAACACAAGCAACCAAACATCTTCAAGTGAGTATAGGAGGGAAGTTTACCATGTAGGACTTGGTAAGGACTATGAAGACTGCAAGCTTTAGTGGGAAGAATGTTGATGAGGTAGTTGGACGTCAAGATAGCTTCAGCCCAAAATTTGTGAGGTAGATGGAAATTATGAAGTAGAGCACGGGTAGTTTCAAGTAGGTGTCGATGCTTGCGCTCAGCAAGCCCATTATGCTCAATATTGTAAGGATAATTGAATTGGTGTGTAATGCCCTGATGAATTAGAAAATTGCGAAAGAGATGACTAGTGTATTCACCTCCACCATCAGAGCGTAGCATTTGAATTTTTGAATTAAAGGCATTTCTGAAAAGTTGTGAGAAATGTTTGAATTTTAAGAAAGTCTCATCCTTGGAATGCATGAGATATATACATGTGTAGCGAGTATTATCTTCTATAAATACAACATAATAACGAAAACAATGAAGCGAAGCGACAAGAGCAGGTCTCCAAACAACAGAATGTATTAACTGAAAGGGTTTAAGTACAGTACAATGAGATAAAGGAAAGGGTTGTTTGTGGCTCTTGGCCACATTACACGAGTACATAAAAAAGTAGCAGACGGAGTACATATAGAAGGAATTATATTTGCTAATTTACATAGAGTACTAATATTAGGATGACCAAGTCGAGAATGCCAAGGTTCAGTAGACCGAACGGTGGATTGAAGAGCTTTTGGTGGAGTGACAGAAGTAGTGTGAATCGGATAAAGACCATCTTGAGATCGGCCACATAGAAGGATGCTTTTGTTCGAAAGATCCTTGATGAGGAAGCTATGAGCATCAAACAAAATTGAACAATTATTGTCAAACGTCAATTTATGAATAGAAAAAAGATTGTGGAAGAGTAAAGGGACATGAAGTAATTTTTTTAGGCAAAGCTTACGATTTAAATAAGGTAAGAGAAGAATATTACCTATAAACGTCCCCTTCAAAACTTTTATGTCCTTTGATAGAGCTGAGAACCTTTTCAAGATGTTTAAGCCAAGTGAAAACTTACTGTTGCTGCACTTCTTATTGCTGCAACCAAATGTCGCATTTTTCTTCTTTTTTGTGGTCTTTTCTTTAACTTTATTTACCCGATGAGGATTATTGTCTAAAAACTGGGGAATCCAAGTCTCTATTGGGGAGTGGTTATCCTCCCATGAATCAAACTCAACAATTCTCCCATTCCTTGCTTCTTCAAACTTTAACTGAACCTCCTCCAATGATTTGCTTCTCTTGTTGGTGTTTTCTTCAGACCCTTCGAGGGCTGAATACGCGCTTTTCAGGCAACCTCCCCTTAAGTCTCGAGCAATAGGTTCTACAAAGTATAAGGTTCCACTTTAGATCCGTTTCCTTTTTCACAATCTCTAAATACTTGTGCTTCAAGGCATTAAGCTCATCCTCTGCTTCGTTGTTCCTCAGGACAAGCAATTCCTTCTCCAAGCTGCCATTTTTATCCTGCAGCTCGGCAAAGGTGGCCGAGAGATCCTTCAAAGCCTCGGCCTTTGCCGACTCTTCTCGTGCCTTAAGAATGGCAGCGATCTGTTGACCTCATTTTTGTATGAGGTCACTTGGGCCAATCCTAACCCCAGATCAAACCTGACCATAAATCAATTCAATCTCCAGATCAATCCAAACTCTAGGAGCCTTCTAGACTTTAGACCCTAGGATCTACTCTAGACCCTAGGACTCTTCTAGATTCCATACCTTAGGATCAATTTAGATCTTAAATCAATCCAGACCTTAATTCAATTCAAATTTCAATCAAATCCAGATCAAATTCAAAAAATTTTAGACTCAAAGCCTAAAGCCAAAAGGTAATGTCTTAAAGCCTTTTTCAGCAAATTTTCAAACACTTCAAAATCAATCAATTGACCTCCGATTCAGAGTCTGTCAGTTGCATACTGATGGGACATGTTTCTAGAGGCAACCCTCCAAATTTGAGCCCATTCCGAGGCCTCTAACCCCAGAAACTTAATTAAACTCCATAGGCTGTAAAACCTTCAAATATTTACGGCCTATGCCACTGGATCTGCCATCCAGTGGATTTTGACCTTAGAGCTCTCTTCAAAGCCTCTAATTACTTCCAGACCTTTAATTATGACTCACTGAACAATAAACTGCATTTTGGTTGACTCACTTTGACCCCTAGTCGACCAAGGGTCAAAATGACCAAAATACCCCTATGGGGCTCAAATGGTGTTTTCAAACCAAATGAACTCCGAATTGAACGCAACCACCTCCAGCAAGTTTCAAATATCAAACCAAACTTGTTGGACCCCTTTCCAGGCTCTGGGTCAACCTGGTTGACCAAGTCAACCTAGGTGACCCAAGAGGCCCTTTAAGGGTCCAAATAGGCCTTTTGACCCAAATGACCTCTCCAGGCCATGGAACCACTTCCATTGGTCTTGAAACGTCATTTGAAACCTGTTGGACCCATTTCCAAGCCCTGGGTCAACCTGGTTGACCAAGTCAACTTAGTTGACCCAAGTGACCCCTTAAGGGTCCGAATGGGTGTTTTGACCCAAATGACCTCCCCAGACCATGGAACCACCTCCATTAGTCTTGGAATGTCATTTGAAACCTGTTCGACCCAAACCCAGACCCTGGGTCAACCTGGTTGACCAAGTCAACCCAGGTTGACCAAACATGCCCTTAAGGGTCAAAACGAGCATTTTGACCGAATTGACCTACCCAGACATTGGGACCACCTCCGATGGTCTCCAAATATCACTTCAAATTGATTGAACCTATTTCTAGACCCTGGACCCACCCGGTTGACCAAGTCAACCAGGATCGACCTAATGAGTCCTTAGGAGTTCAGATGGGTCACTTCAACCCATTTGATCTTTCTAACCCATTCAAGCTCTCAAACCCATCTCAAAACTTAAATCAAATCCATTCAAACTTACTTAAAGTCAAATTACATTAAGTTTGACCAAGTCAACCACTTGAAATTTGGTCAAACTACCTAAAAATTTCCTTCATATGCTTAAGCTCTAACCCTTCACTTGCAAGCCTTCTTCAAATTATTTCAACCAGCAAACAATGTTCTCTCCATGTCCACCTAAGCCTAAGTTGACTGTTTGACCAGTCAAACAGTCAACAAGGTGTCTAAATGGCTTTAGGTGTGGTCAAACATGGTCAAAACACTTCAAGCTTCAATCCCTAGCTCCAAACCTAGCAACCAGCATTCAATACACTCTACTCCTTGCCACCTCACCAGTCCAAGTGGCATTGGACCAGTCAAACAGTCAAATCAAGGATTAAGAGGGGTCAAACTTGGTCAAAACCCCTCTTAAACCTAATCTATCCTTATCCAAATCTTTCCAGCTATTTAGGTGCTCTCTAGAACATTCCTAGAACCCCTCCCAGCCCTTGGATTGGGATCAAACAGCCCTCATTGCTCCCATGATCAAGTGGGGACCAAAGAGCTTTTCCAACTAGGATGTCCTTTCCCTCAGCTTTTCAACTGTCCTAGGGGACAAATGGCATCATCTGGGGAGCTGATGAAGCAATCCTAGCCGACCATTTGATCAAAGGAAGGTTCAATAGGGTGAAAAACCCTAATAGAGCCGTCATTCAACACCCAGCTCTCTCTCTCCATACTCAAGCTCTCCAAACGATATCACTTTTCGTTTTGGCTCTAGGGATCTTCCTTGACGTTTCCCCACCCAAAACCCGGCGGTTTACGGCGGCCGGCGGTGAAATTCCGGCCAAACCGAGCTTGAAGACCGTCCCAGGCCTGCAGCTCGAGATCCAGGCCTCTTCAGCTCTTGGAGTCTTCTGGAGAAATGATCTAGGAAGATCAACAAGTTCAACAAGCCCTCAAACGTCAAAAACCGTCCATAAACTAAGGTATAATCTCAAACCCTAGCATAGGAAGCACTAGATTAAATAGCCTGTTGAATAGTTCATTTTAAGTTAAGATTTTGAATCCCCAGAAACTCTGTTCACTCAAGCAATCTTGGTTTAAAATTTTACTTAATTTTATCGAGTATGTTAAGAGAACGATTTGATTTTCTAGTTTAGGGTCTCGGTCTAGTTTCTCCGCAGGCTAGGCAAGTTCTGGACCGTTGATCTCACGATCAACGGTACAGATCAAGTCACACGGCCCTCTGGACCGACCCCCTGATCCGCTTCTCCACTGAATTGATCATCCAGCTCAATCGGAGCCGTTCAATCGTTAAGGCGGAGGATCGGACGTCATTTGTTACGTGTGTTGATTATATTTGATCCGGGCCGTTGATCATCTGACCAATGGTTCGGATCGAGCCACGTTGCGGTTTGTCCGAACCGCGCGGTCGAACGGTTGCGAAGATCTCCATCCGGCGCCATCTGAGCGCTCCATTTCAAACGGCGGGTATCAGACGGTCGCCGTTTGATGCTGAGCTGGTTAAGTGGTTTGCGCGTGGACCCCAGCCGCCGCCGCAATTAAATGGCAATGATTGCCACGCGTTTTGGTCCATCCAACCAAAACGCGCCACGTGTCCACTCAGCCGCCAGAATTGAACTTAATTTGATTTAATTTTCTTTTAAACCATTTAATTAACAGAATCTTCAAAAATTGGTTAAAAATTCATTTTTAATCATAAAAATTCATGCAATATACCAAATTGTTCAGATTTTCAAGGCCTTTAATTTAAAAATAATATTTATTTAAAATGTTCCATTTATTTTGAGTAATTTTAAATATCGATTATTTGGCAATTTTAACTATTATTTAAGTAAAATATATTCAAATACTTTCAAAACTTCAAGAAGAATATTTCAATCTATTTTGAACTTCTAGAAAAATTTTCAAAATTATTTAAGTTAATTTTGATATTAATTTGAGTTATGTGAGTATTTTTAATAGTTTATTCATATTTAATTAAATTTTGAATATTTTAAAAATAAAAAAAATATTATCCTAATAAATTTGAAATCAGTGGGTCTCTCAACCACTAAAAATTTGTTTTTAGTAATATTTTTATTTATCTTATTTTAAAATATATATTTACATATATATATATGTATTTATATAGTTATATATTTTTAAAATCTACTTTAAGATTAGATATATTTAAACCCTTGAGAATTTGAGAGATCTCTTGGGATTTTAAGCATGGATTGAATGTTTGAATAGAAATTTTTGGGGAATGTTAATTAATTAATGAATAATTATTTGGCTAATTATTCATCGATTAATCCTTTACTTAATTAAGCTTTAGGTTGATTTGCATGTTTAGGTTGTACACACACCACCTAGCCTAGGTTCTCCTAGATTTAAGGACTTGAATGTGATGCTTATGTTTTCTTATATGTTGTCAAGGGTTAGTCCAAACTTTGATTCAAACCTACACAACTTAGTGTCATTAAGGACAATAATTAAGGACTTTGATTAGACAACTTAGAAAATGCATTGTGATTAGGATACACCTCATTTGAACTTGAAACTTGAACATTTTAAACATAGTGACACTCTCAGCCATTAGAGAAAATTTCATTGATTTCTGAGTTCATTAAGTCCCTTAAACAATTTTCTTAAGTTTAAACCTTAATTAAGCCGTTAAACCTTCCGGAAAATGTAATAAATCCATTTTAAATCCAAAAAATATGTGTAACCCCTCTATCTGACCAGAATTCAATCCTTAACTCATGAAAATTAAGATCCCTTTGAATTGACAGCAATTTGAACCTTAATCTAATTTTAAGTGAAAATCAATATTTAATTCATTTAATTAATTAAAAAATATTAAAAATTCCAAAAATTTTCCCAAACACTTGGGAATCTCTCCTTAGGTAATTTCTGACCTTTGGAGTTGATTTCAAGGAGTTTGGGATTCATTTGGACAAAAATCACAAAATGGCCCTCTAATTAAGCAATTTCAAAAATTCATTAAATACCTTAAACTTCAAATATTCATAACTAATTCAAGAAAAATCAAAATTGAACAAGCTCACTTGCATTCAACTCCTATTAATGCCTAATATTTATTAAAAATGTTAAAAGTTCAGAAAAACATCAAATTCAAAAAGTCAACAAATTGGTCAACTCTAGGTCAAAACTAGTTCAAAACTTCAAACCTTCGTAACTAAATGTAGAAAAATCCGATTTCAACGTACTTACCTTCTAACTGATCGTAGTGAGGTCTAGTATTTTAATAAAATGTTAAATTTCCAGAAAACACTCTTAATCAAAAAGTCAATTTTCAACCCTTTAATTAAATCATTAAAATATTCAAAAATTCATAAAATTTAAAATTATTCTAAAACTCCAGAAAATCTTAACTTAATCTTTAAGGCATTCAACAAACCTTTCAAAACATAACAACCATCCTAAAGATGAAGTTTATTGGCTGGACTACTCCGGGCTGCGGGGCTAAGTGTCCTAAGGAGGCTGGTTCCTCGAGCCTGGTGGCACAACGCCACGAATGGATTCCAATGGGTGTTAAACCTTAAAATAGATTAATCATCAATTATTTAACCTTTTAAAACCTCTGATTCAACTACATTAATTTGGTTTATCGGCTGGACTACTCCGGGCTGCGGGGCTAAGTGTCCTAAGGAGGCTGGTTCCTCGAGCCTGGTGGCACAACGCCATGAATCGATTAATGGCAAACTCAAATGAATCAAACTTTAAAAATCAGCAACCAAACACTTTTAATTAAAATTCATTAACTTTCAAATTTTAATCAAATCAAATCACTTAATTATATCGGGTACCACTGGGTAACCCAGGCCTACGAGGCTATTAACTTAGCCCCAAGGAAGGTGAAATAAACTTCACGGCCTCGGTGTGAAACAAAGGTGGTATTCAACAAATAATTAATAATCAATTTTAAAATTAACTTCAAGCCATTAATACTTAAACTCAAATTTAAACCCCTTAAGCCTTCCAACCAATCGAACTTAAGACAACTTCAATCTAATGATCCTATTTAGGATATATCCAAACCACACGACCTACCTCACACACTATAGATGGTTTGCTAGGACAACCAACTCTAGTTTTAGGCTAGGCCGGTGTTTACTTTTCTGTTGTGTGCCGGGTTTTCGAGTTTTTCACTGCATGCTGTTTGCTAGTTTAGAATTGATTGATTGTTTATTTATTTACTGCAATTTGTTGAGCATTTCAAATTTCAAATATATTAATTGCTTGAGATTCATATATCAACTGCTTGAGATCAAATATTAACTGCTTGGGACTGTATATATAAATGTTGATTATTAGGATAACCCTGCAGGATCGAGTCTAGATTTTTCAATTTTGATTAATGTAAATTTGATTTGATTTGTGTTGTAATTTCAAGTGATTTGAGATGGGGTAACATCCAATTTGGAATCCAAAGAGGAAGGGACATCCCTCAGGGGAGAGTCCCTCTCCATTTGGAGATCCAAATTAGGATAATTTTGAAATATCCAAAGAGGAAAGATAACACCCCGTTCAAGGGGGAGTTTCTTTTCATTTGGATATCTGGACCCGACGATCCAAGAAGCAGCAGAAGGATGAAGGAGTGGATAACGAGAAGACCCATTCTCAAAGTCACTTGAGTCTTAGGACTAGAAATCCGGGTTGTAGTCAGTGGTGCCCGGCCACTTTAATTTTCTGCAAAATTCTGTGATGTAATAATAAGGGGCACTTGCCTACGGACATTCAAGTTGATATATTTAATTTGATTGATTTATTTAATTGATTGTGCAGTAGAACTACCTGTTTTTCTAGTCTTTTTACTTGCATGTCGATTTTGATTTGACCTGGAATCCGATTGTAGGCTCTTAAGGACTTAATAAAATTTTTCTACTTAAATCAAATTAAAAACTTTAAGCTCACATAGAAACTCTAACGAATTTAAGAAGTAAGCCCGGGATCGCCGGAAGTTTTCATTTCATAGCATTCATTCAAATTCAAACTTTTAATTGAGTCGATTAGCATGCATCATATTAGCAACTAATTAAAAAATCTTTAAATATTTAATTACATTAGCTTAAGCATCAAACCCAGCATAAGTCAAAGGGGCCAATTAGGATCTGCTCTAGATGTCGGCCCCGCTCTCAAAAACCTTTCTTAAATAACGTCCCGACCACTCTACATAAATTGACCGGACTCATAATTTTAAATCGTTTAGGTGGTTTAGCTGGCTCCCCAATCCAGGCCGGGGTAAGACCAGACTCGCATTGCACTAGCTAGGTTCGGGGTGCTAATTTTTAGTGCCCAATTTAGACTTAGGTTCTGAGGCTGGCTCGGGCTATAAGACCTCAACCTCCGGGAATTGAATCCCAACTTTCTAATAAAATTGATCACTTAAATATTAAATCTCTTTCAATCAAATCTAAGCCCAACACTTAGGATAGACTGGAGTGTTTCTGAAGTGATTCAGAATCTCAAAACACTCCCTACTCCTCTTCCTTTGACTTTGAAAATAAGTGTTCAACCTTGATCCAATCCCGATTGAAAATTCCAACCTTTTTCTTCCTTTGATATCGATCTTTGAAGATCTAAATAAAATTTATGCCGCTATTTTAATCGAGAGTTTTCGTAGGAAATTTCGATTTCCTACGATGTAATTAACTACGAGGGCTTGCGCTCGTAGGAGATTTAGAAACCCAGAATTGATTTTCAAAATTAAAATCTTTCAAAAATCTTTAATTAATTATCTTTGGGAAATTTAAAACTTTGAAATTCGAACCCATTAGGGAACGATATATTCGTCTTTCGAGGCGATATATTGTTCATAATAGAGTGTTCAATTTCGAAATTCCAAAACTAAATATTTCTCAAAGAAAATTAAATATTTTCCAAAACTATATATACTTAAAGATAATGTTTTTTTTTAATCAAAACACGATCCTGTTGAACTCCGACCGGTGGAAGGACATAAAAGAGAAAAGCTCTGTGTCGGTCAGGCTATCAAGCTGCTCTGATAAGCCTTCGTCCGATTGCTGGTTAAGAGGAGGGGAAGTGATGTAGGATCACTGCAGATGCACAAGCAAAAAAGAGGAAGCAATGGAACAGTAAAAGCTTGCAAGGTGTAAATCTTGTTTATAAATTGATATGTGAAAAACTAAACTTCTTCTCAGCCAATGTTACCAGTTAACGCCATGGCCTAAGGACTAAAACAGCAAAACAAGCAAAAAGTAATAAGAAGTGCTAAGGTATCAAAATAGTACTACTCAGTGCAAGTGGCACCTTCCCTTAACTAACTAAAGAAGCAAAAGGATAAATTGTTCCATAGAACCAGATAAGCATTAAATAATAATGCTCCGCATCATTCGCCCCGACTGAGAGAATTGCTGATTCCACCTGAATCAATAGTTCCGGCTATAGTATCTTCGTCTGGTGGCGAATATGGGTAAATGTCGGCCACGTTAAATGTATGTGAAGTGTTGAATTCAGGCGGCAAATCAATAACATAGGCATTGTTATTGATCCGGTGCTTAATTGCAAATGGTCCAAACTTCCGCCGTCCAAGCTTGGAATAAGTCCCAGCAGGAAGTCGTTCTTTCCTCATCCGTACTAGGACCAAGTCTCCAACATTGTAGATCTTCTCTCGGTGGTGCAGGTCCGCAAGTTGCTTGTAGTTTGCATTGGATTCCTGCAGCTTTAGGCGTACCTTGTTCAACATGTCGGCAAACTGATCAACAATTGTCGCGACAGCCTTGTTTGTGCACTTTGGGATTACTGCAACATCAACAATAGTGTTGGGAGATTTAGTATAAACAATACTAAGAGGACATCTACTAGTTGAGCGATTCGGCATCGAGTTGAATGCAAATTCTGCTTGGCCCAAGACATCGTCCCATAGCTTAGGAGTATCCTGTACCAAACAACGAAGTAAGTTGCCCAAGGTACGATTGACCACCTCCATTTGGCCGTCTATTTGTGGATGATAGGAAGAGCTAAGTTGAATATTAGTGTTCATACGCTTCCATAATTCCCGCCAGAAGTGACTTATAAATTTAACATCGCGATCGGACGTCAAAGAGCGGGGAACACCGTGTAGCTGGACAATCTCCCGGAAGAATAGCTTCGCGATGTTGAGGGCGTCAAACGTCTTCTTACATGGTATAAAGTTGGCCATTTTCAAAAAATGATCAACTACGACCATAATAGAATCATTACCTCGACGCGTGCGAGGCAACCCCTAAACAAAATCGACGCTGAGATCTTCCCAGATGGAGTCGGGAATGGGTAGAGGAGTGTACAAACCCGTATTTTGTCCCCCACCCTTATAATTCTGACATATAGAACAACGCTCGACAAATCGAGTGACGTCGCGTCGTAAGTGAGGCCAAAAAAATTTTGCCTGTAGCTGATTTATGGTGCTGTCCCGCCCAGCATGAGCCGCTAGAGCTTCACCATGAATTTTCTTAATTATTTGCTGTCGCCAAGAAGAGTTTGGAATGCACAAAAGATTTCCTTTAAAAAGAAATCCGTGACGAATAGAATAATCCTTCGCCGGCTCAGTCTTCTCGCATTGCTGCCATACTCCACCGAAGTCCACATCTCCTGCATATAATTCTTTCAGTGACTCCAGCCCAACAAATTCTGTTTGTAACTGTGTGATCAAAGCTTCCCTCTTGCTCAAGGCGTCTGCCACTCTGTTCTTCGCGCCACTTTTATGCTTGAGTACTAAAGTAAACTTCTGTAGGAACATTAACCATCTGGCATGCATTTTATTGATATCCTTTTGAGTATTAAGATATTGTAAAGCCTTGTGATCGCTGCATAGAATAAAGTCTTGTTGAAGTAAGTAGGGCTCCCATTGCTTCAGGGCCCTCACGACCGCATACAATTCATGTTGATAAACCGACCACCTTTGGCGAGTAGAGCTGAGTTTTTCGCTAAAAAACTCTATAGGTTTATTTTCTTGTGATAGTACTGCCCCAATACCGATTGCCGAAGCATCCGTTTCAACTGCGAACGGTTTGTTAAAATCAGGAAGAGCTAAAACCGGAGCAGAGGTGAGTGCCTCTTTAATCTTCTCGAAGCTGTCTTGTTGATCAGTAGTCCAGTAGAAGGTTCGAGACTTGAGAACCTCCGTGATAGGAGCGGTAATGATGCTGAATCCCCGTATGAATCTCCGATAAAAATTAGCTAAGCCATGAAAGCTTCTAATATCCGTGAGGGACTTAGGAACAGGCCACTCCTTAATTGCAACAATCTTGCGAGGGTCGGCACTCATGCCTTCAGCCGTTATGATGAAGCCCAAAAAAGATACAGTAGTAGCAGCAAAATCGCATTTAGACATGTTTAGAAACAACTTGTGTTGTCTCAGATTTGTCATTACCCCTTCCAGGTGAACTAGGTGGTCTTCTAGAGTGCGACTATAAATCAAAATGTCATCGAAGTAGGCCACGCAGCAGTACTTCAAAAAGGGCTGTAATACCTCGTTAATCAACCTCATAAAAGTGGCAGGGGCGTTGCACAACCCAAACGGCATTACTTTCCACTCGTATAACCCTTTTCGCGTTTTAAACGCTGTTTTCCACTCGTCGCCGGGTCGTAGTCGGATCTGGTGATATCCGCTACGTAGATTGAGTTTAGAGAATAATGTCGCACCCGCCAATTTCTCTATCATTTCTTCCATTCGGGGCATTGGAAAACGAAACTTCACTGTAATTTTATTAATTGCTCTACTGTCAACACACATCCGCCAGGTACCGTCTTTCTTGGGGACTAAAAGAGCTGGCACCGCACACAGACTCAAACTGTGTTGTATCAGTTGCTTATTCAACAATTCATCTACAATTTGCTGCAGTATTAAGTTCTCTCCTGGACTGAACCGATAATGTGGTAAATTAGGAAGCGACGCACCTGGTATAAAATCAATTTGATGTTGAATTGATTGTAACGGTGGTAATTCGGCTGGCAAACTATCTATGCAGATATCTGTGAATTGGCTGAGCAGATCTCGCACGGTAGATGGCCAAGCCCTGCTGTAATTTTTGGATGTGCATTCCTTAACAATCAGAGCCATCATAGTGGCCGTCTCTCTCCAAGCATTTAATAATGCCTTCGAGGATACAGCGAACAGGGCATTATTCTTCTCTTGTGTTGTAGCTACAGAATCGGTCTGTTGCGGTACCAAACGCAGTCGGCGACCCTTCGAATCCAGAGAATAAGTGTTAGCTTGACAATCATAAATTGCTCCCATATCATATTGCCAAGGTCTTCCCAAGATGAGGTGGCACACGTCCATGTCCAATACATCGCAAAGAACCTCATTGACATAGTATTTGCCGACTGAGAAGGTTACTTTACATAGGTCGGTAACTGCCATTTCTACCCCCTTTTTGACCCAGCTGATTTTTTACGGGTTGGGATTCTTTGTGGTCTTCAATTTCAAAGCTTGCACCACTGCACTTGAAACCACGTTTTTCTGTACAGCCGCTATCAATCAATAGATCGCAGACATTTCCCCCGATTGTACATTTGGTCCTGAATAAAGCATTTCGCTGCAATGAACAAGGTTGTCTTGGGGCCATCAATAACTTTTGCATCACACAAATAAGAGGTTCTCCGACATCGCCTTCAACATCCTCCAAGTGTTGCTCCTGTCCCTGACTATGCTCGCTATCTTCTTCTTCATCAGCTTCGATCAATTGCAACTGCGGACGTGAAGGGCATTCATTGGACTTATGGCCCACTTGGAAACATTTAATACTTGCATTCTTTGCATATGGGTTATCCTTCACGGTAGTCTTGCCACGCCCAAACGTTCGAGCTTCATTAGTGCGTCCTGATGCATTTGCGGCTCCGGAAACTTCAGTAGAGATTGCGGCATTCTTCCCATTTGGATCAGCACTCCTATGACTACTTGTAGTCTGCTCCAGAACTGGTGTCGTTCTCTTGAACGGATAATTGCGATTACGGCGGAGTGATTGCATTTCAACCTTCAATGCATAATTGACAGCTTGTGATAATGACCACACCGAATTCAGCTCCAATTTGTCTTGAATAGAGTCTTTCAGCCCTCCGATGTATCGAGCTACTAATTGATTGGCCGTCTCGTTCAGATTGTTCCTGGCACTCAAACGATAAAATTCTTCAGTATAATCATTAACAGAGCGGTTACCTTGGCGACAATGCTGATATTGTTGGTAAAGCATTTGTTCATAATCAGTCAGAAGGTAATGCCCCCGCAAGAGCTGCTTCATTCTCCTCCAACTCCTCACGGCTCCTCGACCTTCCCTTCTCCTTGATTGCAAAATCTGCTGCCACCAAGCACTGGCTCCGGCCTTAAGCCTACACGCCACGTACCGCACTTGTTTGATTGGCTCAATCTCCATATACTCGAAGAAGGTTTCGACTGACCTCTCCCAATCTAAATAATCTTATATATGCAACTTCCCATAAAAAAAAGGTATATCCATCTTAACTCGGAACTCACCGTGCGATCGATTCCTTTCTCTGGAACGCCTCCGCCTAAACTGCTGCATTTCTTCGACTGAGTCTTAGAGTTCCGAATTTTGAACTCCATTGATTTCCAAATCCGAATCAGATGACTCTTCCTCCTGGACTTCCCGCTGTCGTCCCCGGTTGATGTCAAGACCTTGCCGAGCTATCGGAGCATTCCTGTTGAGAGCCAGCCGGTCTAAACGAACAGTAATTGCTCTCAGCTCTTGGCGTATCTCCTCATAAAACCGATTGACCTCCATATCCAGCTCCTCTGTCCGACGCCCCAACCCTCGGTGCGCCGCCCAAAGAGTCTCTAGGTTGTTGTCACCGCCGGGAGCCACCCGCCTGCTGCTTTCGGCCATCTAGCTCTGATACCAATATTGATGTAGGATCGCTGTAGATGCACAAGCAAAACAGAGGAAGCAATGGAACAGTAAAAGCTTGCAAGGTGCAAAGCTTGTTTGTAAATTGATATGTGAAAAACTAAACTTCTTCTCAACCAACATTACCAGTTAACGCCATGGCCTACAGACTAAAACAGCAAAACAAGAAAAAAGTAATTATAAGTGCTAAGGTATCAAAATAGTACTACTCAGTGCAAGTGGCACCTTCCCTTAACTAACTAAAGCAGCAAAAGGATAAATTGTTCCATAGAACCAGATAAGCATTAAATAATAATGCTCCGCATCAGGAAGAGTTCGTCAGCCCGCTGGTAGCCATTATCTTGAAAACTGATTAAACAAGAAAGAGAGCACTGGGGAGTTCTGTAGGCTTGCCGATGAAATTGAACAGCAAAAGCTGAAGGCGAGGCAACCGAGACATGTCACCTGGCGTGGAAAACGTTGGGGCTTTAAATAGAACTAGCATTCCCTGGGACGAAAATTAAGTGAATTAAAAGGCTTTTAGCTAAAGAAAATCAACTGTAAATACATATAGCCTAGTATATACCCGTCGGTTTGGCCTCTGACTCTAGTGCATATCCCTAAGATCAGATTGACGGAACAGTGGTGTAACTCACTGGTGTCGAATAATGACATTATTGAGCTGAACCCATTTAGCTCATATTAAGGAGCTCGAATTTGACTCACTCTATTGACTTGCTTACTTGAGCTCATTCAAAAAGCTCAAGATCGAGTTCAGCTCCATTGAAAAGCTCGAGCTCATCTCATTTATGAAGCTCAAATATAATATCATATAATACTTATAAAATAATATGATATTTATAATGTAATCGAGTAGCTCGACAAGCTTTTGAGTCGAGTCAAGTTCAACTCGACCTCAAAGCTCGATGAGCACGACTCCCGAGCTCATTAACAAATTGAGTTCGAGCCGATCGGCCCTTGACATAATGAAATATAAGTCTTACATTCTTAGCGATGATTAAACTACTAGTAATTCTTAAGTCACATATCTTTCAAATCTCTTAGTTTGTTAATTTGGAGCTTTTTTTTAGTCTTACATATGTGATGTATTTATAAGTTTATCTTAATTAATCTAAATATCCAGAAGAAAAAATCTCCTTTTACATTAATCACCTCTTCTCTCTATTCATGCATGCAAAATGCATCAATTTATGGTGAGTTAACTTCTACCGGAAAATGCATCATTTTTTTTAAAGATTTTGAAATAACTATTTATATAAAATACATCAGTATCTTTCTCCTCACATATTAGCTTCAATCAATATTATCCATCCACGAAACACCTCATTGTCCAAATTTTGTTATAAATTTGATTTGCTTGTCCATTCAGAAATTCAAAATCTTTGTATTTCTTAAGCATCTTTGGTTCTTCTAAATTTAGGAGGATCAAATATTTGATCGATTTTTAGCTTTACTAGCTGGTGAAAATGACGATAAAGAGATTCATGAAAATAATATTAATATTGCATCCATGGATAATATTATTGGGGAGGCCAATTATCTACTTGTATATGCCTATGTAAATAGCTCATATGTATCTAAATACGTTCTTGTTCATGGGATTCAGCTAAAAAGAGAAAACAGTTGAGACAACACTTGTAGAAGAGGCGTCGCTCTACAGTATAATTTCTAATGCCAACTTTTGAGCAAGTAGTCGCTCACCCTAGCAGAGCTAATGATGTACGAACTCTCTATTGGGGGTTCATACGAGAGATACAATCATTCTTGCCAAGTTGACCTAATGAACCCGACTAAATAATTATTTGCCCTGAGATGCACTCAATTGTCCAAGAGAAATCACTCCATTGTAGTTGTTCATAATCAAGGCTACTTGCCTTCTGTAAATATCCCAAATCAAGGTACAAGAAGTCATATCTTTAAAGCATACATTAATAACTTCACTAGCTAAACTTGTCTTTAGTTCATACGACTTTATCCCAAGGGACTTGCCCTTTAATCCCGCAGACTCACCACTCATTTTCAGGGCTCACCTTCATAGATTTTCATTACATACTACTAGTTTTCATCAACTAGCATTGTGTGTGCATTTATGAAGACTCACTCGGGGTAAAAAGATAAGATTGGACAAAAATTTTGTTGAAATATTCACACACACACACACACACACACATATATATATATATATATATATATATATATATATATATATAATTATTAAATAATTTAAACATACTTATATATATTCAAGATAACTTTGCACTAATTAACTATCCATAAACTTTTGTGGTAGATATAATTGTTTTCCTTAAAGCAAGGCTGTGAAAATCAGATAGAACAACAAATCGGAAGGAGAGATTCATTGACTGATAGTTCAACCGGAGTCGAATCGGGGTAGAATCAAATGATGTAATAAATGTTAAAATTATTTAACTATAATACAAATTACATAATAATTAAAATTTAAATAAAATATTTATAACTACTTTGATTAAAGTTCATGAATAAGCTTCATTGAGGCTCAACATAAAACTTATTAAGAAGCTCAATTGAACATAAATGTGAGTACTTATGCGCGTACACACACACCTATTGCATTAATTAGAGATTTCATAGGAGATTTGATGGATACATTTGTTAGGAAAGATTTGATGGACTTTTTTTAGGAGATTTAATTTATGCACTAGTTAGGAGTTCTAATTGACAGGATTAAATTTTTTTTCATTAATTATCTTTTCTTTATTATACTTTATTTCAAATCTATAAATAGGACCTAAGGGTTACTATTCAAGAGTTTGAGAGCAATTATAAGTCTTATTTTCTCCAATATAGTGAAATCATCATATTCTTCTTTTGGACATAGGCATCTTCACCGGACCACATAAATGGATATATTCTTTGTGTTATTTGTTGTGTGATTCTGGTTTAGTATTTCCGTTGTATTTATTGCACAATAATTGATATTAGAGCCAAATCTTGATGGAATTTCTTGATTTGAAGGAATTTCTGAGACGGTGAGGCTTTGAAGATGAGCAAATTATGTGTAATTTTGGCTACATAAATCTGGAGGCTTAGATGCATGATCAAATGATGTAAGATCGACCAAGCAAAGCCTGAAGAGATGTTTAAGAGAGATTGGTTGAAGATGAACCGGATTATTATGGTTTGATAATAAATTATTTATCTTAGGAGATAAAGTTGTGAAACCCCTTAAGTAAAAAAAAAGAAAAAAACTAAACTCTTAAACATCGAGGCATATTTTGGCATAAATCATTGAAATTTCATTAAAAAATTCTCCAGTTAAGCATGCTCAACCTAGAGAAATCCTTGGATGGATGACCTCTTGATAAGTTACACCAACATGATAAAATTGTGAGGTCCTTATGTTAAAGTAGACAATATCTCGATAGTTAAGAGTTTGGGCTATTATAAATGATATCAAAATAATACACAAGCCAGAAGATCATAACTAACTTCCATACAAGATAAAGTGCTACACCAAGGGAGCTACCACTTGAACCCTATACGAGACAAAGTGCTACGTAGTGGGAGTCATCACTTAACCTTGTAGGGGCTATCTCTATAATCCTATCTGCCTAGTGAATGATTCTGGGATAAAGATATTGACAAGGATATTAATTATTTAAGTGGGAATGATTATGAAGTCCCTTAAGTAAAAGAAGCTAAATTCTTAAACATTGAGGTTCTGTCCAGTGTAATGATTTAAATTTCTTTTAAAAAACTTCGTAGTTAAGTATGCTCATCCTATAAAAATAATAGGATGGGTGATTTACTAGGACGTTACACTAATAGGACAAAACTGTGAGGCTTTTAGGCCAAACCAGACAAAATATTGATACTTAAGAGTTTGGACTATTACACAAGTATGTGATGATAATGGAGACTTCTACTGTCAAACTATGTAAGACTTTGAAGAATAAGTATCTAGTGAAAAGAGTGGAAAATTGTCTTCATATGAAATGACATCTATACAGGTTTCCGATGAGACATGGGGTTATAATTAATGAGCATTTGAATGACTTTACAAAGCTATCAGTAGATCTTTTGAATTTGGATGAGGAGATTGGAGAAGTTAAGAAACTTCTTTTGTTGAATTTACTCACAAATGAGTACAAAAACTTCATGATGATACTCAATCATGGGATGGAGGTCTTGATTTATGGTGAGGTGACTACAATATAGTTGAATCATGAGTTCCAATATAAGAACACAATATTTACAAAGATGGATTCGACAAAAACTCACACTCTAATGAAGAAGATATGCAAAATAAAAGAATAGAAGGGGTGGTAACAAGAATCAGGGAAAGTTTAGTGAGTATAGTCTTAGGAAGAATTAGTGTGCTTTCTATTAAGGGATTGGTCATTGGAACAAGGATTGCCCAAAGCTGAAGGAAAAGGAAAATGGAGTTTCCACTAAGTAATGCAAACTTTAGCATGGAAGAGTGTGAAGAAGGCTTAAATGAATCATTATCTATAGTTTCCTAGAGTTTGTATACTAATGGTTCATGCTAGATTTTAGATACATGTTCCACCATTCACATTTGTCCTAGTAGAGAGTGGTTCGGTACCTACAAAGAGCTTGATAGTGGTGTCATGACCATGGAAAATGATCGATCTTGTCGTACTATTAATGCAGGGAGCATCTTCAAAAAAATACATGTTGGTACTATGAGATAGCTAACTGATGTGAGTTGTATTCTAGTTATTAGGAAGAATTTGCTTTATATTGGGGCTTTAGAGACTAAGGGCTACAAGGTAGTCGTTGAGGAAGGAATTCTCAAGATATATTATGGAGTACTAATTATTTTTAAAGGAGTTTATCATGACAACCTTAATATCTTCAAAGTAGAACAATGATTGGAACGACTATTGTTGTTGATGATTCTCCTAATTCTACGACATTGTGGTATATGCAGAATGCAGATGTTGGAGACACTTCTCTTATGGCTTTGGTGAAGCAAGGACTGATCAAAATAGCAAGCACCTGCAAGCTTGATTTTTATGAACATTATGTGTTTAGTAAGACGACACAAGTATGCTTTAGTATTGTCATCAATAATACAAAGAGCATCCTAAAGTATGTTTACACATGTGCTTGGGACCCTACAAAGACATCATCATTTGACGGGCGGTGATACTTTGTCTATTATTGTTAATTACTTTAGATATATTTAGGTGTACACTATCAGGCACAAAAGTGAGGCAGTAGAGATTTTTATAACTTAGAATAAGTGGATTAAGACTTATAATAGTACAAGGATATACTTCAGAATGTTCCAAAGCTAACTTGGTTGAGGGACCACATTGTATTTGTAATTTCAACCATATAGCCTAAAGTTCCTAATCATTATAAGAAAGTAGTGGATAGTCCTGATGTTGATATTTGGAAGAAGGTTATGGATGAAGAGATGGAGTCTCTTCAAAAGAAAACTACTTGGAGATTGGTGAAGTTTCCTCCATGATGAAAAGCCATTGGATGCAAATGGGTGTATACAAAGAAAAAAAATGATCTCATGGAGATCATGTGTGATACAAGGCTAGGATGGTGGCAAAAAACTTTGTGAACCAAGAAGGGATTTCTTATCATGATGTGTTGTCCTTGGTTGTGGCTAAGCATCTCTCAACCCATGTCCACTTGATAACGATAATACATTATGTTCTAATTCTAGAATAACTCAACATGGAAACCACATTCTTATATGGGGAATTACATGAATGAAGATATCTACTCGGTATAGCGGCCTAGATATGTAGTCTCAAAAGACTTGATTTATAGATTGGACAATTCTTTAGTTGGGTGTAGAGAGAAAGTTCATCTAATGTAGGACTTTGGTTAATATTCAGGATCATTACTGATTGTCCACTTATTTTAAAGAAATACATTCAATCTGGTCTCTTGGGAGGGGGTGGGGAAGTAGGCATCCATCTAGGTATAATCGTTCGGATATTGAATCA
Source organism: Dendrobium huoshanense (assembly GCA_016618105.1). NCBI lineage: Eukaryota > Viridiplantae > Streptophyta > Magnoliopsida > Asparagales > Orchidaceae > Dendrobium > Dendrobium huoshanense. The sequence goes on along the minus strand of CM028346.1, from coordinate 3,102,833 downwards.
TGATTTATTATCTTATAATTTCTGAAGTGAAATATGAGGTGGATATTAATGATTTGAAAATCTTTCCAAATCTAAGAAAAAATTTGTTTTAGAAAGCTTTAATGGCTAACTAATGTATTAATTAAGGGGTTGATTAATGCATTAATTAGAGATTTGATTAGAGATTTGCTTAATGCATTAGTTAGGAAAGATTTGATTGACTTTAATAAAGATATTTGATTAGTATACAAATTGAAATATCTAATTGGAATGATTAGATTTTTTGCATTAATTATATTTTCTTTATTAGATTTTATTTCAAATCGATAAATGAGGTCCAAGGGCTATAGTATAAGAGTTTGAGAGCAATTGTAATCCCTACTCGCTTCTTCAATATAGTAAAGTCATCATCCTCTCCCATGAACATAGGCATCTTCATTGAGCCATGTAAATTGTCATGTTCTTTTGTTTTGGTTATGTGACTTTTGGTGTTCATTTTCTCCATATTTGCATAATAGAATTGAACCCATGCATTTCGAAAGATGACACCAAGTTAGTGATACCACTAAAGAAATGCTTTTGAAAAAAAATTATGATAAGAACTTCAATTGTGATTTTAGATTTGTGTGATCAGTAATGTAATTTCATGTATGAATAGCTTGTTGGTTATGTGTTTGTGTGAATTCCATGTTGAGATATTTATATTAGTAGTAATATATTTCTTTAATATGATTTCATGCAAAAAAATTTATAGGTAAAGATTAATATATTTATTGAAAATCACATGTAAAGGATTGCATAATGCATATTATCAGCAAGAGATTTTTTATTTTCGCTCTACAACTTATATACATTATAAAAAACTTGGAATGGAATGTTAGGAAGAAAAAAAATGTACAAAGAGTTTGTTGAGAGACCAAATGATTGAATTTAGTTGTGTAATGTTTTTTACTCATAAATATTTAAGGTATATCTTTAATTAAAAAGAAACTATCGGTGTACTAATTTTCTTCTATTATCGTTAATTACATAGATGAAACTTTATATCATGTCATGAATTTGTAAGGAAACAAAAAAGAGTATTAGAGATAATATGACCATAATGAGATGGATATATGCATGAAAGACATCCAATTACAAATGTTTTAATTTAAAGAAGATGAAGATTAAACTTTGGCGTTAATTTTTTTATATTTATTATATTATTTTTAATCAAATATTTTTTTAATACAAGAAAAAATTAGAATCAAACTCTCTGAATTGTTTGATATTGAAGTTTATTCACCAAATGGGAACAAAATCCCTCGTAGCACATTTGTATGAGCAGGCATTTATAATTTTTTACATGATTAAATTTCAAAAACTATTAATTTGTAAGACATATTTTGTTATGATGTAAAAATTAGGATGTATCAAATTATATAAGGAAGATTTTACTAACAAAGAAAAAAATAAGTTTCTAAATAATGTTGGGTAAAATATGTTAGAATAAATTAAATTTATTATAATATTTTATTAGTAATATTTCATCATTTCTATTTTGATTTTCTTTAAAACACATATAACATGATGATGGAAACATGTCAGAAAATTATTGACAAGGGTAGAACAGTTGATGAGGTAATAATTTGTGCTTAAATTCTAAGAGAAACATCTTCATATATTTGTGGGCTTGGTTATGGGCCAAAGCCTATAAAAAAAAATAAAATTTTTAAATCAAATGTGTCATCTGAGAGAGAGGTTGAATTTGAATAAATATATATTGCTCTAGTCATTTTCATGTCGCTGCCACTGAAAAGAGATGAGAACTTTATAGATTCTTAACAATTGGATTATCATAGTAGCTCTAGTTGATATGAATGTCATCATTTACTACCACTATCTTCATTACAATTGTTTTGGCCATTGGAGTTTTGATGTTAACTTTGTTGATTGCGCTTACTATTATGATGAACGCTTGTTAGAGTAATTGTTATGGAGTTTTGAATTATGTTAAAAAATGTGATCAACATGATTATTGTAGTTTTTTTTTTTTCCATGCTGAACTAAACAACTAGGTGGTCAGTGAATATCAAAGTTATGTAAGTCTCATGCTCTTCAATTCATTTAGGAAAGTTACCTGCAAAATTTTAATGGTTCACTTCAATTTATGGAGGAATACTTCAGTACACTGAAACCATATGATGATGGTTTGGATGTAATATTACTAGATGCAGATAACATACTATCCTTATATGGAAATTTAAGCAGGATTTCTTCCCTAGATAGGTAGATTAGTAATAAACATATAAATTGACTAATGTATTTCTTTTTCATTTTCTTGCCATAAATGTATTTTTTATGGAAGCATTTTCTAGTTAGTAAGAAATGAATTGAAGATATGAAGCTTCAAGCCTCTGTGCTTCTTGTTATATTGAATATTCCAATTCGAGCTTGCAATTTGTCTTTATTATTATTATTTTTTTTACAAGGAAGCCTGTTGAACACTTCAATACAACCTCAATTGATATTCAAGATTTTAAGGTTTGGTAATTAAATGTTTCTTCACTATAATACTCTTTCTTTTAATGTGTTTTGTTTGACACATTATAAGCTATTTAAGGTGTTTTTTGAACTTATATCGATGAAGATATATATTTCGGTACTCCAAATGAAGACACATGGATAAGTGGTAGTACTCTGATTGGTTACAAATCTACTTTTTCGAAGTGGCCTCCAAAGGTATTATGTTAAATTTTGTATGTCCACTGATATGAAAAAAATATTTCCTTCTAGATTATGAACAATGGGCCATTTTATGATATAAAGTAAATTATTCCATCTATTTGTCCATGCATGTGATTGAAATTATTTGAGTGGTTCTTGTTTGTTGATATAAAGAACTCCATTTAATGTTTTGTTGTGCATGACCTAGCTACAGTGGTTCCAAGTCTTAAACCTACAGGAATAGATCTTCTTTTTTATATATATTTTAATTCTTCCTATTTATTTCAGCAGCCTTTATCAACGTTATGTCCACAATACTTTATGAAATGATACATGGTGTTGATGATACAGATAAAGGGGTTGTTCAACTACAAGTAGGACTTAACTAAAGTAGGATTTTATAAATCTTAGAAATCAAGACTAAGTAAAACTAGACAAGATTTCTATGAAACCTTTGATTTAAAAAAAAAAAAAAAAACTCTTAAACATCCAAGCATTGCTTTTTTTATTTGATTAATACAATTTTATTAGAAACTCTAAAAGTTAAATATGCTCCAATAGGAGCACACCTATGATTAGGCCAAAGTGGACAATAGCTTGATGTTTGAGGATTTGAGTTTTTATTAATGATATAAGAGTAACACATAATCAAAAGATGAGAATTATGTGCTAAAGGATAAAGTGTTATGTCATGGTAGTTATCTCTAGAATTATTATTAAAACATAGTGTGACATGGTGAGAGCCATCTCTAATAGATGGACAAAAATAAAGATGCTAAATCAATTGCTAAAGAGCATGATGTCAAATGGGATTCAAAGGCATTTGAGAAAGAGCTTCAGAAGCAGAAGAAGAGAGAACACTATTTTTTAATCAATCATTTTATCTTTATGAGGTATTTTTGAAAAACAAATATTCATTTTTTAATATCTTTTAGAAATTGAAAGTTTGCACTTTTAGGGCAGTTTAACATAAGCAGGGATAATTTTAAACTTGTTTGATTAATCGACTGATCTCTTATTCTTCTCGTCATTTACAAATTCAAGACTTTGGATTCTGAATTACCTAGTCTCATGAAAGTTTGCATTGCCTAATTAATTAGTAGCGCATCTTCACTCCATATATCATAGAGGAAAAAATACCCATTATTTCTTTATGGTATAACATAGCATTTCATTAAAAGAGTTTAAGAAAATGATAACAAATATTATCGAACGTTATAAAATGTAGTTGGATCTCATCAGAAAAGGTTACCGCAAGCAATTCTAGTGAACTCCCTAGCTCTCTCACACATCTTCACTTTCTTCTTTCTTTTCCTTTTGAACTTCTCTTATTTACGCTCCTACTCACAAACTACGACGATAAAATAAGCAAAGAAGTTGCCATAGGAGTTCGATTCAAATGTATTGGCAAGATCAGTGACTTAAGAAGTAGAAATTATGATAGGAGTTCTTTGGCAAAGGCATAGATGAGAACATGACATGTCGAGAGGAAATGTTTTTGATATGCGCGGATCCATGCACTGCCTAAATTTAATTAATCTGGGATTTAAGCCACCAGCACTGGTCATTTGCCAATAAACGACTCTATCGTCATGGCCCACAGGAGAGAAATGTAGAGTATATATATATATATATATATATATATATATATATATATATATATATATATATATATATATATATATATATATATATATATATATCCCCTCTTTTTCATGATTTCTAGCTTTTGCGATTTCTTGAACATCTGAGAATAAAAATATATTAATGCATTTATAATACCTAAAAGCAAATATTGTTGTCAACAAAATAAGAGTAAGAAAAAAGATGAAAAGTAACAAAATTAGACTACATTCCATAATGATTGTAGATTTCCAAATGTTAAGCACATTATTTCCCATGCAACAAAATGTTTAACAAAACATAGCAAAACTCCAGTTGCACCATTTTTTACTAGAGAATCCTATCTTCCTTGCTTTCTCACTGAAATCAAACCAAAAAAAAAAAAAAGAATTAAGCTTATTGTTGCATAATACTATTCAAGATTTTAAGTTTTGGTAATTAAAAATTTTCTTTACTTCAATATTCTCTTTCTTTCAATGTGTTCTGTTTGACACATTATAAGCTATTTAAGATGTTATTTGAACTTATATCGATGAAGATATTTGGGTACTCCAAATGAAGATACCTGGCCAAGATTTAGTATTTTGCCTGATTACAAATCTGCTTTTCCGAAGTGGACTCTAGAGGTATATGTTAAATTTTGTCTGTCCACCGATCTGTCAAAAACTTTTCCTTATAAAGTACGAACAACGGGCCATTTTAAGTTATAAAGTAAATTCCCCCATCTCTTTGTCCATGCATGTGATTGAAATTAATTGAGTGGATCTTGTTTACTGATATAAAGAACTCCATTGATTGTTTTGTTGTGCAAGAACTAGCTACAATGGTTTTAAGTCTTAAACATACAGAAATAGATCTTCTTTTTGTAAGTATTTTAATACTCTTGTTTATTTTGATAGTTTTTACCTAAGTTATGTCAACAATACTTTAAGATATGGTACATGGTGTGTTGCAAATTTATTTTCATGGCCTATGTTTTGATGATTGACAAACACTATTGATTCTCTTGGACTGCATGTTGCTTCTAACTTTTCAGGAATCGAAGATCGGATGAACAAACGAAGCCAGTTAAAAAAAAAGCGTAGGTTTAGGGTTGAGTCAGTATGTACTTTGTTTTTTCTCTTCTTGAGTCTATTTGTAATGATCAAAGAGACTGATGCTAAGTAACCCTACACACACACACACACACACACACACACTTGAGAGAATTAGAATTTCTGTTTTACTCATATCAGCCAGGACGATATTTACATCGTCCTGGATGATCAGGCTAAAACAGAAAGTCTAAATATGCATTATTAATTAAGGCAGCCGTCATTAACAGATCGGCCTGGATGATACGTGTATCGGCCAGAACGATAAGCTCAAAACAGAAAGAAGTTGCCGTCATAGACAATTAAGGTATACTGTATTTTTAAATAATCGACCAGTACGATCAATGATCGGCCTGGACGATAATCACAAATTATGCCTTAATTGATCAGGAAATGAAGGGAGTAATTAAGGATGATTGATATGATCATATCGTCCTAGATGATGGCAGGATCGGCCAGGACGATCTATTCAAAAACCTTTGTTACTTCAGGACGATAAATATCGGCCAGCTCGAATTTAGGGCGATGCTCTGGATGATTTTTCTCTGATTTGAACTGATCGGCCGGGACGATCGTGAGATCGGCCTAGACGATCAAGACAATTTTAAATCGTCCAGTTTTGCATTCAGGGCGATGCTCTGGCCGATCTTCTGAGTTTTGTACTGATCGGCCAGGCCGATGTCCATATCGGCCTGGACGATATTGTCAAAAATTTGCAATTAATAAGCTCCTTTGAAGCTCTTCTATTTAAGAGCTCTTGTTCAACGTTTTGAACAACCTTTTTGCTGCTGCCTTGACCTGAGAAGGCCTTGAGGAGAGAAAGAGAGAGAGCGAGAGAGAGAGAGAGAGAGGATCTTGTGAGGGGGAGCTTGTGAGGGGATTCACAAGGGTTTCTTCAAGGATCGCTCTGCTTCTTCTTCGTCTAGAATTTCTCGTATGTGGAAGGGTCGGTAGAGGTAAGGAGTCAGCATCTGATTGTGGTTCTCTGCCAGCTTCAGGAGGAAGGAGATAGGTTATATGCCTTGCCGAGATGGCAAAAAGAGGTTCTTTGTGAGGGCTTCTCCGCCTAGCCGTGGGGGCTAAAGGAGAGTCACGTTTGTAGTGCAATACTTAGAGGGTGCCTCCAAGGAGTGGACGTAAGTCAAGTTGACTGAACCACAATAAATTTATGTGTTCTTGTTTCTTGCTTCCGCACTTTAATTTCCGCATTGTTTATTTTTCTCGTGGTGTGATTTTGGTTTATGAGATTTTTATTCTTTGTGAAAAGAATTTTTTAAAATACCAATCCACCCCCCTCTTGGTTAGCTTGGGACTAAGTTCATAGGGCTTAACATCCCTAACGAACCTTCAAGTGGTATCAGAGCACTTTCTAGTATCATCTGAGCACTTTCATGGTGTTGATGGTGCACATAAAGGGGTTGTCCGGCTACAAAAAGGATTTAATTGAAGTAGTATTTGATAAATCTTACATAACTAGATTTAGTAAAACATGATAGGATTTATGTGAAATACTGAATTTATATATAAAAAAGAAATCTATTAAATATCTAGGCATCACTTTTTGTGTGATTTATAAAATTTTATTACAAACTCTAAAAGTTAAATGTGCTCGTATGGGAGCACTTCTAAGATTAGGCCAAAGTGGACAATATCTTGATGTTTGAGGATTTGAGTTTTTACAAGTGATATTAGAGTAACAAACCAATTAAAAGATGATAATTATGTGTTATGTCATGGTAGTAACAAACCATTGTTGATACAAAGTACTACATGGTGAGAGCAATCTGTAGCACATAGACGAAAATGATGATACTAAATACAATTGCTAAAGACCACAATCAAATGGGATTCAAAGGCATTTGAAAAGCAACTTCAAAACAGAAGAAGAGAGCATTATTTTTTATTCGATAATTTTATATGTATGATGCATTTTTGAAAAAAAAAATTAGTCATTTTTAAATAGCTTTTAGAAATTGATAGTTTTGAACTTTTAGGGCCGTTTGGCATAAGAAAGGATAATTTTACACTTGTCTGAGTAATCCACTGATCTTTTAGGCTGCTCATGATTTACAAATTCAAGACTTTGGATTTTGGATTATCTAGTCTCATGAAAGATTGCATTGCCTACTTAATTTATAGCGCATCTTCACTCCATATATCATAGAGAACAAATACCCATGATTTCAACATAGTATAACATAGCATTTCACTCCATAATCATAACTGTTGCGTCCAGGAGTATTCACGGCGGTAGAGAAATATCATATTTAATTTCTTAGCATTGTACGAAAATCCGGCACGCAATCAGATAAGGAGAGAGGGTCTAGCATTTATGAGACACCAAGATTTTTACGTGGAAAACCCCTGTAAAAGGGGGAAAAACCACGGGGCCTAGCCCAGCTTGAATGAATCCACTAGTATTGCAGTCGATTACAAATGAGGCCCTTCCTTGGGAGAAGGCCTTAGTTTGATGTACATTTTATAGAGTACATTACATGATGTGAATACAAAGAATCACTATTGGCATGTTCGTTTGATCTGGAGGACCGTAGTTAGCGGGCGACAGAGGTCGGAAGGCTTGTAGTCGGTGGGCGACGTGAGTCAGGAGGACCGTAGTCGACTGGCGACGGAGGTCGGAAGGACTGTAGTCGGTGGGCGACGTGAGTCAGGAGGACCGTAGTCGACTGGCGACGGAGGTCGGAAGGACTGTAGTCGACAGGCGACGTAAGTTAGGAGGACCGTAGTCGGTGGGCGACAGAGGTCGGAAAGATTGTAGTCGGCGGACGACAAAAGTCAGGAGGACCGTAGTCAAAGGGCGACAAAGGTCGAAAAGATTATAGTCGGCGGGCGTCGTAAGTCAGGAGGACCGTGTCAGGTAAAAGTCCAACAATGGAAAGAAATTCATCTTCGCGTAGACATCCAGCGAAGTCCGATAACCGGTAGAAGTCCGGCGTCGGGTAGAAACTTGGTGAAGAGTGAAGGTGCGACATCGGGTAGAAATCTAACGTCTGTTTGTGGCATAAGAGAACTCCGGACTCACTTGGGCGGAGTTTCGGCGTCAGGAGGGAACTATGTTGTTAATTGAAAAGGATTTCAGCATCACGTGGAAGTTGTGCAGAATTCCTGCGTTTCCTGAAAATCCGGCAGAGTTCCGGCGTCTTCAGGCGACAGGAAGAGCTCCGGCGGTGGTCGAGGAGGTGAGGAATCTCCTTTTCCCCTTTCTCCTCTCCTTCTTCTCTCTCTTCCCTCCCTCCTTTGGTGTAGAATGAGGGCTCTATTTATAGTTTTTATGGAGTGGCATAGCCCGTAAATAGGCGTGAGATCAAGGGCAAACAGGGAGTGGTTTGAATGGACGGCCGATATCGAATCCTTTGATCATTCACCGTTCGTTGGACATTTGAAGGCCTTAATGATGTCGGAATTCGATGATCTTGGGCTCATTGGATTCGTCTCGTCGAGCCGCTCGATTTGAGTATAAGATCAACAAAATCGGAGACCATTTGGTAACTCAAATTGCAATTTGAATCTTCCAACAGCGCTTTGAACCCTTGATTCGGACTCATTTGGGCTCGGATTGGGTTGATCTTAGTGTCGTTGGGTTCGTATTTCCGAGACGCTCAGTTTGAATGTAAGCTCGCTGAAATCGGAGTTCATATGCTCCCGAAATTAATTTTTGAAGTTCCCAACCAGCTTTTGCCTCGAGATTCGTGCCCGACCAAGATAATTTTTGCATGACGTATCAGTTGCCCCCCTATTTTCGGATGTCGAAGCTCAAGGAGTCCAAAAATATATGTGTCGACAATTTGCATTGGTCGAAACGCCAAAAATTGCGTTCCGAAAACTAAGCTCTTGCTCAAACTTGATTTTAGAGGCCCCGTTGAGTTCCGAAAGTTGAAAAATTGAGTCTGGAACGTCGAAAAATGGGTCCGGAGACCCCAAAAATTTCCGGAATGGGTTGGGCGGCCGAACCGGCCGGCCGGCAGCCGCCACTGTTGCCGGCGGTGCGGAATCGCGGCCGCGTGCGCGCCTGCGGCCAAACCGCGTGCCCGCGCCTGGGCTGAACCGGCCGCGCGCCTGGGCCGAACCGGCCGCGCGCCTGGGCCGAACGGCCGCGCGCCTGGGTTGAACCACGCCCGCGCCTTCGCCGCACTGTGCCTGCACAAGCAGTGCTGCGCTGCCGCTGTCGCAGCCGCATTGGTCGGCCGCTGGCCGTGTGCGGCAAGCCGCGATCCGCACGTGGTGCCCGCGGATCGGTGCGCTGGTCGCTCCGTTTCAGGAGGCCGGTTGGCTGCACCCCCTTAAGTGGGCCCCACTAGCCGGAAAAACTCCTATTTTGCTATTTTTGGGTCCAAAACAATTCCTGAAAAAATCCCAAAAAATTCCGAAAAAATTTAGAAAAATCTGGAATTTCGAAAATGGGTGTAACTTCCCTTCATTCTCTCAAAAACCTATAAATAGGCCCCTTAGGCCTTTAGGAAACTTGCAATTTCTCTTTCTTTCTCCCTCTGCCTCTCTGGCGGCTTAGGCCTCCGCTATTTGCGAGCGGGAAACTTCCCCTGCTCGAATTAGCGCCCTCTTCGTGCGCAGGAGTTACGGGATTTCTTCTCCTCCCCCACGGCTCTCTGGCGGCTGAGGCCTCCGCTATTTGCGAGCGGGAAACTTCCCCTGCTCGAATTAGCGCCCTCTTCGTGCGCAGGAGTTACGGGATTTTCTTCTCCTCCCCCACGGCTCTCTGGCGGCTAAGGCCTCCGCTATTTGCGAGCGGGAAACTTCCCCTGCTCAAATTAGCGCCCTCTTCGTGCGCAGGAGTTACGGGATCTCTTCTCCTCCCCCAGGGCACTCTGGCGGCTGAGGCTTTCGCTATTTGCGAGCAGGAAATTTCCCCTGCTCGAATTAGCGTCCCTCCTCGCCCGCAAGAGTTATGGGATCTCTTCTCCTCCCCCACGGCTCTCTGGCGGCTGAGGCTTTCGCTATTTGCGAGCGGGAAATTTCCCCTGCTCGAATTAGCGCCCCTCCTCGCGCACAGGAGTTACGGGATTTGAATGCCATTTGAGCGGAAATTTGCTGGCGAGTAGTAGTCCGTTGATGAGCAGAAGCCCGACGACAAGGAGAAGTCCTTCGTCAGATAGAAGACCGACGACAAGCAGGAGTCCGCTTACGAGCAGAAGTCCTACGTCGGGTAGAAGACCAACGAGAATTCGTCGACGAGCAGTTGTCTGACGAAGAGTAGGAGTCCGCTGATAAGCAGAAGTCCGACGAAAAGGAGAAGTCCTTAATTCGGGTAGAAGACCGACGACGAGTAGGAGTCTGCTGACGAGCAGAAGTCTGACGTCGGGTAGAAGTTCAACGTCGGGTAGAAGACCGACAAGAATTCATCGACGAGCAGGAGTCTGAAGACGAGTAGAAGTCCGACGTCGGGTAGAAGTTCAACGTCGGGTAGAAGACCGACGAGAATTCGTCGACGAGTAGGAGTCTGACGAAGAGTAGAAGTCCGCTGACGAGCAGAAGTCCGACGTCGGGTAGAAGTTCAATCGTCGGGTAGAAGACCGACGAGAATTCGTCGACGAGCAGGAGTCTGACGATGAGTAGAAGTCCGCTGACGAGTAGAAGTCTGACGTCGGGTAGAAGTTCAACGTCCGGTAGAAGACCGACGAGAATTTGTCGACGAGCAGGAGTCTGACGACGAGTAGAAGTCCGCTGACGAGCAGAAGTCCGACGTCGGGTAGAAGTTCAATGTCGGGTGGAAGACTGACGAGAATTCGTCGACGAGCAGGAGTCCGCTGACGAGTAGGAGTCCGCTGACGAGCAGAAGTCCGACATCGGGTAGAAGACCGACGAGAATTCGTCGACGAGCAGGAGTCTGACGACGAGTAGAAGTCCGCTGACGAGCAGATGTCCGACGTCGGGTAGAAGTTCAACGTCGGGTAGAAGACCGACGAGAATTCGTCGACGAGCAGGAGTCTGACGACGAGTAGAAGTCCGCTGACGAGCAGAAGTCCGACGTTGGGTAGAAGTTCAACGTCTGGTAGAAGACCGACGAGAATTCGTCGATGAGCAGGAGTCTGACGACGAGTAGAAGTCCGCTGACGAGAAGAAGTCCGACGTCGGGTAGAAGACCGATGAGAATTTGTCGATGAGCATGAGTCTGACGACGAGTAGGAGTCCGCTGACGAGCAGAAGTCCGACGTCGGGTAGATGTTCAACATCGGATAGAAGACCAACGAGAAATTGTCGACGAGAAGGAGTCTGACGACGAGTAGGAGTCCGCTGACGAGCAGAAGTCCGACGTCGGGTAAAAGTTCAACGTCGGGTAGAAGACCGACGAGGATTCGTCGACGAGCAGAAGTCCGACGACGAGTAGAGGTCTGCTGACGAGCAGAAGTCCGACGTCGGGTAGAAGTACGGCCTTGGGCAGAAGACCGATGAAAGTTTGTCGATGAGCAGAAGTCCGACGACGAGTAGAAGTCTGCTAACGAGCAGAAGTCCGATGATAAGGAGAAGTCTGGTGTCGGGTATTAGTCCGTCGAAAGTCCTGCAAGGCAAAAGTTTAACGACAGGAGGAAATTCAACATTATGTAGAAATTTAGCTTTGTGCAAAAGTCCGATGGAAGTCCATTGACGACATTCTGGCGACGTTAACCAGGATGTAAGACCTATCCAAGGTTGTATGTCAGAGCCTTTGCTCAATGATGTTAACCAATATTGGATCCACCAATTATGTGAGACCTATCCGAGGTTGTATGTCGGAGCTTTTTCTCGACGACGTTAACCAGTATAGAAGAGGTCGAGAGAATCCACCAAGAATATGAGACCTTTCTGAGGTTGTACGTCAGAGCCCTACTCGATGACGTTAACCTGTGTGGAAGAGGTCGGGAGAATCCACCAAGAATGTAAGACCTTTTCGAGGTTGTATGTCGGAGCCTTTGCTCGACGACGTTAACCTGTGTGGAAGAGGTCGAGAGAATCCACTAAGGATGTGAGACCATTCCGAGGTTGTTTGTCGGAGCATTTGCTCGACGACGTTAACCTGTGTGGAAGAGGTCGGGAGAATCCACCAAGGATGTGAGACCTTTCCGAGGTTGTATGTCGGAGCCTTTGCTCGACGACGTTAACCTGTGTGGAAGAGATCGAGAGAATCCTCCAAGGATGTGAAACCTTTCCGAGGTTGTATGTCGGAGCCTTTGCTCGACGACGTTAACTTGTGTGGAAGAGGTCGAGAGAATCCACCAAGGATGTGAAACCTTTCCGAGGTTGTATGTCGGAGCCTTTGCTCGACGACGTTAACCTGTGTGGAAGAGGTCGAATCATATCCCCCTGGGATTGATTTTTCTTTGATTGGGAGGGGGCGAACGCCGCGTATATCCCGAATCAAAAGTGAAGAAGGTCTATCTTTAGACCGTTACTGCCTTTTTGAGGTCGATGTTAAGACCTTGCCCAAGGAGTAGAAGTCCAACAAGGGACTGTATAAAGCTTGCAATTGATTTAAAGTATCCTCACATTTGCTCGGATATTCCTAAAATATCAACTTGATGTTGAAGGTATTGGAGGATCTATTTGACCATGGTTTGAGTCAAAGTTGCCCCCCGGTCCGCATCTGCTTCTATGATATTGATGCTATGTTTGATCTTTTGAGATTGGAGCAAAAGTTGCCCCCAAGTCGGGAACCACGTTCCCACAGACGGCGCCAAACTGTTGCGTCCAGGAGTATTCACGGCGGTAGAGAAATATCATATTTAATGTCTTAGCATTGTACGAAAATCCAGCACGCAATCAGATAAGGAGAGAGGGTCTAGCATTTATGAGACACCAAGATTTTTACATGGAAAACCCCTGTAAAATGGGGAAAAACCACGGGGCCTAGCCCAGCTTGAATGAATCCACTAGTATTGTAGTCGATTACAAATGAGGCCCTTCCTTGGGAGAAGGCCTTAGCTTGATGTACATTTTATAGAGTACATTACATGATGTGAATACAAAGAATCACTATTGGCATGTTCGTTTGGTCGGGAGGACCGCAGTTAGCGGGCGACAGAGGTCAGAAGGCTAGTAGTCGGTGGGCGACGTGAGTCAGGAGGACCATAGTCAGCTGGCGACGGAGGTCGGAAAGACTGTAGTCGGTGGGCGACGTGAGTCAGGAGGACCGTAGTCGGCTGGTGACAGAGGTCGGAAGGACTGTAGTCGGCGGGCGACATAAGTTAGGAGGACCATAGTCGGTGGGCGACAGAGGTAGGAAAGATTGTAGTCGGCGGGCGACATAAGTCAGGAGGACCGTAGTCGGCGGGCGACAAAGGTCGGAAAGATTATAGTCGGTGGGCGTCGTAAGTCAGGAGGACCGTGTCAGGTAAAAGTCCAACAATGGAAAGAAATTCATCTTTGCTTATGTTGCAACCCATGACCCCGAGTTTGAGATTTTGATGATGCCAAATAATGAGTGTTTTGGAACTGCTTTTCATTGATTATTAATTTATTTGTTATTTTCCTTGAGCACTAACATTTCAGGAAGATCACAAGTGACTCAGGAAGAAAGGAAGTCTCAAGACCGGGTAGATTAGGAGTATGAGTCAAACAATATATTTTTTCATTTATTGTATTTTTACTTTATTGAGTCTGGCCACAATATGCGTAAGAGTAAGAGCAACCATGCACACACACAGGGGGAGAGTTCTTTTTTAACTGCAAATTATAACTAAAATTCTTCTCTGTAGATCGTACTGTACGATTTTATTCCGTACTGTACGATCCATGCTATGTGGACAATTCTGTAAATAGATCGTACTGTACGAAGTCTTTCGTACTGTACGATATGTTCATATCCAAAACCCTAGCCATGACTTAGTTTAAGTAAGTGATTTTGCGCCGTTTGTACTGTACGAACAAGTTCGTACTGTACGATCCGTTTTTTAATACTTACTTAAATTAACCCGTGATTAGTGCATGTAATCCATGCCTAATGAAAATTTGAACATCGTACTGTACGATAGTAATCGTACCATACGATGAACAGAGACGACATCCGATCGTCCAGACCATCGTCCTGTACGAATAGTATCTTGTTGGATCGTACCGTACGATATTATATCGTACAGTACGATTTGTTTTTATACTGTTCGTACATTTTCGTACCAGGACGACGACTGTTTCTGCAGATCGTACTGTACGATGTAGAATCGTACAGTACGAACAGTAACGGCTAATTTTGAAATCAGAGGTTTTTGGAGCCCGTTTTTAGATGTCAATCAAGTCTTTTTGGGTAAGATTTACAGAGGTGGTGAACGTGGTTAGAGAGGGATTCCAAGGGAAAAAACTCTAGAGAAATTCTTGAGGGTTGAGAGAGGAAGGAGGAGGTGAGCGTTGTGAGGGAGAAGAGGTGTGAGGGAGATCACACGATTGCTCCAAGCTTGCTGCATCTTGCTCCTCCTGTGGCCCGAGAAGGATTTGAGGAAGGATCTCCAAGGGAAAGGCTCGTCTACATCCGTTACCTCGAGGTTCTCTGCCTTCTCCAGGAGGGAGAAAAACGAGAAGGTTCTCTGCCGTCGCCAAGAGGGTGAAAATAGAGTTTGGTATTCCGCCACGCCGGGTTGGTGAAAGGGAGGTTTGTACAGGCTTCTCCGCCTTGCCGAGGGGGGCAAAAGGAGAACTATTTTGATAGTGAAAATCCCAGAGTGGAGGACTCCGGGGAGTGGACGTAGGTCATATTTTGACCGAACCACTATAAAAATCTTGGTGTGTTCTTTCCTTATCGTTGTTTAATTTTTGCTTGCATTTTAAATTTGTCATATCTATTGCATGCGAAATTTTGTGAAAAAAAAGTTGCATAAATCTTTGTTTTAAAGTTTCAAAAACAACAAAAAAATTAGAACTCTTGTTTAGGGATAATTTTATTATTAAGAAGTTTTTACAATTCACCCCCCCCTCTTGTCGTTTAGTAATTTCAATTGGTATCAGAGCTGGTTTTTCAAAATAGTGTTTTAGAAAACCTTGAAAAAACGATCATGTCGAATTTTGGTAATCGTAACACTGCGGAGGGTTATTCAATAACTCGTCCACCACTTTTTGATAACATACCGTTTGATTTCTGGAAAATTAGAATGTCTACATTTTTGCAATCTATAGATTACCGCATGTGGATGTTAGTAAATGATGGATATGTTGCACCGTTTAAGATTGTTAATGGTTTGAAAACTCCTGTACCTTTTATTGAATGGAGCAATGAGGATAGGGAGTTAGCCCAACTGAATGCTAAGTGCTTAAACTGCTTTTTTTGTGAATTGAAATCTGAGGACTATATGAGAGTATCTACTTGTGTTTCTGGTAAGGAGATTTGGGATAGACTGTGCATCACATACGAAGGAACAAACGAAGTAAAACAGTCTAGGCTTAACATTCTACTGCATGATTATGAATTATTCCGTATGAAACCTAGCGAAACAATTTCTGACATGTACACTAGGTTCACCCAAATTGTGACATCCTTGCATACATTAGGTAGAGAAATTTCAAATTTTGAGAAAGTGAATAAAATTCTTAGATGCCTACCTAGTTCCTATGATGCTAAGATAACTGCTATCACTGAGTCCAAAGATCTTAATGTCTATTCTATTGATAACCTCCTTGGGTCACTTATTGCATACGAGCAAGGAGTGAGCCAAAGGCAAAGTGATGCAGGTGAAAAGAAAAAGGAGCGGACGGTGGCATTAAAAGCTAGCAACTCAGAAAGTGAAAGCTCTGCAGGGGAGGAAGACGATGAAATAGCACTGATGACCCGACAGTTCAAAAATTTCCTGAAGAGAAAACAAAAGCATCATCAGAACAGCTGGAATAAAGGTAAGAGCTCAAGGTCCAATAAGGTTTCATCTGATACAATTTGCTTTGAGTGCAGGAAGCCAGGTCACCTTCGAGCCGATTGCCCTAATCTGAAGAGTCAACCAGCAAAGGAGAAAGGAGATGACAAAGTTAAATACAATAGAGGAAAGACAAAGACACAGAAAGCTTTTTGGGCCGACTCTGCCTCAGAATCATCAGAAGAAGAAGCAGAGGAGGAGGTAACAAATTTGTGTCTTATGGCTAATGATAACCTTGATCAATTGGATCAAGATGAGGTATGTCAACTTTCTTATGATTAATTATTGCTTATTTCTGAGAATATACATGACTCGTATAGGAAACTGAAGAAAATGCATGCTAAACTTAATATTGAATTTAGTTCCTTACAAATTGAGCATGCTAACTTAGTTAAAGAAAATTCTGATTTAGATAAAGATCACATGTTACTTCTTGATGAGTATGACGCATTAAATAAGAAGCATATTGAACTAATTGAAGCGCATGAATCCTTGAAAACATCACATATTGAACTAGATGTAGAGTTTGAAAAACTAACTGCACTTGCATTAGAAGTAGATCATAGTGAGCACTTGCTATTGATAGAAGTTGATGGATTGACAGCTCAAAACAAAACTTATAGTGAAAAGATAAAAGAACTAGAAAATGAAATTGCATCACTCACAGTAGGCCATCCTAGAAAACCCCCAACACATCATGCATTTCACAACCTTAGGAAGAGGCACCACCACACTCATAGATTAGTAAATCCATTTCCTGGTGTTAGGTGCTTCTCTTGTGGCATGTTAGGTCACATAGCCCGCACATGCACAATTCACCGTAGGACACACTTAGTATGGAGACCTAAACTGCATCCATCACAGCATAACATGCATACATCTCATTCATGCAAGCATAAGGAGGAACCCAAACTCACTTGGGTTCCCAAATCTAATCTTTGAATGAAATTGTAGGGATGCTCTCACAAAAGACCTAGTGAGAGCATGTGGTACCTGGATAGTGGCTGCTCGCGACACATGACTGGAGATATGAAGAAGTTCATCCTATTGGAGACCAAAATTGGAGGCAAAGTAACGTTGGGAGACAACACTACCAGGAAGGTGATAGGCTTAGGTATCGTTGGTAATGCTAAGAATTTTTTAATTGAAAATGTTTTATTAGTTGATGGTTTAAAGCATAACTTACTTAGCATTAGTCAACTGTGTGACAAAGGTTTTGATGTTAAATTTTTTACTGATAGATGCCTGATTAGTTTATTTGATGAAATTATTTTAGAAGGAAAACGAATTAACAATGTTTACATGTTAGACCTTGATTGCGTTGATAGTTCAAAATCATTTTGCTTGAAAACAATAGTTGATGACTCGTGGCTATGGCATAGGAGACTATGCCATGCTAGCATGAAAACTCTTAGAAACATCACTCAGAAAAACCTAGTTAGAGGTGTACCTAAGTTAGAATTCACCAAGGATCACTTATGTGATGCTTGCCAACAAGGAAAACAAGTCAAATCATCCTTTCACTCAATTAGAGACGTGATCACCTCTAGGCCACTAGAAATTCTACACATGGACCTATTTGGACCCGTTAGTACAGCCAGTCTAGGTGGAAAGAATTATGGATTTGTGATTGTATATGACTTCACTAGATTTACTTGGGTAAGATTCTTAGCACACAAGAATGAGTCTTTTGAGGAATTTAAAGTTTTCTCCACATGGATTCAACGAAAATTAGGTTGTGAAATATCAACAATCCATAGTGATCATGGTGGAGAGTTCCAAAATGATAGATTTGAGTCATTCTGTCAAGAGATAGGAATAGAGCACAATTTCTCATCTCCTAGAACACCCCAACAGAATGGCATAGCAGAAAGGAAGAATAGAACTTTGGTAGAAGCTGCTAGGGCAATGTTAGCGGAGTATACCCTTCCTAGATACTTTTGGGCAGAAGCAGTCAACACATATGTTTTGAACAGAGTAAACATTAGATCGAAGCTGAATAAAACTCCATATGAACTCCTTAAGGGTAGGACACCAAACCTTTCACATTTACATGTCTTTGGGTGTAAGTGCTTCATCTTAAATAATGGTAAACATCCCTTAGGAAAATTCGATCCCAAGTCTGATGAGGGTGTCTTCTTAGGTTATTCTTCTGTAGGTAAGGCCTATAGAATTTTTAATAAGAGAACCCTTGTAGTAGAAGAATCCACCCATGTGGTATTTGATGAATCAGATAAGCCCTCAGAATCTAAAATTGAAGATGATGAAATAGAGGCAATTCAAGGAGTAGAGACGATGACCTTAGGAGAAAGGGTCGAACCTCAGGAAGTTTTGCCTAGAGAATGGAGATATTCTTCTAGTCATCCTAAAGAGTTAATTTTAGGAGACCCTTCAGAAGGTGTAAGAACTAGGCATGGACTTAGGAAGGAGGTTAGTCACTCAGCTTTCATCTCTATGATAGAACCTACAAGTATAGATCAAGCCTTAGGAGATGAATTTTGGATTCTAGCAATGCAAGAAGAGCTGAACCAATTCACCAGGAATGATGTTTGGGAGTTAGTTAAGAGACCTAAAGAGCAAAATGTTGTTGGAACAAAATGGGTCTTCAAGAATAAGGTGAATGATTCAGGAACAATAATAAGGAATAAAGCAAGGCTAGTAGCTAAGGGGTACAACCAAATTGAGGGAATAGACTTTGAAGAAACCTTTGCCCCGGTTGCTAGACTAGAAGCCATAAGAGTGCTCTTAGCTTTTGCTTGCTTCAAGAACTTTAAGTTATATCAAATGAATGTAAAGAGTGCATTTTTGAATGGGGTAATTAAGGAAGATGTCTACGTTAAGCAACCCCCCGGATTTGAAAACTCACAATTTCCAAACCATGTATTCAAATTAAAAAAGGCACTATATGGATTAAAGCAAGCACCTAGAGCATGGTATAATAGACTTAGCTCATTTCTTTTGGATAGAGGATTTCAAAAGGGTAGTGTAGATACTACACTCTTTTTACAAAAGGTCAAAGAAAAAATTCTCATTGTTCAAATATATGTAGATGACATATTGTTTGGATTTTCGGATAAAAACTTATGCGATGAATTTTCAAAAACAATGAGTAATGAGTTTGAAATGAGCATGATGGGAGAGCTTAATTACTTTCTTGGCTTTAGTGTAAAACAAATGGATAATGGAACCTTTCTTAGCCAATCAAAGTATATTAAGGATATTTTAAAGAAATATGAAATGGATAGTGCAAAACCCATGAACACCCCAATGAGTTCGATAATCCAATTAGATAAGGATCCTAGTGGAAAACCAGTAGATCAAAAAAAATATAGAGGAATGATTGGATCCCTACTTTACTTGACTGCCAGTAGACCGGACATAATGTTTAGTGTGTGCCTTTGTGCCTGTTTCCAAGTCGATCGTAAAGAGTCTCACTTAACTGCTGTCAAAAGAATTCTTAGATATCTACTAGGCACCCCAAACTTAGGAATTTGGTATCCCAGACACAGCACTTCCTTTGAAATCCTAGGGTACTCAGATTCTGACTTCGCAGGATGTAGGATAGATAGAAAGAGCACCTCTGGTACCTGCCAATTCATCGGACAATCATTAGTTTCTTGGTCCAGTACGAAGCAAAACTCAGTAGCACTTTCCACAGCTGAGGCAGAATATATTGCGGTAGGAAGTTGTGTTGCACAAGTGCTATGGTTAAAACAACAAATTCTTGATCTTGGACTACCTGTTGGAACCATCTCGATCATGTGTGACAACACAAGTGCAATTTGTATCTCTAAAAATCCAATTCAACACTCTCGAACGAAACACATAGACATTAGACATCATTTCATTAGAGATCACATCGCTAAGGGAGATATAGAACTACATCACATCGCTACAGGAGATCAATTGGCAGACATATTCACAAATGATCTTGTGTCAAAAGGTGTCAAAGGTGTCAAAAGCTAATAGTTTTGTGAATATGTCTGCCAATTGATCTCCTGTAGCGATGTGATGTAGTTCTATATCTCCCTTAGCGACGTGATCTCTAATGAAATGATGTCTAATGTCTATGTGTTTCGTTCGAGAGTGTTGAATTGGATTCTTAGAGATACAAATTGCACTTGTGTTGTCACACATGATCGAGATGGTTCCAACAGGTAGTCCAAGATCAAGAATTTGTTGTTTTAACCATAGCACTTGTGCAACACAACTTCCTACCGCAATATATTCTGCCTCAGCTGTGGAAAGTGCTACTGAGTTTTGCTTCCTACTGGACCAAGAAACTAATGATTGTCCGATGAATTGGCAGGTACCAGAGGTGCTCTTTCTATCTATCCTACATCCTGCGAAGTCAGAATCTGAGTACCCTAGGATTTCAAAGGAAGTGCTGTGTCTGGGATATCAAATTCCTAAGTTTGGGGTGCCTAGTAGATATCTAAGAATTCTTTTGACAGCAGTTAAGTGAGACTCTTTAGGATCGGCTTGGAAACGGGCACAAAGTCATACACTCACCTCACCAAAACTCTGCGTTCACTGTTTATCGTACTGTACGACCTAAATCGTACTGTACGATATATCTCTCTGTACACAAACAAGCTGGGTTAGGCTCTGTTGATCGTACTGTATGATACGTATCGTACTGTACGATATTCATCCCGTATAATTGACTATACGATCTTGATCGTATTGTACGATATCTCTCTTTTGTACAATACGATCCACGTCAGTCAGCAACGGATTGGGACGAATTAAACCGGGTTGGTACGACATTATTGAGTATCGTACTGTACGATACATTCGCTTCGTACTGTACGATCCACGTCATCACAAAAGGACAATTTGAGTAATAGCTGTTCGGTACGATATTTATTATGTATCGTACTGTACGATCCACCTATTCGTACAGTACGAAACTTTTGGTCAAAAGTCGTACTGAGGGCCTCGGGACGATCGATATTCGCCTGATCGTACTGTACGATACGTATCGTACTGTACGATTTGACTGTCTTTTCCCGAAACGACTAGTCAGAATATTAATTGGATATCGTACTGTACGATCTCCGATCGTACTGTACGATTTACGGAAATTTCTATAAATACCCTTGCCTAGGCTGTTCAATTCACTCAACCCTCTTCTCACTCAGCCTTCACTTCGTTTTTCTTGCCCTCCTGCAATGTCTAAACGAGGTCGGATGACTGCCGGAAGCTCGTCCTCATCCCATCGTCAACCCGATCGCTTTCTGAATAGTGAGAATGAGGAAGCCTACTACCGATACAAGGCTTGCAAAATTTCTCCCTCGAAAATGCTTAATCAGGCCGCTCTAAATTTCGAGGTAATGGGCCTCTTTGTCTCCACCACTTTTCATTTCCTACTCACCCTAGCGTTTTCATACAATTCTGAACTGCTTTTTGAATTTCTCGCCAACCTCACATACACCGTCGATAACACCACTTTTCACTCCTTTGTTTGTGGCCGCCCCGTTGAAATAACTAGAGCTGACATCGCCCAACATATTGGGCTGTCCACTGAAGAACCTATGGTTCGCTCGTTTCTTACCGATGATTTTGATTGGAGCGATGTAAATAGAGTCCTTAGGAATACTGTTTTTCATCAACACCAACCTCTAGTCCAATCTTTAACCAGAAATGCCCGTATCATTCAACATGTTCTTCGAACCTCTATCATACCCAAAGGTGGCGACCGCATCAATCTGACCCCTACCTTGTCAGTCGCTACCTACCTTATTATGTCCAACATTAAGTTTGATGAGGTCGATTTGATTAGCAATTATATTCAGCACATGACTTTTGTTCGTCTTCCCACCACTCGACGGAAACAAAATCTGGCTCTTGGTCACCTAATAGAATATATCCTCTACCATAAATATCAATTATCCTACCCTGGTGAACCCGACATGCTTCCTATTTTTTATACGGATGCTTCCTTCCGTATCCTCTTTCATCGGGGACATGAGCCTGAAGAACCCGTCTTTGATGAAGAAGAAGGAGAAGATGCACCAGCCGCAGCTCCAGCTCGACCACGACGCCATGCTGCACCCCGAGCACCTGCACCAGCACCAGCGAACCCTGATGATGACTTAGTCGCCTGCTTCGACCAGCTGCAGACTCGTCTCGACATGCATATTCAAGAACAGCATCACCAACACGAGACTGATATGTAGTGGTTTGACGAACGATTCACTGCAATTGATCACCGCTTCGATGCTCTCTTTCAATATTTTCAACCAAATCCACCTCCACCACCACCAGATCAGGACCCGTCTGTTTAGGTTGTTTATGTTTGCATTGTAGTTTTTATTTGTTTTCTTCTCTTACTTTTTGCTTTTAGTTGCTCCTCCTTTTTGTGCTGTCAAAAGGGGGAGAAGTTTGTTGTAATGTTGTAATGCCTATTTATCTAAATGCAGTATCTTTTGTTTCGTACTTACTTGTAGTACCTTTTTTTCTTGTGTTTAATTTTTTTTTATAAAAAAAAAAAAAACACAACAAAAGAAATGTTTTTCAAAAGAAATGGTTTTCTTTCTTACTTGCAACAAATTATTTGACATCATCAAAAAGGGGGAGATTGTTGCAACCCATGACCCCGAGTTTGAGATTTTGATGATGCCAAATAATGAGTGTTTTGGAACTGCTTTTCATTGATTATTAATTTATTTGTTATTTTCCTTGAGCACTAACATTTCAGGAAGATCACAAGTGACTCAGGAAGAAAGGAAGACTCAAGACCGGGTAGATTAGGAGTATGAGTCAAACAATGTATTTTTTCATTTATTGTATTTTTACTTTATTGAGTCTGACCACAATATGCGTAAGAGTAAGAGCAACCATGCACACACACAGGGGGAGAGTTCTTTTTTAACTGCAAATTATAACTAAAATTCTTCTCTGTAGATCGTACTGTATGATTTTATTTCGTACTGTACGATCCATGCTATGTGGACAATTCTGTGAATAGATCGTACTGTACGAAGTCTTTCGTACTGTACGATATGTTCAGATCCAAAACCCTAGCCGTGACTTAGTTTAAGTAAGTGATTTTGCGCCGTTCGTACTGTACGAACAAGTTCGTACTGTACGATCCGTTTTTTAATACTTACTTAAATTAACCCGTGATTAGTGCATGTAATCCAGGCCTAATGAAAATTTGAACATCGTACTGTACGATAGTAATCGTACCATACGATGAACAGAGACGACATCCGATCGTCCAGACCATCGTCCTGTACGAATAGTATCTTGTTGGATCATACCGTACGATATTATATCGTACAGTACGATTTGTTTTTATACTGTTCGTACATCTTCGTACCAGGACGACGACTGTTTCTGCAGATCGTACTGTACGATGTAGAATCGTACAGTACGAACAGTAACGGCTAATTTTGAAATCAGAGGTTTTTGGAGCCCGTTTTTAGATGTCAATCAAGTCTTTTTGGGTAAGATTTACAGAGGTGGTGAACGTGGTTAGAGAGGGATTCCAAGGGAGAAAACTCTAGAGAAATTCTTGAGGGTTGAGAGAGGAAGGAGGAGGTGAGCGTTGTGAGGGAGAAGAGGTGTGAGGGAGATCACACGGTTGCTCCAAGCTTGCTGCATCTTGCTCCTCCTGTGGCCCGAGAAGGATTTGAGGAAGGATCTCCAAGGGAAAGGCTCGTCTACATCCGTTACCTCGAGGTTTTCAGCCTTCTCCAGGAGGGAGAAAAACGAGAAGGTTCTCTGCCGTCGCCAAGAGGGTGAAAATAGAGTTTGGTATTCCGCCACGCCGGGTTGGTGAATGGGAGGTTTGTACAGGCTTCTCCGCCTTGCCGAGGGGGGCAAAAGGAGAACTATTTTGATATTGAAAATCCCGGAGTGGAGGACTCCGGGGAGTGGACGTAGGTCATATTTTGACCGAACCACTATAAAATTCTTGGTGTGTTCTTTCCTTATCGTTGTTTAATTTTTGCTTGCATTTTAAATTTGTCATATCTATTGCATGCGAAATTTTGTGAAAGAAAAGTTGCATAAATCTTTGTTTTAAAGTTTCAAAAACAACAAAAAAATTAGAACTCTTGTTTAGGGATAATTTTATTATTAAGAAGTTTTTACAATACACCCCCCTCTTGTCGTTTAGTAATTTCAGCTTAGACATCCAGCGAAGTCCGATAACCGGTAGAAGTCCGGCGTCGGGTAGAAACTTGGTGAAGAGTGAAGGTGCGACGTCGGGTAGAAATCTGACGTCTGTTGGTGGAAGAAGAGAACTCCGGACTCACTTGGGCGGAGTTTCGGCGTCAGGAGGGAACTCTGTTGTTAATTGGAAAGGATTTCAGCATCACGTGGAAGTTGTGCAGAATTCCTGCGTTTCCTGAAAATCCGGCAGAGTTCCGGCGTCTTCAGGCGACAGGAAGAGCTCCGGCGGTGGTCGAGGAGGTGAGGAATCTCCTTTTCCCCTTTCTCCTCTCCTTCTTCTCTCTCTTCCCTCCCTCCTTTGGTGTAGAATGAGGGCTCTATTTATTATTTTTCTGGAGTGGCATAGCCCGTAAATAGGCGTGAGATCAAGGGCGAACAGGGAGTGGTTTGAATGGACGGCCGATATCGAATCCTTTGATCATGCACCGTTCGTTGGACATTTGAATGCCTTAATAATGTCTGAATTCGATGATCTTGGGCTCGTTGGATTCGCCTCGTCGAGCCGCTCGATTTGAGTATAAGCTCGTCAAAATCAGAGACCATTTGGTAACTCAAATTGCGGTTTGAATCTTCCAACAGCGCTTTGAACCCTTGATTCGGACTCATTTGGGCTCGGATTGGGTTGATCTTGGTGTCGTTGGGTTCGTATTTCCGAGACGCTAAGTTTGACTGTAAGCTCGTTGAAATCGGAGTTCATATGCTCCCGAATTTAATTTTTGAAGTTCCCAACCAGCTTTTGCCTCGAGATTCGTGCCCGACCAAGATAATTTTTGCATGACGTATCAATAACAAATATATATTATCGAAGTTATAAAATCATAGTTGGATCTCATCAGAAAAGGTTACTGCAAGCAATTCTGATGAACTCCCTAGCTCTCTCACACATCTTCACTTTCTTCTTTCTTTCCCTTTTGAACTTCTCTCATTTACGCTCCTACTCATAAACAACGACGACAAAAATAAGCAACGAAGAAGCCATAGGAGTTGGATTCAAATGTATTGGCAAGATCAGTGACTTAAGAAGGAGAAATTGTGATAGGAGTTCTTTGGCAAAGGCATAGATGAGAACATGACATGTCAAGAGGAAACTTTCTTGATATGTGCGGATCCATGCACTACCTAAATTTAATTAATCTAGGATTTAAGCCACCAGCACTGATCATTTTGCCCATAAACCACCAGCACTGGTCATTTGCCCATAAACAACTCTATCGTCGCGGCCCACAAGAGAGAAATGTAGAGTATATATATATGCATCCCCTTTTTTTTATGATTACTAGCTTTGGCGATTTCTTGAACAACTAAGAATAACAATATATTAATACATTTATCATACCTAAAAGCAAATATTGTTGTCAACAAAATATGAGTAAGAAAACAGATGAAAAGGAACAAAATTATACTAAATTCCGTAATGGTTGTAGATTTCAAAATGTTAAGCACATTTTGTCCCACGCAACAAAATGTTTAACAAAACATAGCAAAACTCCAGTTGCACCATTTTTGACAATAGAATATCTTGTTTTCTCACTGAAATCAAACTAGTCATTTTTCCCAACAAAAAAAAATCAAACTTTTAGTAGCATAAGATTTGAGAGGCCATGACATAATCACTTACATATTAACGACCCCTTGAAGCATTTTTTATGTTCTTCGACAGGGTTAAGAAGCTTTTCTAGATGTTTGAGCCAACTAAAAACTTCCTCTTGCTGCAATTCTAATTGCTTCTATAAAATTTCGCATTTTGCTTCTTTCTTGTGGTCTATTCTTCAACTTTCTCCGCCAGATGAGGATTGTTGTCTAAGAACTGCTGAATCCAAGTCTCTATTTGTGAGTATTTATCCTTCCATGAATCAAACTCAACAATTCTCCCATTCCTTGCTTCCTCTAACTTTAACTGAACCTCCTCCAATAATTTGCTTCTCTTGTTGGTGTTTTCTTCAGACACTTCGAGGGCTGAATACGCTCTTTTCAGGCTAGTAAACCTCTCCTTAAGACTCGAGCAATAGGTACCATAACGAATAAGGTCGCTCGTTAGATCCGTTTCCTTCTGCACAATCTCTAAATACTTGTGCTTCAATGCATTAAGCTCATCCTCTGCTCTTCTACTAGCAGACTCTTCCCTTGCTCTTCGAACCTCCTCCATTAAATCACTGATCTTTTCTTGAGCAAGTTTCTTGCTTTTTGTGAGAGCCTTGTAATCCTTCCTTAAAATTTCGACTTCTTCCTTGAGATTAACACATTCGTACTTCATCATCACAAACTCCACATTTTCCAAATTTAACGAGCTTTGCATCTGAATCTGATTCTTCTGAATCTCGGCTTCGTTGTCCCTCAGGGCAAGCACTTCCATCTCCAAGCTGTCATTTTTATCCTGCAGCTCGGCAACGGTGACGGAGAGATCCTTCAAAGCCTCTTCCTTTGCCGAGTCTTCTCGTTCCTTAAGAATGGCAGCGATCCTGCTGAACTCCGACCTACGGAAAGACATAAAAGAGAAAAGCTCTGAGTTGTTCATGCTATCAAGCTGCTCTGATAAGCCGTCGTTCGATGGCGGGTTAAGAGGAGGGGAAGAGTTCGTCGGCCCGCTGGCAGGCATTTTCTTCAAAACTGATTAAAAAAGAGAAAAGCACTGGTGAATTCTGTAGGCTTGTAGATGAATTTGAACACCAGAAGAAGAAGGCGATTCTACCGAGACTTGTCGCCTCGCCTCGCGTGAAAAGTCCAGCCTTTAAATAAAACTAGCACTCCCTGCGACGAAAATTATGTAAATTTTAGGCTTTTATCCGGACAGAATCAACTGTAAACATATATAGCCGTCGGTTTGGATTCTGGTCTTGTTGCATATATTTATTAGTTATAATTGTTCTATTAATTCAATATCTAAATTCTAAAACTATATGGAGTGTCGAGTAGACCGAAGTATTGAAGAGCGCCGAATAGCACAACTGAAGCAATTAATTTTTTTTTTGTAATTGAATAAGCGACAGAATATGTCATAACCCAAATCAGATGGATGGAACTATTGGTGTAACCGAGCTTTTAACTTATTTAGCTCATACTGACTTCGAATTCGGGATCATTTCATAAGCTTGAACTCGACTCGTATAAAAATCAAGCTCGAGTTCGGCTATATTACTCGAGCACGGCTTGATTGAAAAGCTTGAACTTATAAAATACTATAATATAGCATAATATATGTAATCTAATCAAGTAGCTCAACAAGCATTTGAGTCGAGTGAGGTTGAGCTCAAAAGTTCGAGCTCGTTTAATATACGAGCTCGATTATGAAGAAACACAGAGAGCTATGGAGAGGAAGAAGATGAACAGTAACAACGACATTTTCTGTGTATGATTAATGTGTGTTACATGAGTATATATAAGCCAACTATGATATAATAGTAAATGTCTAAATTGCCCATGGCCGTTAGAGTGTACAGTGACAGAACCAAGTGGGAATAAAGCTGATGCCTGCTCAGCCGTTGCTGTCCAACGCCGCCTTGATTTGTGACGAGGTGGTTCGTGGCTCTGAGTCGTTATCGGAAGCAGTTGCCTTTTCACCGTCCCTCAAGCTGATGGTGGGTAGAACCAGAAGCTTGTTCCGAAGATCATGAAGGCGAACAGATGAGAGAGACTTGGTGAAGATGTCCGCCAGTTGATCGAGAGTGGAGACATGATGAACTGTGATATGTTTGGCTTGGATGCAATCACGGATGAAGTGATGATCGACCTCGATATGCTTCGTTCGAGCATGAAAGATGGGATTGCACGCAATGGACATGGAGGAGGCGTTGTCACAGAAGAGGTCAGTGGGGGGAAGCAAGATTTGAAAATCTTCACAAAGGCGTCTTGTCCACATAATGTCAGCTGCAGCGGTAGCCATTGAACGGTACTCGGCTTCTGTGGATGAGCGGGCAACGGTCGTCTGTTTTTTAACGGACCAGGCCAGAAGAGCAGTTGTCACGACCCGACCCGACGGGGACGGATCCCGCCCGAGCCGGATCGCGGCGAGCGCTGCTAAACTTGCTTATCCAGGATCTGGCTTTGGATTAGGTTGCTAAACTGATCTTCCAAATACATAACTCAACAGAAACACACAGAACAACAGAGCTACTAAAAACATCAAATGCAGCGGAACAAAACATCTATCTTTTCATTTCCTCAAAATAATCATCTACAGAACAGTACATGGCTTTCAACAGAAAGAAGGACAGAACAGAAAAGCCATGACTGTACAAAAATCAAAAGTACAAAAGTACCTAATCGGATCAGACTCTGAAATCTAGTCCTGAACTTCCTTGCCCTTCCCAGAACCTGAAAACCACCAGAAAGCAAGTGTGAGCTCAACAGCTCAGCAAAGCAACAAACCACCAATCTAAATTCTCAGAAACCAAAACCAAACTTATCAGACAGAAATCAAATCAGAAATCAGAACAGAATCGGAAATCAGAACTTATACGGACAGATATCAAAATAGAAACAGAATCGGAATCGTACAGATCAGATCACAGAACAGAATAAACTCAGCAGAGTCAGAATTATACAGATCATATCGAAACAGAACAAAATCGTATCAGAATCACATATCAGATCAGATATCAGATATTTAATATAGTTAAGTGTGCCCCCGGCACCAGAATAATAGCTGAGTAATTAATAGCTAAACTAAACTGAACAGAATCACTACGGATTCTAACCCTTATGTCTCCCTTGTGCTCACGGCACCAAAAATTTGCTGAATAATTAATAGCTAAGCTAAATGTGCTCACGGCACCTGAATAATAGAATTCACGGATCCGGAATATAACAGATATTTCTCCAACTTGAGCTCATCTAAATTTCCCGTTTCACTAACTGAATCTCATAGGATCCAGGCCCCTTATAGCTCCCTTTTTATAGCTTATACACATAGCATTTCAATTCAGAAGAAATTCGGACATTTCAGAAATTACCCAAAAATCGGGCAGCACAACGGCAGTATACAGAATTTACACAAAAATTCCTGCAAAGAAAATTTACCGAATTCGCACAGAATATAGATAATCACATTCCAGAACATTTATTCTACTGCACAGATAATTTCCAATTTCACAGAAAAATCCGGTCGACTAAAAACACAGTCGAATCAAAAATACCCGGACGAAAATCTTCAAAATATAATCAAAACGTGCACACCCGGCACGGCAACGATATACGGAAAGTTACGCGGTAAAAACTGAACCAATCAAAAGATACGGACGAAAAACCGTAACGAAAACTAAATCCGGACAGAAA
The DNA here is from genome assembly GCA_016618105.1 of Dendrobium huoshanense. Lineage (NCBI taxonomy): Eukaryota > Viridiplantae > Streptophyta > Magnoliopsida > Asparagales > Orchidaceae > Dendrobium > Dendrobium huoshanense. The sequence goes on along the minus strand of CM028346.1, from coordinate 3,073,135 downwards.
AATACCGCCAACCACGACGGAACTGAAAATTGAGAAAGGTAGAATGTGCCTTACCTCGTGCACAGCAAAATCCTCAACAGTCACTTCGCTCGAAAACGGCTCCGCGTCTTCCCGAAATCAACTTTTCCAATTTTCTCTTTTTCTCTCTCCTCAGAGCTGAAATCAGATATTTTTATTTTAATTTTTCTCTCTCTTCAAATGAGCTGATTTGCCTTAAATTCTCTTCAGATCGGCCTGGCCGATCGTCCAGATCGTCCTGGACGATCAGACCAAATTCCCATCGTCCTGGGACGATTTTTCAGGACGATGTTTACTATTCATAGGCGATAAAAACCCCTACTCACTGACTTGTGCCATCCACTGATCGTCCCGGGACGATACCTCGATCGGCCTGGACGATCCCTACAGGAAAACACTTAGAGCAATTCTGGCAAAATCTGGAACTGAATATACACTGATCGTCCCAGGACGATCCCAGATCGTCCTGGACGATACTGGAGCAGATTGTGATATTACAATCTCCCCAACTCAGAAAAATGTCGTCCTCGACATTATCCAATCCAAACGCAGTCAAAACAAGTACGGGTACGACCGTCTCATATCAGACTCCTTTTCCCAAGTTGCTTCCCGTGCAGTCCGGTGCTTCCACTGGACTTTAACCATCGGAATCTCTTTATTTCTTAACTTTCGGACGTCGTATGCCAAAATAAGCTCTGGCTCTTCCTTGTACGCCAGATTCTCCTGAATCTCAACCTCATCAGCAGATATCTTCTTCCCAGAGTCGGATACCCACTTCCTCAGAGTGGATACATGAAACACATTATGCACATCAGGCATAGAGTCAGAAAGCAATAGGCGATAAGCAGATTTTCCAATTCTTTCCAAAATCTCAAACGGTCCAACATACCTTGGACTAAGCTTGCTCACCTGACCAAATCTGCTCACACCCTTCATCGGGCTGACTTTGACATACACAAAGTCACCGACTTGAAACTCAACGAATCTGTGCTTCTGATTGTAATACTTCTGCTGACGATCTTGAGCGGCTTTCAATCTTTCTCTTATCAAATGGATCTTCTGAGCAGTTTCATCAGCAAAAGTGGCACCCAAAGTCTGTCTATCTCCGACCTCCGTCAGAGTCAAAGGAGTACGACACTTCCTGCCATACAAAGCCTCGTACGGTGCCATACCGATACTGGACTGAAAACTGTTGTTATAAGCAAACTCAATCAGCGGAATATGATCTTCCCAGCTTCCGCTAAAATCCAGAACACAAAGTCTCAACAGATCTTCCAGTACCTGAATAGTCCTCTCAGACTGTCCGTCGGTCTGAGGGTGAAAGGCTGTACTGAAATGCAGTTTCGTACCCAAGCCTTGCTGAATGTCCTTCCAAAGTCTGGAAGTAAAACGTCCATCTCGATCAGATACAATCACGCGAGGCACACCGTGCAATCTGACTATCTCTTTCACATATATCTGTGCCAAGCGTTCAACTGAATCCGTCTGTCTGATCGGAAGAAAATGGGCTGACTTCGTCAATCGATCTACAACTACCCAAATGGCATCATGTCCTTGTCGTGATCGAGGAAAACCCATAGCAAAATCCATCGTTACCTCCTCCCATTTCCACTCAGGGATAGGCAACGACTGCAACAGTCCACCTGGTCGTTGATGCTCTGCCTTCACCAACTGACAGGCTTCGCATCTCGACACAAACTCCGCCACATCCTTCTTCATCCCAGGCCACCAGAACAAAAGCTTCATATCAGCGTACATCTTACAACTGCCTGGATGAACAGTGTAGCCTGAATGATGAGATTCATACAGAATCTCCCGCCTCAAATCCCCAAACACAGGTACCCACAACCTGTTCTTACAGAAAATAGCACCAGAATCAGAAATTCGAAGTTCAGGAGTCTTACCAGATCCAATCTGAGCTATCAACTTCGAATAATCAGAATCTGACTTCTGGGCTTCTTGAATCCGTGTCTCCAAAGTAGACTGAATACTCATCTGAGCCAACTCCAAATCACTGGAGGAAATCACCTCCAACTGCAATCTCTCCAAATCACGAATCAGAAAGTCATCACAGGTAAGCTGAATACCTGAGAATCCAGAAGACTTTCTGCTCAAAGCATCCGCTACCACATTCGCCTTCCCAGGCTGATACTGAATCGTCAAATCATAATCCTTGATCAACTCGAGCCACCTCCTCTGTCTCAGATTCAGATCCTTCTGAGTAAAAATGTACTTCAGGCTCTTATGATCAGTAAACATCTCACATGTGACGCCATACAGGTAATGACGCCAAATCTTCAAAGCAAACACAACTGCAGCTAACTCCAAATCATGTGTCGGGTAATTCTTCTCATGTGGTTTCAACTGTCTCGAAGCATAAGCAATTACCTGACCATGCTGCATCAGGACACATCCTAGTCCTTTCAGTGAAGCATCACTGAACACCTGAAAACCTTCCGTACCTGACGGAAGCGCCAACACTGGAGCTGAAGTCAAACAATCTTTCAATCTCTGAAAACTAGCTTCACACTCCGGTGTCCAAACAAAAGGAACTGACTTCTGAGTCAGTCTCGTCAGAGGAGTCGAAATCTGTGAAAATCCTTTCACAAACTTTCTGTAATACCCGGCCATGCCCAAGAAACTACGTATCTCAAATACCGTAGTCGGCCTTGGCCAATCAGCAACTGCTTGAATCTTCTGGGGATCTACAGAAATACCTTCTCCGCTCACCACATGCCCCAGAAAAGAAATGCTCTTCAGCCAGAATTCACACTTGGAGAACTTGGCATACAGCTGATGCCTCCTCAAAGTCTCCAACACAATCCTCAAATGTCTGACATGATCATCCTCAGATGCAGAATATACCAGAATATCGTCGATAAAGACGATCACGAACTGATCCAAATACTCCCTGAATACTCGGTTCATCAGATCCATGAAAATAGCAGGCGCATTGGTTACCCCAAAAGGCATAACCAAAAACTCGTAGTGCCCATACCGAGTACTGAAAGCAGTCTTCACCACATCAGATTCCTTCACCTTCACCTGATAATATCCGGATCGCAAATCAATCTTCGAAAATACCGAAGATCCGGAAAGCTGATCAAACAAGTCATCTATCCGAGGCAAAGGATACTTGTTCTTGATTGTGACCTTGTTCAAATCTCTGTAATCAATACACATACGGAGTGTACCGTCCTTCTTCTTCACAAACAGAACAGGTGCTCCCCAAGGAGAAACACTAGGACGTACAAACCCTCTGTCAACCAACTCCTGAAGCTGAACTTTCAACTCAGAAAGTTCTTTCGGTGCCATCCTGTACGGAGCTTTCGATATAGGAGCTGTACCCGGAAAAACATCGATAGAGAACTCCACATCTCTATCCAGAGGTAAACCAACCAACTCCTCAGGAAAAACATCTACAAACTCCCGTACCACTGGGATCTCAGAAACAGAACCAACCTCCAGGTTCAGATCCCGCACCGAAGCCAAAAATACTGGATATCCTTTCTTCCACATTCTGCTCACTTCCAACGCAGAAATCAGACTGGAGAGAACACCTCGTAAGCCCTGAAATACAACTCTCTCTCCAGCCACAAGCAAACTCACTTGCTTCTTCAGACAGTCTATCTGAGCCTCATACTGACTCAACCAATCCATTCCCAGAATCACATCATACGAAGAAATCGGCAATCGAATCAAACTCGATTTCCACTTCTTGCCAGAAATTGCGATCTCACACAAACAAAACTGTCGAGCAATCAATGGATTCCCAGCCGGTAAAATCACAGACAAAGAAACCGGAAGTAAAAGAGAATCCAAACGTAAAGCCTCAAAACAGTGCTCGGACAGAAAAGAATGACTCGCTCCGGAGTCAAACAAAACACTACAGGGCTGATCAGAAATGTAAATCGTACCTGTCACAACATCCGGAGCATCACGAGCCTCCTGCTGACTCAAGCTGTAAACTCGTGGCTGAACTGGAACAGGAGCTGAAGCAACAGAACTACTCTGCTCCCTCTGAATCGTAGGTGGTCTCCGTGGTGCAGAACTAGAACCACCACCTCTACCAGTAAATCCCTCAGGGCGAGGAGGAACAGTCCTCGGTCTTCCTGCTGCTGAACCAACAGGTCTGACGAAGCCCTCAGATCGCTGCTCATATCCCATCTGTGGACATTCTGCAATCCTATGTCCCGGCTGACCACATCTGAAACAAAGACCAGCTATCCTGTAGCACTGGCCATGGTGTCGCCGTCCACAACTTTGGCACACAGGTGCCGTACTAACAGATCCAGAACTCGTCGTACTGGTAGCAGTACCAGACGATCCTCCGCTCCTTCTGGAATCTCCAGATCCAGAACCAGAAACAAATCTCCTCTTCCCAGAGGAACCACTGCCAGAAGTCTCTCCTCCAAACCTCTTCCTACTCGCAGTCCACCGCTGCTGAGTAGCCGTCATGTCATTCTCAATCAGACGAGCTCGTTCCACAAGCTCAGAGAAATCAGTAATCCGGAACGGTATCAAAGGCTGCCTCAAAGTGTCTCGTAAGCCTCTCAGAAACCTGTAGCACCTCTCAGCAGACGTGCTAACCAGCTGCGGAGCGTACCTGGCTAATGCAGTAAACTCAGCCTCGTACTGCATCACCGTCTTGCTCCCCTGAACCAGCCTCAGAAAACTCTCCTGCATCTGCAGTCGTGCAGAAGGGGGAACAAACCAGTCTCTGAATACCTCAGTGAACTCTTCCCAAGTGATTAAAGAGTTCAATCTACCCTGAAATCTGGCTGCCTGCTGGCCGTCCCACCAGTGGTCAGCCTCTCCATCCAACAGAAAGACAGCTAACGGAACCTTCCTGTCTGCAGGACACTGCATCCCGTCAAAAGTCTTCTCCAATCTCCTCAGCCACTCCTTGGCTGCTCTGGGCTCAACAGCGCCCTCAAATCTCGGAGGCTTCAACCTCAAAAATAACTGCAGGTGTCGATCAATGTCCTCAGATCTAATAGTAGAAGCTCTGCTCTGAGTCTCGCTCATCATCTGAGCAACCAACGAAGCAAACTGAGAAAGCGTATCAGCACCGACCACTGGGGCTGTACTCCCCACTGGTGCTGCCTGATCGTCACTCTGACCGTCTGTCATGTCTGGGTCTGGCTGATCCATACAGAAAAATCCAGAAAATCTGGAAAACTATCACAAAAACAACACAATAAAAAGCCAAACGACCCAAAACTACCTCCCAGACAGACTCACTGATCACTTCCTAGAGCTCTGTTTTACAATCCAACCTGTTTCCAAAACCAGTGCTCTGATACCACAAAAGCTTGTCACGACCCGACCCGACGGGGACGGATCCCGCCCGAGCCGGATCGCGGCGAGCGCTGCTAAACTTGCTTATCCAGGATCTGGCTTTGGATTAGGTTGCTAAACTGATCTTCCAAATACATAACTCAACAGAAACACACAGAACAACAGAGCTACTAAAAACATCAAATGCAGCGGAACAAAACATCTATCTTTTCATTTCCTCAAAATAATCATCTACAGAACAGTACATGGCTTTCAACAGAAAGAAGGACAGAACAGAAAAGCCATGACTGTACAAAAATCAAAAGTACAAAAGTACCTAATCGGATCAGACTCTGAAATCTAGTCCTGAACTTCCTTGCCCTTCCCAGAACCTGAAAACCACCAGAAAGCAAGGGTGAGCTCAACAGCTCAGCAAAGCAACAAACCACCAATCTAAATTCTCAGAAACCAAAACCAAACTTATCAGACAGAAATCAAATCAGAAATCAGAACAGAATCAAAAATCAGAACTTATACGGACAGATATCAAAATAGAAATAGAATCGGAATCGTACAGATCAGATCACAGAACAGAATAAACTCAGCAGAGTCAGAATTATACAGATCATATCGAAACAGAACAAAATCGTATCAGAATCACATATCAGATCAGATATTTAATATAGTTAAGTGTGCCCCCGGCACCAGAATAATAGCTGAGTAATTAATAGCTAAACTAAACTGAACAGAATCACTACGGATTCTAACCCTTATGTCTCCCTTGTGCTCACGGCACCAAAAATTCGCTGAATAATTAATAGCTAAGCTAAATGTGCTCACGGCACCTGAATAATAGAATTCACGGATCCGGAATATAACAGATATTTCTCCAACTTGAGCTCATCTAAATTTCCCGTTTCACTAACTGAATCTCATAGGATCCAGGCCCCTTATAGCTCCCTTTTTATAGCTTATACACATAGCATTTCAATTCAGAAGAAATTCGGACATTTCAGAAATTACCCAAAAATCGGGCAGCACAACGGCAGTATACAGAATTTACACAAAAATTCCTGCAAAGAAAATTTACCGAATTCGCACAGAATATAGATAATCACATTCCAGAACATTTATTCTACTGCACAGATAATTTCCAATTTCACAGAAAAATCCGGTCGACTAAAAACACAGTCGAATCAAAAATACCCGGACGAAAATCTTCAAAATATAATCAAAACGTGCACACCCGGCACGGCAACGATATACGGAAAGTTACGCGGTAAAAACTGAACCAATCAAAAGATACGGACGAAAAACCGTAACGAAAACTAAATCCGGACAGAAAAATACTGCCAACCACGACGGAACTGAAAATTGAGAAAGGTAGAATGTGCCTTACCTCGTGCACAGCAAAATCCTCAACAGTCACTTCGCTCGAAAACGGCTCCGCGTCTTCCCGAAATCAACTTTTCCAATTTTCTCTTTTTCTCTCTCCTCAAAGCTGAAATCAGATATTTTTATTTTAATTTTTCTCTCTCTTCAAATGAGCTGATTTGCCTTAAATTCTCTTCAGATCGGCCTGGCTGATCGTCCAGATCGTCCTGGACGATCAGACCAAATTCCCATCGTCCTGGGATGATTTTTCAGGACGATGTTTACTATTCATAGGCGATAAAAACCCCTACTCACTGACTTGTGCCATCCACTGATCGTCCCGGGACGATATCTCGATCAGCCTGGACGATCCCTACAGGAAAACACTTAGAGCAATTCTGGCAAAATCTGGAACTGAATATACACTGATCGTCCCAGGACGATACCAGATCGTCCTAGACGATACTGGAGCAGATTGTGATATTACAGCAGTACCGAGAAATAGACAGTAGCCAGTGGTGGACTTGCGATCAAGTTGATCGCCAGCCCAATCGAAATCGGAGTAGGCAGTGAGTAGTAAGTTTGTTTTGGGTAAAAACTATCCATAATGTAATGTACCCTGTAAGTAACGCAAGATACGCTTTAGTAGGTGAAAGTGGAGGAGAAGAGGGTTGTGCATATGTTGGCACAATTTGTTGACAGCAAATGCAATGTCAGGTCGGGTAGCGGTGAGGTACTGTAGAGAACCAATAAGCTGACGGAAGAGATCTGGCTGAGAGAATGGGAGTTGAAGGTGAGCGTCGGTGGGATACTTTGAGGGCAGTGGGGTGAGCAGGGGCCTGCAGTTAGTCATTGAGGCAGTATGGAGTAGAGCTGTGATGTAAGATTGTTGAGACAGGTGATAGCCTTCAGCAGTCCGACGAAATTCTGTTCCGAGAAATTTGGATAGATGTCCCAAATTTCTTGTTTGAAAATTTTGTTGAAGATTAGACATCAATGTTGTAATTGAGGTAGGGTCACTGCCTGAAATGAGAATATCATCAACATACACGACAATGTAGATGTGGATATCAGCCTGATGATAATGGAAAAATGAAGGGTCTGCTGAAATTGGCACGAAGTATTGTTGTTTAAGGTAAGTAGACAGAGTAGCAAACCAAAGTCTTGGGTCTTGTTTGAGGCCATAAATGGCCTTGTGAAGTAAGCAGACATGATGTGGTAGATGAGAATCCTCAAAGCCTTGTGGTTGAATCATGTAGACTTGTTGATCAAGCTTGCCGTGAAGAAACGCGTTCACTACATCGAGCTGATGAACAGGTCAGTCGTGATGCAGAGCGACAAGGAGAAATAGTCTGATAGTGGTGAACTTGACCACCAGACTGAATGTCTCAAGATTGTCGATGCTGTACTGTTGTTTGAAGCCTTGAGAAACCAAGCGTGCCTTATGGCGAGCAACGCGACCATCTGACATGAATTTAAGCTTGTAGATCCATTTGCATCCAATAATAGGAGTGTTGATAGGCGGGGGAACTAGAGACCATGTTCCCTGAGCTTGTAAGGCACGAAACTCGGCAGACATGGCAGAGCGCCAATTCGGGTCTTTGTTGGCTATGGAAAAGCACGTTGGAGACGATTGAAGAGTATGGGAGAGATCCAAGAGAATTCGGGGTTTTAGATTACCTGTCTTCGCGCGAGTGAGCATAGGATGAGAAATAGATGGTATTGGTTGATCGGAGGAGGATGCAGACAGCGTCTGTTCTGGAAGTGACTTAGTGACTGGAGAGAGAGAGGTAGTGGAGCTGGGGGATGGCTGTGGGGAATGATGTGAAGTGGAGGGAGACAGATTATCGGTAAGACTTTTTGAATGTTGGATTGGAGGGAAATAGGGAAGATCAGAGGGGGGTTGAGCTGGAGATATAGGGGGAGATGAAAGAAACGGAAAGGAAGACTCATCGAATTGGACATGTCGAGAAGAGAAAATTTTGTGAGTGACAGGATCAAAGCATTTAAAACCTTTCTGGTTGATGGTGTAACCCAAGAAGATACAAGGAATAGAACGTGGAGCAAGTTTATGAGGAGATAGAGGCTTTGTCTAGGGATAGCAGCGACAGCCGAATTGACGAAGAACGGAATAATCTGGTGGTGATTGAAAGAGAAGATGATAGGGAGATTTGTTGAGAGTGTTCGGTGAGGGTAAACGATTGATAAGAAAAGCGGCAGTGAGTATAGCATCATACCAGAAGGTAGAGGGTAAATGAGCGTCGAGGAGAAGTGCACGAGCTGTTTCCAGTAAGTGCCGGTTTTTACGTTCGGATACGCCATTCTGTTCAGGAGTATAGGGACAAGTAAGTTGATGGGTTATGCCGCGGCTGCGAGTGAATGCTTGAATGGTTTGATTTGTAAATTCGCCACCATTGTCGCTGCGAAGCTTGCGAACTGGATAATTAAGTGATTTTTCAATGGTGATAATAAACTGAATTATGTTTAAAGCGACATATGATTTGTGTTTTAATGGTATTAACCAAGTATATTTAGAGTAATCATCAATGAGAAAAAGAAAATAGCGAAAGCCATCATATGAAAAAACAGGGGAAGGTCCCCAAAATCCATATGTATTAATTCAAGCGGACAACCGGACACACTAGTTGATGTAGAAAAAGGGATCCGGTGACTCTTGGCAAGAGCACAGGAAGTACATATTGACTTAAAAGATGAAATGTAAAGTGACGGAAAGGCTTTAGATAGAGCAGCCATAGTCTTGGCATTTGGATGTCCCAGCCGGCGATGCCAAGACAGAGCGGAACTTGACGTAGCAATGGTCGTGGATGCAGCGACGATGGAAGGTTGGCAGGGGACGGGATACAGACCATTACGGCAGCGTCCGTGGAGTAGAGATTGATTGGTCGTCTTTTCCTTGATAGAAAAACTAGATTTGTCAAAGGTGATAGAGCAATTGTTGTTTTTGGTAAGTTGAGAAATAGAGATTAACCGATGAGTGAGGATGGGAACATGGAAGAGAGGTTTGAGGTGAAGCTTACAGGTTGGTGTGGGTAGAAGACCGTTTCCAACATGCTGTATAGGGAGAGAATTCCCATTGCCAACAAAAACTTGATCTCGACCGTAGTAAGGAGTTGAATGCTGTGCCGAAGGTGGATCTGGAGTAAGGTGGGCAGAGGCTCCACTGTCTAAGTACCAGGGGGCAGATTCTGATTTTGCAACTAAGGCAACGCTGGAGGCAGAGGAAGGAGTATAGTTGAAGTTGCCACGGTGCCAGCAGTTGGTGGCTGAGTGGCCGCGCTTGCCACAGATCTGACATTCACCATCAAAACGTGGAGAACGAGAAGACGCTTTGGTGATGTTAGAGGCAAAACGACCACGGTCGCGCTGGTTTGACGAGCGTCCAAGGGAGCGACCATGATTTGAGAAGAGGGCAAGCTGACCGTCTGTATTGGTTGGATTTGAAAAAGAAGCTCCCGAAGAGCATCGGTTGTTTGATGAACTTCTTCACTGCGAAGAAGAGAATACAGATCATCGAGAGAAATTGGATGTAATGAGCTCCGGATGGTGGTTTTAAAAGACTGATAAGACGGCGATAACTCATTGAGGATGTAGTGAAGGACATCTTCATTGTCCACGGTTCCACCAGCTGAGCGGATGTTATCAACTGTAGTTTTGATAGCAGCTAGATATTCCGTCATTATCTTGTTAAGCATAGAGAGAGATTGGAGCTCATTCTTGAGTTGTATAACTCTAGAGCAATTGGTGGAGAAGAAACGTTGTTCCAACGTTTTCCAAATAGATGCCGAGGATTCTAAGGTGAGAATGTAGGGGAGAATGGGTGGAGATATGGTGGAGAATAAGGCGACAGAGAGATTTTGATCAATGAGGGTCCAAGTAGAATGTTGAGGGTTGAGTGTAAGTTGTCCAGTGGCTGTAAGAAGATGTTTTGGGGGAGGTAGAGCGGTGCCATCAAGGTAGCCGGAGAAATGATTGGCAGCGAACAGTTTGTAAATAGCAGATCGCCAGGTAGGGTAATTTTCCGGAAGAAGCTGAACGTTGATAACATTTTTTATGTTGGCTAAGAGAAATTTTAAAGTAGCTGGAATAACAACGTCAGTTGACGTTGTTGAGGCATCGGAGGTGAGAACGGCGGCCGGGGGGGTGTTGGGGGCTGAAGCGTTTGAGTCTCCCATGATGCAAGGGCTGTTAGGCTAGATGTGGCTCTGATACCATGAAGAAACACAGAGAGCTATGGAGAGGAAGAAGATGAACAGTAACAACGACATTTTCTGTATATGATTAATGTGTGTTACATGAGTATATATAAGCCAACTATGATATAATAGTAAATGTCTAAATTGTCCATGACCGTTAGAGTGTACAGTGACAGAACCAAGTGGGAATAAAGCTGATGCCTGCTCAGCCGTTGCTGTCCAACGCCGCCTTGATTTGTGACGAGGTGGTTCATGGCTCTGAGTCGTTATCGGAAGCAGTTGCCTTTTCAGATTATAGGCTCGAGGTCGAACTCGAAGCTCAATAAACTCGACTCACGAGCTCGTATATGAGTCGAGTTCGAGCTTTTGGTAAATCTTACGAAAAACTTGAACTCGACATTTCTTACGTTATTGTTGACCTCATTTTTGTATGAGGTCACTTGGACTACTCTTGATCCTAAATTAATTTAATTTTGAAATTAAGTTAAATTTTAGGATCCTCCTAGAATCCTGACCCTAGGATCTATGCTAGAATTCTTCTAGAGCTTAGACCTTAGGAGCTACTCTAGATCCTAAACTTCTTCTAGATTCCAAGTTCTACGAATTTCTTAGCCTATAGGATTCTTCTAGATTCCTAATTTTAAGTTCCATTCAAACCTTAGGATCTACCTAGATCTTAGGTCAATCAAGCCAAATTTAAGGTCCAAAGGTTTTGTCCTAAAGGCCTTTTCCGTTGAATTTTAAAACACTTTGAAACCTAGTCAAATGACCTCCGATTTAGAGTTTGTCAGTTGCATACTGATAGGACATGTCTCTGGAGGCAACCCTCCAAATTTGAGCCCATTCTGAGGTCTCTAACCTCAGAAACTTAATCAAAATCCATAGGATGTAAAACCTTCAAATATTTACAGCCCATGCCACTGGACCTGTCACTTTGAAGATTATGACCTTAGAGCCTTCACCAAAGCCTCTAGTCACTCCCAAACCTTTAATCTTAATATGTTGAACATTAAACTGCATTTTGGTTGATCCATTTTGACCCCCAGTTGACCAGTGGTTAAAATGACCAAAATACCCCTATGGGGCTCAAATGGTGATTTCAAACCAAATGAACTCCGAATTGAATGCAATCACTTGCAACAAGTTTCAAATGCCATTTGAAACCTGTTCGACCCAAACCCAGACCCTGGGTCAACCTAGTTGACCAAGTCAACCTAGGTTGACCAAACGGGCCCTTAAGGGTCAAAACGGCCATTTTGACTGAATTGACCTCCCCAGACCTTGGGACCACCTTCAATGGTCTCCAAATATCAATTTGAATTGATTGAATTCATTTCCTGATCTGGGACCCACCTGGTTGACCAAGTCAACCAGGATTGACTCAAGGCCCATTAAGGGCCCATATAGGTTCATTTGATCCAAATGACCTATTTGAATCTTGAAATCATATCCGACCACTTCAAACCCATTCCATTTGGTGTGTGGAATTTTAAAATTACTTTGAGTTGAACCTTGGACCATTTAATCAAACCAAGTCATTTTGACTTGGTCAAATCGATTCAAAACCCCTTAAATAATCTCAAACTCCAATCACTTGATTTAACCATCATTCCATCCAATGAGTGATGTCACCTTGAATGCCACATCAACCACCTTGGCCCATTGACTGGTCAAACAGTCAATGGGTAGTCAAATGACCTTTTTAATGGTAAAATCCCCATCAAACTTTGATTCCTCCCTTTAAATATTAAATCCAAGGCATCATATCAGCTCCCTAAGCCACTCTAGCTGCCACCTCAGCTTACATAAACCCATTGACTGGTCAATCAGTCAATGGGTGGTCAAAGGAGCTTCCAAATGATTAAAATCCTTAAGCAAACCTGTTAAACTTAAATCCCATTTAATCTCAGCTGTTAATCCGGGCTCTAGAACCTTCCTAGACCTATTATTGACCCTTGGATCATAATCAAATGGCTTGAATCAAGCCCTTGAGCTCATGTAAGACAAAATGAACTTTCCACCTAGGATGTCCTTGATCCGTCCTTGCCTTCTGCTCCCAACTACTTCCAGGGACACATGGCAATATCTGGAAGCTCCCCAACTCAATCATGGCCGTCCACATGAGCCTAGAGCTTTTGAATAGGGGCAAATACCCTAATAGAGCTCTCATTCTCACTTGAACCCTATCTCTCTATACTCAACCTCTCTAGCTGAGCTCACTGCTCCTCCAAGCTTTCAAGAACCTCCCACACATTTTCCAGGTCGAATCCGGCCGGTCAAAGTGGTGGCCGACGAGCTTTCCGGCGAGCCAAGCCCAAACCCGTTCAAGATCAATTTCCCGTCAATCCAAACGTTATCAAGGAGAGAGATCTTCTACAAAAAGGAGCGTGGACAGCCTACAAATGCAACACGCCTTTAAACGGATTAATCCGTCCATTAAATGAGGTATAAACTCTAACCCTAGTTTAAGACACCTAGGTTAAATAGCTTTTGATTTAATGCATTTAGGCTATAAAATTGATTCCCCAAAATTTCTGTTCACTATTTTAATCCATGTTTTAAATTTCGTTTAATTTGATCGTGTCGGGTTTAAGAGAACGAGCCAAAAAACTGATCCTAGGACGTTTTCATAGCCTGCTTCAGGTGCGCGTCGTCTGGACCGTTGATCACGAGATCAACGGTCCAGATCGAGCTTTTTCACGGTCTGTTCCGACCGTGTATCCGATTCGGGATCCATTCTTTGGTCCGGCGATATCTGGGCCATCCATCCCAGAACGCGGGATGAACTACCCGCCGTCTGATCCCGTTTGATCGAGATCGAACAGCGGAGTTCGATCTTCGCCGTTGGATGGAACTGGCGGAGATCCAACGGTTGCGGGATGAGGCTGACTCGGATTAGTGAAACCGCGTCCGCGGTTTGATCATCACCCGATGATCGCATCGGCGGCGCAATGATTGCGCCGCCATCTCAATCATTGGCCCGCCGCCTCCGCTTTTTGGCTGAACGAACCCGGACGCGCCACGTGGAGCCGCCGCCACCTGTTTTAATTAAAAGGTTTTATTTTTTTTTAAAAAGCTAATTAATTATCAGAAAACTTCAAAAAAATATAAAAAAATATTTATAAATCCAAAATTTTAATGTAACCTATCAAACTTCTCAGAAAATTAGGATCTTTAATTTAAAATTAAAATTGATTTAAAATATTATATATATATATATATATATATATATATATATATATATATATATATATATATATATATATATATATATATATATATTAATATTTTTGAAATATTAAATATTTCTTATTAATTAAAAATTTGTTGAAAATATTTTATAATATTTAAAAATTATTTTTTTAAGATACTTTCTTAAATATTCAGAGAATATATTTAAATATTTAACCTAAATTAAAATTAATTTGATATATTTTATGCATGTTAAATAATTTTAATTATTTAAGGCTTGAATATTTAGTTAATATTTAATTCAATTGATTTTGAAAATCAGTGGGTCTCTCAATCTTGTAAAAATTCATTTTTGATGATATTTTGAATTACTTTAATTTAAAACATATATATTTATATGTAGATTTATATATACTTATGTATTTTTAAATCTTTTTTTTTTTAAATATATATATCTATATATATATATATTTAAATCCTTAAGTGTTTGAGGGACCCCCTTTGGAATTTTAAGCTTTGATTGAATATGGATGAATAGAATTAATGGGGATGATTAGTGAATAATCATATCTTAATTGTTCACTAATCTAGTCTTTAATTATGTGTTTTGTGTTAATCTATGCATGTTTAGGGTACACACACTCGCACTTAATCTAAGGTTCTCCTAGATTTAGGAGTTGATTGTTATTATGTGTGATTCATGCATGTTTAGTCAAGGGTTAGTCAAAACTTCGATTCAATCCTATTAAACTTAGTGTCACTAAGGACAACAATTAAGGACTTTGACTAGAGAACTTAGAAATTTCGTTGTGATTAGGATACACCTCATTTGAACTTGAAATTTGAACCACTTGAACTTAGTGACATTCTCAGCCTTAGGGAATTTTCTTACTGATTTTTGAATTCATTAAGCTTCTTAATTAACTTAATCAAAATTAAGCCCTAATTAAGCCATTAAATCTTCTAAAAAATGTAATAAATCCATTTTAAATCCAAAAATTATGACCAACCCCTCTAACTGATCATAATTGAACCCTTAATCATTGAAAATTGAAATCAACTTAATTTGACAGCAAATTAAGCCTTAATTTAATTTTAAGTAAAATTGAATATTTAATTAATATAATTAATTAAAAAATATTAAAAATTCCAAAAATGTCCCAAACACTTGGGAATCTCTCCTTAGGTCATTCCTGACCTTTGGAGCTGATTTCAAGGAGTGGGGACTTCATTTGGAGCAAAATCACAAAAAGGGCTCTCTAATTAAGTAATTTTCAATAATTCATTAAATACCTTAAATTTCAAACCTGCATAACTAATTCTAGAAAAATCCAAATTGAACAAACTCACTTGCATTCAACTCATGATAACTCCTAGTATTTATCAAAAATATTAAATTCCAGAAATCTATAATATTTTAAAAAGTCAACAAATCGGTCAACTCTAGGTCAAATCTAGTTCAAAACTTCAAACCTTCGTAATAAAATGTAGAAAAATCCGATTTCAACATACTTACTGTCTAACTGATCGTAATAAGGTCTAGTATTTTAATAAAATACAAACATTCCAGAATTTAACCTTAATCAAAAAGTCAATTTTCAACCCCTTAATTAAATGATTAAAATATTCAAAAATTCATAAAACTTGAAATTCATTTTAAAATTCCAGAATTCATTAATTAACTTCTAAAATCAGTAATCAACCAATTTTGGATAAGATTCATTAACTTTAAAACCTTAATCAACTTAAGCCACTTAATTATACCGGGTATCACTGGGTAACCCAGGCCTACGAGGCTATTAACTTAGCCCCAAGGAAGGTGAAATAAACTTCACGGCCTCGGTGTGAAACAAAGGTGATATCCAACAAATAATTAAATAAATATTAAAATTAACCTTAAGTCATTAATGTTTGAATTCAAACCTTAAATACTTTAAGCCTTTCAACCAATCGAACTTGAAACAACTCTAACTAATAATCCTATTTAGGACACATCAAAAACACACAGCCTATATCACACACTGTAGATGGTTTGCTAGGACAACCGACTCTAGTTTTAGGCTAGGCCGGTGTTTACTTTTCTGCGGTGTGCCGGGCTTTCGAGTTTTCACTGCATGCTGTTTGCTAGCCTAGGATTGATGTGATTGTTTATTTATTTATTGCATTTTATGTTGTAATTAATTGAGCATTTAAATTTTGAATATTAACTGCTTGAGATTGAATATTAACTGCTTGGGATTATAGATATAACTGTTGATTATTAAGATAACCCTGCAGGATCGAGTCTAGATTTTTCAATTTATATTAATGTAAATTTGATTTGATTTATGGTTGTAAGTATTCAAAGTGATTTGAGTTTGGGATATTGATATCCAACTTGAATTCCAAAGAGGAGAAGACATCCCTAGAGGGGAGAGTCTTCGTCCATTTGGAAGATCAAGTTTGGATACTCTTCAAATATCCAAAGAGGAAAGATAACACCCCGATCAAGGGGGAGTTTCTTTTCATTTGGATATCCAGACCCGACGATCCAAGAAGCAGCAGAAAGATGAAGAAGTGGATAACGAGAAGACCCATTCTCAAAATCACTTGAGTCTTAGGACTAGAAATCCGGGTTGTAGTTAGTGGTGCCCGGCCACTTTAATTTATTGTAATTTCTGTGATGTAATAATAAGGGGCACTTGCCTACGGACATTCAATTTGATATATTTAATTTGATTGATTTATTTAAATTGATTGCGCATTAGAGATACATGCTTTTCTAGTCTTTTTACCTGCATGCCGATTTTGGTTTGACCTGGAATTCGATCGTAGGCTCTTAAGGACTTAATAAAACTTTTTCTACTTAAATTAAATTAAAATATTTAGGCTCATATAGGAATTCTAACGGATTTAAGAAATAAGCCCAGGACCGCTGGGAGTCTTCATTTCATAGCCTTAATTCAAATTCAATCTTTTAATCGAGTCGATCAGCATGCACTAGATTAATAACTAATTAAATCTTTAATTACATTAGCTTAAGCATCAAACCCAACATAAGTCTAAGGGGTCAATTAAGGATCTGCTCTAGATGTCGACCCCGTTCCTTTATACTTTTCTAATTAACGTCCCTATCACTCTTCAAAAAGACCGGACTCATAGTTTTAAATCGTTTAGGTGGTTTAGCTGGCTCCCCAATCCAGGCCGGGGTAAGACCAGATTCGCATTGCACTAGCTAGGTTCGGGTCACTTTTAGTACCCAATTTAGACTTAGGTTCCGAGGCTGGTTTGGGCCATAAGACCTCAATTTTCGGGAATTGAATCCCAACTTTCTAATAAAATTGATCACTTAAACTAAACATCACTTTCAATCAAATACGAGCCTAACAATTAGAATTAGTTGGAGTGTTTTCTGAAGTAATTCAGAATCTTAAAAACACTCCCTACTCCTCTTCCTTTGACTTTGGAAATAAGTGTTCAGATTTGATCCAATCCCATTTGAAAATTCCTACCATTTTCTCCTTTGATATCAATCCTTGAAATTCTTAAATAAAATTTACACCGCTATTTTAATCGAGAGTTTTCGTAGGAAATTCTGATTTTCTACGATGTAATTAACTACGAGGGCTTGCGCTCGTAGGAGATTTAGTAACCCAGAATTGATTTTCAAAATTAACTTTTTCAAAACCTCAATTAATTTTCTTTGGGAAAATCAAATACAATGATCATTATCGTCATTTTCGAACGATCGATAATAATTGATACCTTCTTTCTTCGGATAGATATATCAATTATTATTGCAGTTTTGATTAGGATATTAATGATCTTCTATCCGAATTATCATAGTCAGACAATCGATTGAATTTCATTATGATCTTTTGAGATCATATGTTGTTTCCCCTTGAGTCTGATTATAATAATTCAGATAAATTTAAAATTCTAAAATTTGAACCCATTAGGGAATGATATGTTCGTCTTTCGAGGCGATATATTGTTCATAATAGAGTGTTCAATTTCAAAATTCCAAAATTTAATAATCTCAAAGAAAATTAAATATTTTCAAAACTATATATACTTAAATAAATATTTTTTTTTAATCAAAACAGTTATCAGCGATGGTTAAGCTATTGGTAATTCGTAAGTAAATCATATATCTTTAAAATCACTTGATTTGGAGCTTTCACTATCAAGTATTAATTAAGATGTCTTTCTTTTGAGTATTGCGTATGTGATGTGTGTATGAATTTGACTTACTTAGCCTAAATGTAAAAAAAAAACTCCTCTTACATTAATCAGTTGTTATCCACTCACACACGCAAAATGCATCAATTTATGGTGAGTTAATTTCAGTTGGAAAACACAAAAAAAATTTGTTATGTCTTTTTTAAATAACTACTTATATGAAATATGTCGTTATATACCTTCCTCCTCACATAAGCGCCCGTCTACGCAACCCCTCGTCTAAATTTAGTTATAAATTTATTTTTCTTGTCCATTGAGAAATTCAAAATCTTTGCATTTGTTAAGCATCGTTGGTTCTTCATAATTTAGGAGGATCAAATATTTGATCGAGTTTTAGCTTTATTAGCTGGTGAATATGACCATAAAGAGATTCATGAAAATACAATTAATATTGCATCCATGTATAATAATGTCGAGGAGGCCAATTATCTACTTGTTTATGTATATGTAAATAGCTCGCATGTATCTAAATAGGTTATTGTTCATGTGATTCTGCTAAAGAGAGTAAATAGTTAAGACAACGCTTATCCAAAGGAAGAGTTTCTCTACATTACAATTGCTAAAGCCAACTTTTGTGCAAGTCACTCATGCTAGCAAAGCTAATGATGTACGGGCTCACTATTGCTGAAATACGAAAGATACATTCATTCTCACCAAGTTCACCTGATGAGCTCGGCTAAATAGTTATTTGCCTTGAGATGCACTCGATCGTTCAAGAGAACTCACTCCTTCATAGTAGTTGCTCATAATTAAGGTTACTTTCCCTTTGTAAATATCTCAAATCATGATACAATAAGTCATACTTATAAAGAATATAACAACAAAATCACCAGCTAAACTTGTCTTTAGCTCATATGACATCCACTCAAGGGACTTGCCTTCTAATCCTGCAGAATCACCACTCATTTCTTGGACTCACCTTCATAGATTTGCCTTACATTCTAGTTTTCATAAACTCGCCTTGAGTGCTCATTTATGAAGACTCACTTATGGTAAGCATATATGATTGGTCAAAATTTTTGTTGAAATATTTGCATACCTATTTGTATTCAAGATATCTATGCAACAACTAGTTTTCCTAAACTATTGTACAAACTATCATTGCATTTTTTAAGGAAAGGTTGTGAAAATAGGATCGGTCAGCAAACCATATCCATATTTAAGAGAAAATGTTTTTATATACTGTCAAACTCAACTTTGCATGAGGTTCATCAATAAAAACAAAACACAAATATCAAGATCAAATCCCAAATCTCAACCAAAAACTCAAGGTTAGAAGCCCATGTCATATAACCCTTTTTGGGTGATTTTATAATCACCTCAAAACTAAATTGAATGACATTGGATTCGTGATTTTTCAGTTGCATATTAATTAGGCATATCACTAGGGCCAACTCTCCAAATTTAACACCTCTAACCCTAAAAACTAAAATGAAATCCAAAGGCTACAAAGCCCATGTCATAGGACTTTACACCTTATGGAATTTGCGAAAGTACGAGATGTGCCAAGAGGGGGTGAATATGATATTTAAAATCTTCTTTAATAAAAAAAAAAATCTTTTTTATAACTTGATGTGTAAGCGAATTATATTCACAGTAAAAAAGATAAATTATCAATTTCACCCACGCAAATAATCACAACAAAATTAAATGCAGAAATAAAGTGCAAAAATAATCAGAAAGAACACACCAGATTTATAGTGGTTCAGTCAAACCTTGACCTACGTCCACTCCTCGAATGCACTCTCCGAGTATTGCATTAAACCTTTAGTGACTCTCCTTTAGCCCCCAAAGCTAGTTACAGAAGCCCTTACAAAATCACTTCCACCTTTCTTAGTGCGGCAGAGGAGCCTGTTCCTTTGACACCAAAGAGATATTCGTCTTCCTAAAACCTCCCTTAGGATGAACATGTAATATGATGATAAAGGTGCAAGCATGTTGGAGAAATCGTGTGAAATCCCATCCACACTCCCTTAAAATCGCCTCCAAGGATCTTCTCCTTCTCATTTTGATGTTCTCTCTTCAAATTTTCTCCAAAAAAATGAAGACACGATGGTTGCCAAAGACTCTTACAAAGTCTTATGAGTAAGCTTAAATAAAGGGCTTCAAAAAACCCTAAAAATCAATTTAGTCGTTGTTTGGATTGAAAAATATAAATTTTGAAAAAGGATTAATTATTTTTAGGAATATTCATTTTTGAATTTGAAATTGAACATGTCATTATGAACAAATATCGCCTCGGGAGGCGAACATATCGTTCTCTAATGAGTTCAAATTTCATAATTTTAAATTTAACCAGATTGTTGTAGTCAAACTCAAGGGAAGACAACATATGATCCTAGAGGATCAAAATGATATTTAATCAAATGTTTGACTATAATAATTAGGATAAGAGATCGTTAATTTCATAATCAAAATAACAATAAAAGTTAATATATCTCTCAGAGGAAAGAAGTTATCAATCGTTATTGATCGTTTGAAAATGGAGATAAAATCGTTTAATTTTGAATTTCCCAAAGATAATTAATTGAGGTTTTTGAAAAGACTTAATTTTGAAAATTAGATATGGATTTTTAAATCTCCTACGAGCGCAAGCCCTCGTAGTTAATTACATCGTAGGAAAATTAGAATTTTCCTACGAATACTCTCGATTAAAATAGCGGTACGAATTTTATTTAAGAATTCAAAGATTGATGTTAAATGGAGTTAAGGTTTGGAATTTGAATAGGGACTCGATCAAGTTTGAATATTTATTTTCAGAGTCAAAAGAAGAAAGGTAGGAGGCACTTGGGATTCTGAAACAGTTCAGAACTGCTCCAGTCTATCCTAAGTGTTGGGCTCAAATTTGATTGAAAAGATATAATTAGTTTAATGGTTAATTTTATTAAAAATTTGGGATTCAATTTCAGAAGGTTGAGGTATTATAGCCCGCGCTTGCCTCAGAACCTAAGTTTAAATTGAGTACTAAAAAGTAGCCCGAACCTAGCTAGTGCAATGCAAATCTGGACATACCCCGGCCTGGATTGGGGAGCCAGCTATACCACCTAGGCGCTTTAAAAATATGTATCCGATCTTTTATGAAAGAGTGGTTAAGAACATTTTTTAGAAAGGTTTAAAGGAATGAGGTTGACTTCTAGAGTAGATCCTTAATTGACCCCTTAACTTATGTTTGGTTTTATGCTTTAGCTAATGCATTTAAATATTTAGACACTTTTAAGTTTGTATCTAATGTGATGCATGCTGGTTGATTGAATATTTAAATTAGGATGAAGAAGTTTTTAAAAAAAGGCTTAAACATTTATTTTTCCTTCAAAGAAGCACAGATCCCCTTGGACAGAATTGCACCCTCATAGGCCAGGTGGTCTGCCAAAACCCACAAGCAGGGAGGTGCCTAGGAAAAGGAAAAGAAGAGTGCAACAAATATGTATGCGAACTCCCGGCGATCCCGGGCTTACTTCTTCAAACGTTAGAGTTTCCATGTTGACTTAATTTTTTTTATTTGATTTAAGTAGAAAAATTTTAATAAGTGCTTAAGAGCCTACAATTAGATTCCATGTCAAATCAAATACGGCAAGCAAGTAAAAAGATTAGAAAAGAAAAGCAAGTAGTTCTACTGCGCAATCAATTAAATAAATCAATTAAATTAATAGCTTAAATTGAATGTCCATGTAGCAAGTGCCACTTATTATTACATCCCATAATCGTAGAAAAGTAAAGTGGCCGGGCACCATTGACAACAACCCAAATTTCTAATCCTAACACTCAAGTGACTTTGAGAATGGGTCTTATCATTATCCACTTCTTCATCTTCTCTTCTGCTGCTTCTTGAGTCTCGTCATGTCCGAATATCCAAATTTGAAAAGAAACTCTCCCTTGGTGGGGTGTTTATCTTCCTCTTTAGATATTTTTCAAAGTCTCCAAATTTGGAACTCCAAAA
>CM028346.1:2186277-2381277 GCA_016618105.1 Dendrobium huoshanense | reverse complement strand
CCACCGTTCGCTCCTTCTTCTTTTCACCTGCATCACTTTGTCTCTGACTCACTCCTTGCTCATATGCAATGAGTGACCCAAGGAGATTATCAATAGAATACACATTAAGGTCTTTAGATTCAGTGATCGCAGGTATCTTTGCATCATAGGAACTAGGTAAGCATCTAAGAATTTTATTTACTTTCTCAAAATTTGAAATCTCTCTACCTAATGAATGCAAGGATGTCACGATTTGGGTGAATCTAGTGTACATGTCAGATATTATTTCGCTAGGTTTCATGCGGAAGAGTTCATAATCGTGCAGTAAAATATTAAGCCTAGACTATTTTACTTCATTTGTTCCTTTGTATGTAATGCACAGTCTATCCCAAATCTCCTTACCAGTGGAACAGGTAGATACTCTTATATAATCCTCAGACTTCAATGCACAGAAAAAACAATTTAAACATTTAGCGTTCAGTTGGACTAAATCCCTATCCTCATTGCTCCATTCATTAAAAGGTACAGGAGTTTTCAATCCATTAACAATTTTAGACGGGGCAACATATCCATCATTCACTAACATCCACATACGGTAATCAATAGATTGTAAAAAAGTAGACATTCTAATTTTCTAGAAATCAAACGGAATGTTATCAAAGAGTGGTGGACGGGTTATTGAATAACCCTCCGCAGTGTTACGATTACCAAAATGCGACATGATCCTTTTTTCAAAGTTTCTAAAACACTATTTTTGAAAACAGGTTCTGATACTAATTGAAATTACTAGATGGACAAGAGGGGAGGGGGGGTGAATTGTGAAAACCTTTTGACAATAGTTAAAACCTAAGCAGAAGTTCTAATATTTTTTATGTTTTAAAATTTTAACATGAAAATTTAAACAATTTTTTTCACAAATTTTTCAAAGCAAATATTGAAAAATAAAATGCACGCAGTAATAAAAGACAATAAGGAAAAAGCACACCGAGATTTTTATAGTGGTTCAGTCAAACCATGACCTACGTCCACTCCCCGGAGTCCTCCGCTACGAGTATTTCACTACAAGCAATAGCTCTCTTTTTGCCCCCCTTGGCAAGGCGGAGAAGCCCTTATAATACTCCCTTTCACCAACCCGACGTGGCGGAGTGCCAAACTCTATTTTCACCCTCCTGGTGACGGCAGAGAACCTTCTCATTTTTCTCCCTCCTGGAGAAGGCAGAGTACCTCGAGATCATGGATGTAGAAGAGCCTTTCCCCTTAGAGATCCTCCCACAAATTCTTCTAGGGCCACAGGAGGAGCAAGATGCAGCAAGTTCGGAGCAACCATGTGATCTCCCTCACACCTCTTCTCCCTCACAACGCTCACCTTCTCCTTCCTCTCTCAAACCCTAAAGAACTTCTCAAGAGCTCCCTCCCTCGGAATCCCTGAGATTTCAAAAGTAGCCCTTACTATTGTACAGTACGGTTAATAATCGTACAGTACGATATGTATAAACAGACTTCATCCTGGTACGAAGTGGCACGAATAGTTCAATAACATTCGTACAGTATGATTATAAATCATACGGTATGATCCATAACACTTCTGTTCATACAGGACGATAGTTGAAATGATCAAACATCATCTTTGTTCATCGTATGGTACGATTGCCATCGTACAATATGATGAGACAAAATTGAAGAGATCGTCTGGGATGATTATAATTCATCTCTATTCATCATAGTGTACGATTAGGTTTGTACAGTATGATGTTAAAATTATAATTAAGCCGGATTTCTTGCACTAATCACAGATTAAATTAAGTAAGTATTTAAACAAAATTGTACAATACGAATATGTTCGTAGTGTACGAGCGACGGTAAATAACTTACTTAAGTTAAAACGGCTACTAGGGTTTTGGCTTTGAACATATCATACAGTATAAATACATTCGTACGGTACGATCTATTCACAGAATCGCCATACAAAGCTCTGATCGTACGATACGAAATAACATCGTATAGTACGATCTATAGAGAAAGAAAACTCTAAAATTATCATTTAAAAACACGCTCCCCCTGTGTGTGTGCATGGTTGCTCAGACTTTTATGTATTTTGTGGCCAGACTCAAGAAAATAAAAATAAAATAAAATCAATAAAATACATTGCAGACTCATACTCCTAATCTACCCATTCTTGAGTCTTCCTATCGTCCTGAGTAGCTTTTGATCTTCCTGAAATGTTAGTACTTACGGACAATAGCAAATAAAATAATATTCAATGAATAGATGATTCAAATGACATTATTTGTCATCATCAAAATCTCAAACTCGGGGTCATGGGTTGCAACACATAACATAGTGAATTTGTTAAAGAATCTATTATTTAATTATACTCCTTGGTGTTGTGTGAATATTAGAAAACTCCAATAGTTTTACTAATATATTTGGCTACTGCAAGCATAGTGCATACTGGAAAGGGACTTCGTTTTTAACACCTATGTTAGGGCTGCTTAGGTGACTGCCAATTAAAGGTTTTTCATGTTGAGCATTTCTTTTTAGAACCTCATTATAAGGGGAGATAGTGTGAGTTTAGATAAAATTTTTATTATCTCAATGAGTAATGACAGTAAGATCTCATAGATAAAAGTGGTTATGTTAAGAGAGGAAAAATAAAACATCATCCCTCTTAACATAGCTTCCTTTTATAGAGCTCAAAAAGATTATGTTCATGCAAGTTCCTCGTAAATGCCTGTACCACCTCCTCCTCTTCATTCTTGTTCCTTATTTTCTCCCTTTTATAGAGCTCAAAAAGATAAAAGGGATCAATATGTCCTTGGTATTGTAGCTGTCCTATTAATCTTTATCATAGCTCATCCATCGATGCCGAGTGGAAGGAAGATTTGAGAAGGGTGAGTCGAGTGGGCTCATGGAGGCCTATCAAGGTTAGTTGGAAGTTAGTTTGAAATCTCTTATTAAAAATGTGTGAGTATCATCATAGTGAAATTAGGAGTTGGGTTTGCATAAAGCTACAGATTATATGAGGTCATTGTGTTAAGATTAATAGGGCTATGTAGTGTCTTAATGGGACCATAAAGTTTTGGAGGGCATGGATAGGGGTGGGTTATGGGTTTGGCTTCTTCCCCTTAATAATCAACTTTATTAGTTTGGGGAGTTGTCTTAGCATGATAGAGGGAAAGGGGTAGGATGAATTACCCACATCCAAGGCATGGGGAGGTTTCCAGTCATAGGAAACCTTAAGGGGGAAAATTTTTCTTGCTATAGAAATAGAAACTTTATGAAATAAAGAAGATCCATTTTTAGTTATATGCAAACTCTTACAAAAGTAAGTTGGGATTTATTCGTAGTGAGGGGATCCATTATGAGAGGGCACCCAATACATCTGGCTATCTTGGATATACCATCGGGAGTCTAGCAAAACCAAAGGAAGATCATAATTTTAACTAAAATCGGGATCGAGGAAACTCTTCTCTCCTAGACCTAAAGAGTGGATATTGAAAATATGTACCCAAGTGTTATGATTTTAGTGATAATAAGCAATATTAGATTGTTTACTATGTTATCTCCAATTAATTCTATTATTGCATATCTATTTTTTTGACACATTAATATCGGGCTTGTTATGTGATAGAAATGTACCCCTCAAACTTAAGGGAAAATTCTGTAAGATGGTAGTGAGGCTTGAAATGCTTTATGGTGCCGAATGTTGGCCATTAAAAGAGAAGCATAATACTAAATTAAGTGTGGTAGAGATGAGGATGCTCACGTGGAAGAGTGGCTTTACCCTTAGAGATAGGATACGAAATGAGCATATACGTGAAAAGGTTGGAGTAGCTCCAGTAGAAGATTAGATTAGAGAGATTCACCTTAGATGGTTTGGTCACATAAAAAGGCGGCCTTCCGATGATCCGGTTAGGAGAGTAGAGGTATTAGATTTGACTTGTATTAAGAAAGGTAGGGGTAGACCTAAAAAGACTTGGTTAGAAAATATTAGGAATGGCCTTTTTTATTAGATTTAAATGAGAATTTGACTTTTAATAGGACACAATGGAGAAAAAGGATTCATGTAGCGGACCCCACGTAGCGGATAAAGGCTTGATGTTGTTGTTGTTGTATTAATATTTCAGGTCCACCGTACACTATACAAAATTGATTAGCTCAAGCTTGGATAAAATAAGGTTAAGTGTCTTGAAGAGTCAGTATTTTTTCTTTTTCTAATTTTAATATTTCTTGAGTCAAATCATGTATTTGGTAAATGGTAAACTTGATGATCATGTATACACATACCCAAGGGAGTGAAAGAGTAAGAAAATTACGAGTACAATTTCTAAACTAATCATACTGTACTATATATATATATATATATATATATATATATATATATATATATATATATATATATATATATATATATATATATATATATATATATATATATATATATAGCTAACCTCCATTACCAGATTAAGGTCCATCCAACCGACCACCATTTCCCAACTATGGTTCCTCTGACTTACATATCCTGACTATAGCCGCTTTAATATCTGTTGCCCGATTATGATCCCTCCGACCATTGTCGCCCAACTATAGTCCATTTAATAACTATTTCCTAACAATGGTCCCTCTGACCACTATCAAATAACTATAATCCTTAAATTATAATTGCTCTATTATGATCCCTTTGACCATTATCATCTGACTAGAATCCACTTGACCACTGTCGGTTGACTACAACCATCAAACCACCTTCACCCTATTATAGTACATTCAATCATTGTCGCTTAACTATGATCCCTTCTACCACCATCACTAAATTATGATCTTTATATCACTGTCTCCCAACTTTGGTACTCTAACCTTTATCACCTGACTATTGTCCCTTCAACCACTATTTCCCAATTAAGGTCTTTAAACCACCGTCAATCGATTATGGTCCCACCAACCTTAGTCACATGACTATAATTTCTTCTACATCAATTAACTGACTATGACTTCGACCTTTTGAGCATCATTTCCCGATTATGGTTCCTCCAATTGCAGTCACCTGATTACGATCCTCTGACCACCATTACAAGACTATGATTCTACCGACCAAACTAACTGGCCAATGAACTCTCATGAATAGCTCACATGCAATTGAATTCTTTGAACTAAAATTATTTAATGTGCTATGTATGTTATATATTTTTTAAATTATGCCAATGCTTCCCTTAAGGAAGGGAATCATTTATAATCAATAATAAATACTAGTGGAATCATTTGAACTTGTTAAGGCCATATAATTTATCCCCTTTTTAGGATTTTAACATAGAAATTTTAGTGTCTCTTACGACTCTCGCACCTCCTCTTTCTCATCTATGTGTGTGATGGATTTTCATATAATGCTAGAATTTTAAACTCTAAATCTCTCTACATTCTTAGAATTTATGGAATAAAATAATTTGGCACCTTTTATGGGAAATAATTCTTACCATGGGACAAACATTGCTACTTTTTCAAAAGATGTTCATGTCCCAGGAAATATCAAGCTAGTCCCTTTACAATGAACCATTATAAAGTTTGAAAGAAGTCTTTCAATATTAAATGTAACCTCACTAATAACTATAAATGTGCATTATTCTATCTCCTCTTAACTATCAGCCATTACATCATTAATTTTGAAGGAGGCAAATTTGAACTTGGGGACAACTATGGTTACAATAGTAAAAGTATATTTATGTTGAAATCTCAAGCACAATTGTGGTTAAGATAGTCCCTCCAATATTTTGTACGTCCAAGATGAACTTGCCGGTAATCATCTTTTGTAATGCTTTTGATGAATATAAGAAATCCTCAAGTGAATCTCAAACTTTATATAGTTTACAGTTGGACTTTTACTCCTCATGTAAGGTCATATCCTCAACTTCAAGAAGACATGAATAGTCTAAAGATAAACCAATTTTTAACTTTGTTTTACATGAGGTATTTGTTCCCTCTCAATCAAGGTATAATTAATCCAAGGGAGATTAAATTCAACCTTTTCCACAAAGGTTAAAATCATTGAGCAGCACTTTGATAAATAACCTTAGACAGGTAAAAAATATTCAATGAATTTTCTCAACATATTATATATAGTTTAACTTCACGCTCTGACAAATAACCTTAGATAGGTAATATTTCTTTGGTAAATTTATTTTAATATCTTCCATATATGTTAACATCATTAAATAACAATTTTCTAAACCATGTATGATAGATTAAACAACCTTATTGGATTTATCTCAACCTCTTCCATTCAACATAAATTAACACTTTGACAAATAATCCTAGATAGGTCAAGTGTGTTCGGTCAATTTCTTATGACTTCTTTCATACAAGAAATACTTTGGAAAATAACCTTACATAGGTCAAATATCTTGGGTTGATTTCTCTCGACCTCTTTTTACACATGTTAAATTTATTAAGCAATATTTTGAGAAACAACCTTAGATAGGTCAAATATTCTTAGTGAAATCCATCGACCTCTTATGGATACGTTAACATCATCATGAAACACTATGGTAAACAAACCTTAGTTATGTCAAACATCCTTAGTGGATTTCTCACAACATCATTTACACCAACTAACACTTTAAACATCTTTTCATTTTGGGTTTGTTGCTGGTGCGGGTATTACTCACAAGAGCTACCACCATACCTTTGGTATTTGGACCGCTATTGGCTGTTGTTGGTTCCTAGGTGTTTATTTGATTTGCTTTCTGGGTTTATTGCTGGTGCGGGTTTTACTCCCATGAGCTACCACCGAACCTTTGGTATTTGGACCGGCTGTTGGCTGGTGATTTGGACCATCTATTGGAGTATGATGCATTTTGATTTTTATATTGCTAGTGTTGTTATAACCCATATTAACTATTCTCCTTTCATTGGATTTAATCTAAAGGATTTTCCATTCCCCCATTCCAATACTTGGAACAAGATCAGTGCTTACATGATTAACCATTCTTGCTTTTGGATTACTACTAATGTGGGCTATTGCAAGAATTGTGTTGTTTGCATTTATCAGATTGAGGGTAACGTCTTGTAAGATTATATCAATAACTGTATCCTTTTCAGCCTTAATTTGATTTTTTATAAAACTACTTTATTATTGCCATACTATTGTTTGCTCTATAGTTTGTTGTTTCTGCAGGTCAAAGCGATTGAGGATTTCAAGTTTTTTTTGTAGGAAGCAGGAGCCGAAAGTATTTCAATTTTCTTTCTTTATTGGGTCCTAGTTCTTACAGGCCTAGAATGTTATCAAGTTATTTTTTATTTTGAAGTACAGGGGACCATTGGCTCATAGAAAATTTTAAGATACAAAGTTACATTTTTCTTTTTTGAAAAAATGTTAATAAATAAATAAGTTTAAAAAGATCCATATTTTAATTAGGGAAGTTGAGCATGTGCCCCTACGTGCGAGTCGCGAGTATGTTCCAGCCTTAGCGAGTCAATTCGATCGATCGCCAAACCTTGTTAGGGTCGAATTTTATGCTCGCACAGTCTAATTAAAACTTTTAGTGGTCCTAATTAAGGGATATTTTTTGTTGTTTAAAATTCAACTTTGATGCTTTTGGAGATCAAAGATGTCCTACAACTAGTTTTGATATATTTTAACATTTAAAGCAAAATGTTCTAACATTTCTTTCTTTGATTAAATCACTGACTTCATGGAATGATAAAATTAAGTTTGGGATATATACATATCTATATATTAAAAATTATATTCTTAAATGATAGTTTTTTTGTATTATATATATATATAATAATAATAATAATAATAATAATAATAATAATAATAATAATAATACTAATAATAATAAGTTTATAACTATATTTTTAAATAATTATGCAAACAAAAATTGGGTTAATTTTTCTTTTAATTATTCATGAAACAGGTATAATTTTGGTAATGACATCGGTATAATTTCCGACGTCTAATCCGTCGGCTATATTTCGTTGAGTTTAAATACACCGGTGTAATGTCCGTCGGTAACATACGCCGGAATGGTTCCGCCGTAACGTGCGACGGAAATGGTTCAGGCATCCCTATACCGTCGGATTTGCCGGCGGAACATGCGTCAGTGAATTTACGGCGTATTTTGTGCCGGAAAGTTTGACGCAAACTTTACGTCGAGCAAATCCGCCGGTATCTGCGCCGTTTATTACCGTCCAGAATTTTCCGCCGGAAAATCCAACGGTATTCGCGTGTTTTCCCGTAATATCAGTATGTATAAACAAAATTGAATATGCTATACACTTACAATTATATATATAACAGATTTATTTTAAAATATTTAACATTTTAAAAATGAATTTTTAGTTAAATTTATTTGTAAATAATTACCTCATAAATTAAATTTATTTCAAAACAAATTTCTAATCAATAAAATGAGTTTTTTGTAATATTAAGAAAATTAATATATATAAAATTTAAGATAATAATAATAATTTTAATATTTTTTGTACATTTTAAATATTAAAAATCTTTCAATTCAACTTTAGTTAGAATTATTTAAAAATTCCATGATAATATTGTTTAGTTTCATATTTAATAATTAAAAAAATACACTAAACTATTAGGTGAAAATATAATTTCTAATTTAATTTTATATTTTTATTAAAATTATATCTTTTGAATTTCACACTGATTTACTAATATAATTTGTTAGTAAATTATTTTTGTAAATAATAAATGTACCTATATTTTTATTTTTATTTAAATAAGTTAAAAAAATATTATCCAAGTTGCTCACGATTTAGACTTGATTGTCTCCACTATACAAAAACAAATTTTTATATAGGTTTTTATAAATTATATATTTATCAAATGTGTAGTAGTATATATATATATTTGAAATAAAAATAATATAACATTTTTGCCCATTTTTAAATTTATAAAATAAATCATCAATTCATCTATTTTAAAGATTTTCAAAAAAAAAAAAAAAAATTCTTCAATTTATATCGAATAGTTTTCATCATCATTTAAATCAAACTCAAAAAGATGTTGATTTAACAATTCTACCTCAGCGCAAATAGCTAACAACAACTCCCATTACATTGATGATTGATCTCTTGCATTTTTTATATTATTAATTTACTTATCATATTTTTTTTTTTTTTGGGACATTTAGGCCATTTAAGGCAAACTCACACACACAACGCATACACATAGACTCGAACCCTGAACCTCTTAGTTGGAAGCCTAAGCTCTCAACCAATAAGCCAAGGAGAGTTGTGTAATTTACTTATCATCTCAGAACTATTACAAACTATAAGAAACGTACAATAATTATCACAAAGATAAAATGAACATTAATTTTTGGATAACAATTAAGAAGTGGTCAAGCAAGAAAATCAAATCACTCATACCACAACTGAATCTTCCAAAAGACTAACCAGCTCCTCTATAGCCTTGTAAGAAGACCCCTCTTTTCCCACGGCCCTCGCCACCTCTCCCTTCATCTCTTGCATTCTTCGCCGCACAACTTTACATTCCTCACCTTCCATCAACTCCTTCACCACCTTCGCCACCTCCTCCCTTCTCACCACCCCATTCACTCCCACCTTGGCCTTCAGTGCCACCTTCACCCCTTCCACAAGCAGAACTGCGTTCATTCTCTGCTCCGCATAAAGCGGCCATGCGATCATCGGCACACCATTCACAAGGCTTTCTAATGTGGAGTTCCACCCACAGTGTGAGACAAACCCAGCCGTCGCATGATGACTCAGCACCTCTCGTTGCGGGCCCCAAGACCGCACCATCATCCCCCTATCTTTTGTCCTCTCCACAAATCCTTCTGGAAGAAACCCAAAACAATCATCACCGTTCTGCTTTGGATTAATATAACTACTACTGCTCAGATCTGTGTCATTCGGCACTCGCACTACGCATATGAATCTTTGCCCGCTCATCTCCAGTCCGAGGGCAAGCTCTTGTGTCTGCTCTAATGAAAGAGTACCTCCGCTCCCAAAACAAATGAACACAACGGACTCACTCGGCTGTTGATTCAACCATTCGATGCACTTATGCGATGACTCCTCTGTACCCATATATGAACCGGATCACGTAAGTGGCCCGATGGGCCAGACATGAGGCTTCCCATTGCCCCTCTGTTGTAGAAAAAAATTCTTAGTTTGATACATGATAAGTATTTACTTAAAAATCAATGTAAGTCAATTTCACCTTTTTATAAAACTTGGCGGCGTCGGCTTCAATGGCTTCGAAGCTGTTCACTAGAGTTCCATCGAAAAGATCATAGCTCCTTGATATGTGAACCACCCAAGCACAGACCGCACTCTCCCTCTCCTGCATAGGCTCCAAAAAATCCTCGCCTTTTAATGGAACACAACCTGGCAGTCTTAGTGGCTCCGATAGGTCTCGAAACTCGCCGGTGGTGGTTTCTTCGAGTGTAGGGAGGTGGAGCATGAAAGAAAGGAAGAAATAGTTGGAGGTTATAAAAAGATAACTTGGGATGCCAAACTCTTTTACCATGGAAAGGAAGTCGCTTCCGAAGAGGTCGAAGATGACGGCGGCGATGCGGGTTGTTCGCCGGAGAGAGATGAGGATTTCACGGAGGGGAGAGACGGAGTGGGCTATGGTGAGGCATATGCGGGTGACGAAGTGAGTGTTGGATGGAAGGTCTTCGAGGAGAGGGGTAGGGAGTTGAATGGTGGAGATGGAGGAAGGGAGAGAACAGGGGAGGTCGGAGAAAGTGACTAAGGTGGCGGTGAAGTGGTGGCGGAGAACGAGGAGCTTGGCTAACCCGGCGAGTGGGGTGACGTGACCCATGCCAGGGCTTGAGACGACCACGACGTGGGGAGATGGAGATGGGTTGGTATCCGCCATGGCTGGTAGCAGGGTTTGTTCAGTCAAATGGGGTAAAGTTTATGTTGGCCAAAGCAACTTAGGAGTTATGGCTCGGTGGTGCTGATTTGTACTTATTTAGGTTGTTTTTTTTTGGGGAATTTATTTAGGTTGTTAGTAGAAAAATATTAGGCGACTTTTGCCATGACGAATTGTTTGATAGTTATTTTAAAAATAAATAAATCAGATTATTTAGAATATTTTTTTTTTTCTGAAAAGTATTGGAATAATAAAGAAGTTTCTTAAGAAATTTATCATAAAATAATTAAACAATAAAATATTTATTTAAAACTAATAAATAAATAAATGCATAAATAAAAATTCTTACCAAACAAATTATAATTTAAGTGATAAAATACAATTTTATAATTTTTTTAAATATGCTGCCCAAATTTAAAATTAAAATATTAATCTTTCTCAGGAATTTTTTTCTAATTAATAAAAATAATTATTGCAAAATTTATGATAAAATATTATATTACTAAGATATTTAAAAAAAAATGTTTATGCTTATATTATATAATTTCAAATAATATAAAATTATGTTTTACATCACATGTTCTCTTGACTAGTAATTAATGGCTACATTATTAAATTCAACCCAATGGATGCAGTTTTGCAAGTCACCGAATACTAAAAAACACATTATTATGCCACTAACCATCGGTTGTTGTGATAATTAATATTTTTTATTTAAAATAAATTATAAATTTTTCCTTATGATTAGAAAATTTGACTTAACATTCAAATATAATTCGAATATAGTTCAATCAAAGTTGATTAAAGCATATAAAATAACAAAAACAAGTTTTTATCCCCCATTGTGAGGTCGGCAACATAAATCTTTTTTCTCTATTGTGTT
Source organism: Dendrobium huoshanense (assembly GCA_016618105.1). Classification (NCBI taxonomy): domain Eukaryota; kingdom Viridiplantae; phylum Streptophyta; class Magnoliopsida; order Asparagales; family Orchidaceae; genus Dendrobium; species Dendrobium huoshanense. The sequence continues at coordinate 2,369,551 of CM028346.1, read as the reverse complement.
ATATATATTAAGAGTCAAATTCTCAGCTAAATCTAGTAAAGAAATGTAATTTCTAATATTTTCTGAACAAGTCTTTTTAGGTCATCCTCTACCTTTCTTAACATAAGACAAATCTAATACATCCACTTTCCTAATCGGGTCATCACAAGGCCGTCATTTTATGTGACCAAACCATCTAAGGTGACTATCTCTAACCTTATCTTCCACTAGAGCAACTCCAACCTTTTCACATATATGCTCATTTTGTTTCATATCTCTAAGAGTAAAGCTACTCAACCCCCTTAGCAAACTCATCTCTGCAACACTTAACTAAATATTATGCTTTTATTTATTGGTCAACATTCTGCACCATAAAGCATTGCAGGTTTCACTACCATCTTATAAAATTTTTCCTCAAGTTTGAGAGGGACTTTCTATCACACAACTAGTCTGATGCATTCCTTCTCTTCAACCATCCAACTTGAATTCTACTAATAATATCTCCATCAATTTCACTATCATTCTGAACAATAGACCAAATATATCTAAAACATATACTCTTATTAATGACTTGATCATCCAAAGTCAAAATCTCATAATTAGATCTATTATTACTAAAATTATACTTCATACATTCAATTTTAAATATACTCAAACAAAAGCCTTTGGATTCTAAGGTTGACCTCCATAATTAAAGTTTACCTTAAATGCTCTGTTTATTCTTATCAATAAGAAGAATATCATCATAAAAAAGCATTCATAAGAGTATAACCTTTTGAAATGTCTAGTGAGAACATCCATGGATAAAGAAAAAAGATGTGGGTTTAAGGCTGATCCTTGTGTAATCTAACTAAAATATAAAAATACTTGGTCAAACTATGTTACAAATCAGGACTCAAGTATTGTGATTTTAGTGATAACAAACATTATTGTTTCCTTATTGCAATCTCTTATCAATTGGTTTATTGCATATCTATTTTGCCCTACTCACTAACATTTAAGGTCCACCATTCACTTACAACTTTAATAAGCTTAAGATTGGGTAGATTAGAGTTATGTCTATTTCTAATTTCAACTTCAATATACTTTTAACTTTCTTGAGTCAAGTCATGTATATGGTATATTTTAAGCTGAGTAAGCTTGCACACACACTCTCATGGGAGTGAGTTGGCGAGCTAATAAAATTTATATTTTTGAACTAATCATACAATACAATTTGTATCGTACTAGACGATCCGTTAACCAAAAAACCCCAATTAGGGCACCCTTTATTAATTGACATTAATTAAAATAATCATACTAAATGATCCTAATTATATAGAATGATCTAGTATAATCACATTATTCACTCGCCAATAAATAGTTAAACAATATTTTAATATTCAAATATTTCTCTAATAGTATAGTATAATATACATCATACATGATAATTTGTAATAATAATGCCTAAATTGATAATGTAATTAGAAAACTAATTAGTGTTTAATTGCTCAATCATATCATACATGATGATCGTACTATATGACCCGAGAGATGCATGAGATGATATTTAATCATTGCCCATCATCCCTTATCGTACTAGAAGATAATAAAGTCTCTTGAAATAATTGTACAGGATGACTGCAGGATCATACGAGATGATCAATAAGATCTCTTGAACTAATCGTACATATTAATGAAGTTAGTACTGTTTGACAATGTTGTTTTATACAAATCGTACAGGATGATCTAACGATCATACAAGATGATCCTTGATGGAAAATTAAAATTTAGGGCTTCTTTAGAGGCTTTCTATTTAAACTCTTACATTATCTTATAAGACATCTTTTCACTATTGAGTTCGCTTGAGATGGAGCTTTGAGGGAGAGTTGAGGAGAGCTTTAGGAGAGAAGTGAGAGAGTTCTTATAAAGGGGAGTTATGAGAGCTTCACAAGGTTTCCCCTTAGCAAAGTTCCTTTTGAAAGTTCGATAGGGATGTTAAGCCCTATGAACTTAGTACCAAGCTAACCAAGAGGGGGTGGGGGGGTGAATTGGTATTTTAAAAAATTCTTTTCACAAAGAAAGGAAATTGCATAAACCAAATCACACCATAAAAAATAAATGCGGAATTTAAAAGTGCGGAAGTAAGAAAAGGAACACAGAAATTTATAGTGGCTCGATCGACTCGACCTACGTCCACTCCTTGGAGGCACCCTCAAAGTATTGCACTACAAAACGTGACTCTCCTTTAGCCCCCACGGCTAGGCAGTTAAACCCTCACAAGAACCTCCTTTTTTCCACCCTGACAAGGCAGATAACCTATCTCCTTTTGCTTCCTCCTGAAGCTGGCAGAGAACCAAAACCAAAAGCAAAACTCCTTACCTCTACCGACCCTTCCACGGACGAGAAACTCTAGACGAAGACGATGCAGAGCGATCCTTGAAGCAACCCTTGTGAATCCCCTCAAAAGCTCCCCCTCACAAGATCCTCTCTCTCTCTCTCCTCTCTCTCTTTCTCTCCTCAAGGCCTTCTCAGGTCAAAGCAGCAACAAAAGGTCTTGAAAAACGTTGAACAAGAGCTCTTAAATAGAAGAGCTTCAAAAGAGCTTATTAATTGCAAGTTGCCGACAATATCGTCCAGGCCGATATGGACATCGGCCTGGCCGATCAGTACAAATCAATGAAGATCGGCCAGAACATCGCCCTGGATGGAAAACAAGACAATTGAAAATTGTCTTGATCGTCCAGGCCGATCTCACTATCGTCCTGGCCGATTCGTTCAAATCAGAGGAAAATCGTCCTGACAATAGCTCTGGATACAGGCTGGCCAATATTGATCGTCCTGAAGTAACTTAAGGTTTTTGACTAGATCGGCCTGGCCAATCCTGCGATCGTCCAGGACGATATGATCGTATCAATCATCCTTAATTACTCCCTTGATTTCCTGAACAATTATGGCATAATTTGTGAATATCGTCCAGGCTGATAATAGGATCGTCCTGGCCTATAATTTAAAAATATAGTATACCATAATTGACTATGGCGGCTACTTCTTTCTGTTTTGAGCTTATCGTCCTGGCCGATACATGTATCGTCCAGGCCGATCTATTAATGTCGGCTGCCTTAATTAAGAATCATTAATTAGACTTTTTGTTTTTAAGCTGATCGTCCAGGCCGATTCAAAAAATCGTCCGGGCCGATATGAGTAAAAATAGAAATTCTAAGTCTCTCAAGTGTGTGTGTGAAGGGTTACATAGCATCAGTCTCTTTGACTTTTACAAGTAGACTCAAAAGGTGAAAATCAAACATACAGACTGACTCAACCCTAAACCTACGCAATCCTGAACTTGGTTCCTTGATCGTCCGATCTTCGATTCCTGAAAAGTTAGAAGCAACAAGTAGTCCAAGAGAGACAGTGTTTGTCAATCATCAAAACATAATCCATGAAAAATAGATTTACAACACCTTTCAATCTTATTCAAGTCTCTTCTTTGATTCTTGGGTGGCTCCAGGGAGGCATTCTACATTAATAAATCTTGATTTTTGCCAACTCTAGGAGGGAGTGAACGGATTCTTGGCTCTCTACCATCTCTAGGAGGGAGAAAAAGGATTTCAAGTTTTCTGCCTTCAATAAGAGTGTGAAAAAGATTTAAGTTACTCTATTGTATTGAGTTGGTGGAAGAGATTTTATAAAGGATTCTTCGCTTAACTATGGGGCTAAAGGAGAGTCACTAAAAGGTTTAGTGAAATACCTATAGTAGAGGCCTCCGGGGAGTGAATGTTGGTCAAATTTTGATCCTAGATTTATTGAGGAAGCTAATGAAGCAACTTATAATCATTATAAAACTCTTGGAATTACCCTATCCAAAATCGTCAATCAAGAGGCTCTGAACTTTTCAGGTAATCAATTTTTTTTACTGTATAACTATTGGTTTCATCCTCATGTACCCTTGCCTTTTCATTCAATTTTAAACCTCTATTTGAATTTTTCAGAAGCCTTTGAATTAACACTAAGGTTAATGCCCTACAATCTTATGTTAATAAAAGACTTGTAGAAATCACTTATGAAGACTTACATGAATTTCTTTACCTTTCCACTGTTGGATACAAAATTTATATTTCAGTCTCAGATCTTGATTATAATTGGACCCATACAAACAACATGTTTTGGAAAACCAATGTTAACTATCATATAGCCCAAGTTAACACATTATTCTAGGATACTTGAATCATTCATCATATCTTTCAAAACTCAATCATTCATAAAGTTGGGGATCAGATTTACATTACCCATGTTTTCTCACTTGCCACCTACTACATCATGGCTAACATTGACTTTAATTAAGCTGATCTTATCATTCTCTATCTTGACAACCTAACCTGTATTCGAGTTCCTCGCCGCAAAATAATGCCTAACCTTGCCTTATGACATCTAATTACCTTTGTCCTAGAGTCCAAATATAATCTTAAATTTCTTACTCCACATGATCACCTGCCTGTATTTTATTCTAATAGCACCTTCCATGTCCTTCACAATACTCTTCATCACACTGTGCATGAAGAGCATGTGAAAGAGGAAGGAGGATATATTCCTGCACATGTCCTTATGTGATAGCAGTCTTAGATTGATCAGCTAGTTCAGAGGTTTGATCAATGGGAGACTGATTTTGACTCTTATGTAATAGAGCAATATCAGCAACAAGAACATGACCTAGCTTTCTTTGACTCCTACGTAGCCTAGTAGCAGCAACAACATGATAAGGATATGACCTAGTTTGGAGAACAGTTTGCCTCCCTTCACTGATTCTTTCAGCGACCACCACCACCACGTCCACTTGATCATAATTCTTCCTTTCTCTAGTTTACTTTGTATTTTTCAAGTTTTTGTATTATTATATACTTCTGTATTTTATGATGTATGTATGTTTTTCTTCTCATTTATGTCTTTTGCTTTTTAGTTATTTCCTTCTTTTTATGATGTCAAAAGACGGAGTAACAATTTGTTGTTCAGTTACTTACATCCTTATTTAAATGAAGCCCGTTTAGTACTTTGCTTATGTTTATTTTTGCTAAATATTTATTGTATTTATTTTATATTAAAACAAATTAAAATAAAAAAATTTTACTTTCCTTAATTTAAAAAATTCACCTTATATGGGGGATATTAAAGAATAGTAAAGAATTTGAATATCTTTAAATAACAGTATTTGCTATCATAAAAAAGGAGAGATTATTATAAATATAGACACAAGTACTGTGATTTTGGTGATAATAAACATTATTATTTTCTTACTACTATCTCCTACAATTGGTTTATTACATATCTATTTTGCCCTGATCATTAATATTTCAGGTCCATCGTTCACTTATAACTTCAATTAGCTCATGATTGGGTATACTAGGGTTGAGTCTATTTATAATTTCAACTTCAATGTACTTTTATCTTTCTTGAGTCAAGTCAAATATATGGTGGATACTAAGCTGAGTAAACTTACAAACACACACAAGGGAGTGAATTGGTGAGTTAAAAAGATCTATTTTAAGAATTAATTATACAATATAACTTATATCATATTAGATGACCCATTAATAAAAAAACCCTAATTAGGACACCCTTTATTAATTAAGATTGATAAACTAATCATACTTAACGATCCTAATCATATAGGACAATCAGGTATAATCATAATATTTAGCCGCTTATTAGAAATTAAGCAATATTTTTAAATTCAAAATTTGCTCTAATCACACAGTATAATATACATCGTACTTGATGATTTGTGAAAATTATGCCTAAATTGATCCTTTAATTAGGAGAGTAATTATGGTTTAATTCTTCAATCACATCATGTAGGAAGATCATACTATATGACTCAAGAGATATGTGGGACGATGTTCAATCATTGCCCATCGTCGCTTGTCGTAATGAATGATCAATACAATCTTTTAAACTAATCGTACATGATGATCGTAGGATTGTATGAGATGATAAGTAAAATCTCTTAAATTGATCATACAGACCAATGCAGTTTACACTATCTGGTAAATCTATTTTGTACTGATCATATAAGATGATCTAATGATTGTATGAGATAATCCTTGGTGGAAAATTTAAATTTAGGGCTTCTTTGGAGGCTTTCTATTTAAACTCCTACATTATCTTGTAAAACATCTTTTTACTGTTGAGTTTTCTTGAGAGGGAGCTTAGAGAGAGATAGAGTTGAGGAGAGCTTTGGGAGAGAAGAGAGGGAGAGTTCTTATGAGGAGGAGTTATGAGAGCTTTACAAGGTTACTCTAAGCAAAGTTCCTTCAAATATTTTTCAAGTCTATACTTTGGTTCGGGAGGCTTCAAGGAGACATTCTTCAACAATAGATCTTATTTCTCTGCCAACTTCATATGGGTGTAAAAGGATTATTTGTTCTCTTCCATCTCTAGTAAGGAGAAAAAGAATTTTAGGTTCTCTACCTTCACTAGGAGGGTGAAAGAGATTTAAGATACTCTACCACACTAGATTGGTGGAAGATATTTTATAAGGGTTTATCTACCTAGCTGTGAGGGCTAAAAGAGAGATACTAAAAGGTTTAGTTCAATACCTAGAGCAGAGGCCTCTAGGGAGTGGATGTAGGTTAGATTTGATCGAACCAATATAAAATATGGTGTGTTCGTTCTTTTTACTTTTTCGCATTTTAATTTTTGCACTTTTCAATGATTTACTGTATGGTTAAAAACTGTGATTTGTTTGTTTTTATGAATTTATTCACTTCCGCATCCACTATTGAAATATATAATTTTAGTGTTTGAAAAAGTATAAAAATATTTTTTTTTGAAAAAAATTAAATACCAATTCACCCCCTTCTTGGTTTGCCTCAGGTTGATTCTTAGAGGTTTAACAACCTACAAGAACTTTGAGAACAAAAGTAATAGCTCTTGAATACATATCTTTAATGACTTGAATATAAGTATAATGAACCCCTTTGTTATGTAGAACTAAAAACCATAACACTTCTCCTGGAACTATTATACAAGATTTTAACTATGATTGAATTTTATTCAAATCCTAGTAGAATACTAATCATTCTTATTCACAAAATTTTTTATCGAAGTTTGAATATGCTTCAAATAAAGGGTCATATAAGATGTTGCTAGAAAATTTTATAAAATAGTTGAATTGCCAATTTGAAGAAAGTTTGAACTTATAAAATAGTAAAATATAATAGTGCATGCATTAACAACACCTATAACACAATCAATTATAATTTTTTAACATGATAAATATAGTAAAAATTGAGTACAATAGGTATAATACAATAAATTCAATTGAACATGGGTTAAATAATGATGAAACATAATTTGAGTAGGTTGCAACAATGATAAAATATGATTTAAATAATATTCAAATATTGTAGATACTATAGAAAGTGATCACAACAAATCCAACAATAATAGAGTCAGCTAATATCCATAACCGATGGAAATAATAAGCATTATTTATTGCATAACCATTCAGTTATATTAGTTTTAAAAAAAATATATATAATTGATTTAAGAAAAAAAAAAAGATTATGAATGAGTGCGATATTTGGCCTTCCAAGTAGCTCAATTATTGCCTTTAAATCAACATCAACTACACCTACATCAAATCGCATCTATCTCACCACTTCAAGACCTTCAACTTTTCTTTTGAAGGCAATTCTTAGGCTTCACAAATGAGAGTAAATTGGCAACTATTTTTGTTCCATCTTAAACATGCAAGTTGTCTTCTTTTTTAAGCGCATATATATTTTAAAAATGTGTAATTAACCATACGTCGTATGTATAGAACTTCAAATATAAGTTATATGAATTAACACCTCAATCTCGAGCTGCTATGAATGCTTTTAGTCAAGACCCATTATTGGATCACATTTTGTACGGTTGATGATGTCAGGCCACACTTTGCGATGCCTATAGGGTGAGAACTGATAAGGAGAATGTAATGAAGTTTGAGTACAATGGAAGGAGATAAATTTTTAATTTAAATAATATCTTTATCATTTAAGATAAAGATACAATAATAATGAAAGTTGGGGCTCAGCTCTATGGAGCTCAGTCCGTACAAGGAAAAATGATACAATACTTTATGAATCTCTCTCTCTCTCTCTCTCTCTCTCTCTCCTCTTTTGTCATTGAATGGCTCTCAAATGTGTTCCTCGAGAGATTCCTCCTTTGTAAAAAGGATATTTCTTTCCTCTTTCCTCCCCTTTCATATGGTTCAAAAGAATGAAGGAGTTACATCCTGATATGTAGCTGTACCATCAATCTCTAGTTTCTATTTATCAGTTATGAGCTGGTCGACAACGGAGTGGGGAAGTCCAAAAAGTTCAAATGGTAATCTGTGGTCCCGCCCACCACCCTAATTTTAAGAGAGGGGCAAGCTTCATTTAGATGTTATCTTGAGAATAAGCTAGAGTGAGATGGGATGTTGGTTTGGGTCATCTCGTCAAGATAAGAGAGGAAAGTTGTGTCTAAAAGTTTTCTTCAAGTGACTATGATAGGGAGATCATTAAAGAGGCAGTGTGTGTCATTCATTACTTTGTTTCTTTTATATGGGAGTATTGGCTCTGGCTTAGATGAATGAAAATTTGTCAAGTTGAGGAAGGATTTTCTAAGGTCTCCTTTCTAGGATGATAACTGCTTGGAGGATGTGATCGATCTCGATCTGTCATGCTTCGGTATTATACTCCGAGATCATGAGAAAGTTCCTCAAACATGTAATTTTGAGATAAAAGTGCATCCATCTTTCATTCTACCCAATCGTAACATGGAAGACACCTATGAATGGGCTCTTGCACAAGTAATCATGTGTGTACATTTAGTTCCCCAATTTATGTGACCCTTTGAACATTGAATGTTGAAAATGTTAGATAAATTGATAAAACCATAAAGGAGAGCATGAGTAAATACAAATTTACTACTTAGAATCATTTGTAGAATTTAAGATTAAAAATTCATAGGAGATCTAATGATCCCATGATATTATTTCTCTATAAAAACCAGTATTAGGTCATATATATTTTTCCCATTACTTTTAAACTCCTAGCCTTGCTTGATTTTGGTGGGATGGACCCTTCTATTCATCAAAATTCTTGAAGGGTAGTTTATATGAAAGCGTCAGATTCCTTCAACATGGAGGCAACAAATATGGAAGGAAATGTGCTGAGTAGGCCTACTTCTAGAGAAGAGGGGTGAGTGTTTCTAGACTCAACCAATTTGATCATAAGTTCTCTATAGAAGATAAAGCGAGTTGGTGTTGGGGATTTGATTATTATTTGAGATGAACAACTATTTTATCATGCTATAAGGACATAGGATGCAACTGATCTTATTTCCTTGATAATGAGAGGCATGACTGGTGGAATTGAAGGTCTAGAGGATAAGGGAAGTCATTCTTTTCTTCTTGGAAGCATGCGAGGGAGTGTGAGTGAAGCTCCTTGGTGGGAGGCTAGTATGCTTGAATGGGAAAAATTTGCTGAGGAGATTATCACTATTGCTAAGGGGAATACAAGAGAAGTCATTGAAGTATAGATGGCTGATAAGATGCTTGAGCAGCCATTGGCCTCTTTCACGTAGGTTTTATTTACTAATTATGCCTTTTCCACTGGGTAAATTTCACTGGACAAAATTATTTGGTGACTGATGACCGTGGAGTCAACTTTTATGTGTAAGGAAGTGCTTGAGCATAATGTTGTTGAAGGGGGCTATCACTATGGGTAATTCCAGCTTGAGAGAACAGATTACTTCTTAAAAAGAGTAGGTGGAAGTCATGTGGAGCTTCATGGGCTTGAAGGAGGCCAAATTACGGGCATTCCTTAGATAAACTAAGCATGATAGTTTTTACCATGGAGCTAAGTATATTGTGAAATACCTTGATTAGAGTATGGAGAGGGATCCCATGCTGGAGCACACCTAGTGCAACTACCTTACAGGTTGATTTTTTTATTATGATTGTGTTTTTTTTATGAGTTTGGACGTGTTTGTCTATATATGAGGTAATTTTTTATTCCTGAATATATTCTGTGATAAAAAGTTAGAAAATTATTTTGTTGAATAGAAAAAAGTAGTTGATGAACCATAGATTTTGAGAGTTGGTGTAGTGATTATTGGGAGAGAGTGCATTGTGGCCCTCTTGATCTCATAATGATTAGAGGAAATAGTGATATTTTCATGCATTAATTTTGATTTGAGATGTCTTGAAATCCCATGCATTTAGTTCTCAACTATATAGAAGCCATTGGACCCTAACGCCAATCCTTGACTTTGTCTCTTATATTTTCTTTGAAACTACAATGTGTAGAGTATGCAAATGAGCAAGAAAATATCTTTGGGAGAAGAACTTTCATAAAATTGGTTGATTATCGAATACATTGATTATGCCTTTAAGGTTTTCTACTTTTCTCGCAAGGGTTTCTCTATTAGAGTGGCAATAGAGGACCAGTGAATTAAATCTTTACTAGATGGAGAGCTAGTCATTTCCATCAATTATTTGGTGCTTGGGTTGTAGTTCCCTTTGTGCATTGAAATTAATAAAGTTTTGAAGTTATAGGTGGTGTTTCCCGCCTGATTGTTGCCAAATTTTGTAGCAACAATGATTTCTTTTTCTTCTTTGGTATAGGAGTATAGTTTTCCATGTCACTGAACATATTCAGACATGAATTCAATAAAAAGGTTTCCTAAGAATTTTTCATCTAGTTCTTGCACTCGATAGGCATGATGATTTTCTTGGCAAACAAAGAGTATGATTGGAAAACAAAGTTTGTAGTGGTTATGAGTCTTTTGGGGTAGAAGTGCTAACTTATTTGACCCCATTGCAAAGTAAAAAAGTTAGCACTTTCATAAATTTATACATGTGGAGAGAGTGGTACTGGAAAAAATGAAGAATGTGCAATTCATGGTTCTGCATCAAGAAAGTTTGTGAAGGTTATTAAAACTCTAAGAACTAGCTTAAGGCTAACCAAGAAGAAGAGGGGTGAATTGGTAATTTTAATTTTTTTTAACAAAAATAAAAACCCTTATTGCACAATTTCATAGTAATAAAATAAGAGTTTTCTAAACCATACAGTAAATCACAAAAAAGTTCAAAATTAAAATGCAAAAAAGTGAAAAAACAAACACAAAGGATTTTACAGTGGTTTGGTTAAATTTGACCTTCGTTTACTACCTGAAGGCGTCCTCCGAGTATTGAACTAAACTCTTAGTGTCTCTCCTTTAGCCCCCATAGCTAGGTGGAGAAGCCCTTATAAAAATCTCTTCCATTCACCCGGTGAGGTAGAGTACCCTGAATCTTTTTTACCCTCCAAATGAAAGTAGAGAACCTAAATCCTTTAACACCCTCCTAGAGTAAGAATATAACCTAAATCCTTTTACTCCCTCCTGGAGTTGGAAGAGAACCTTAATCTAATGCTGAAGAATGTCTCCCCTAGAGCCACTAAGGAACCTAGAAAACAGCTTGAAGAAGACGATAGAAATTTTAGTTTGAGTAATCTATATAATTCCTTCATAACTCCTACTCACAAGAATCTCTCCCCTTTATCTCTTTGTAATCTCTCTCTCTCTCTCTCTCTCTCTCTCTCTCTCTCTCTCTCTCTCTCTCTCTCTCTCTCTCTCTCTCTTCCTCCTCTAAGCTTACTCTCAGACCAAGTAAATAGTAAAAAGATATCCCAAAAGATAACGTAAGAGATTAAATAGAGAGCCTTCAAAAGAAGCCCAAATTTTTAATTATCCATAAAAAACCATTAAGTACAATTTCTAGATTGTATTGTACGATTAATACAAAATATCTCTTTTAGATAGTAAGACCCACATGGTCTGTACGAACAGTTTAAGTATTTGTGCTGATTGTCCCAAACAATTCTGAGATCATACTATACAATTAGTTCAAGATATCATACTAATCATATAGTATGAATGATGATGATGGGAGATGATTTAATATTATCCTATATATCCCTTGGGTCATCCATGATGATATCCCTATATGATTAGAATAAAATCACAGTTTTTTTGTCTGGGATGATGCAGGATGATGAAGTTTCTTCCCATATATCTCTTGGGTCATCTAGTACGATCGTCATCAATAATCCTATATGATCTGATCGAGCAATTTTTTCATAATTAATCCCCTAATCAAAAGATCAATTTAGGCATGATTGTCATAGATCATCTAGGATGATTTACATTATCCTGTATGATTAGAACAAAATTTAAACATTAAAATTTTACCTAAATTGTGATTAAGGCTATTTTTTATAATCTTATCTGATTTTCTTGTATGATATAGATCATACAATGTGCTTAGTTTAATCAATATTAATTAATATAAGTTCCCTTATTAAGGTTTTTATTTTAAACGATTATCCTATATAATATAAATTATACTATATGATGAGTTCAAAAATTAGAAATTGTTAGGAAAGTTGCTATTTGCATATTTTACATTATTGCAACTTGTATAGTTTTGATGATTCCAAATATTATTGTTTTATGTGTTGTTATCTCCTAACATTGTTTGGAAGATTTGTTTTTGCTCTTGTGTGTACTAATATTTCAGGAAAATTGAACCCCAGACTACGAAGACTTCAAATCAGATTCAGCATGAGATACTTTGTGAATTTGAAGCTTGTACTTTTTATTTGAATTAAACTTGAGAGGGAGTGATTGTAATTGAGTGAATAAATATACACACACTTAAAGGAGATCTTGAAAAAGTTTTTGTACTGATCGTACGGGACGAACATTGTTCGTACGGGACGACCAGATCAGTTATCTCCTTATAAGAGCAATAGAACGGACAGGAACTGAACTGGAAAATTTTTCTAAGGACTGATCGTCCAGACGAAATCATTTTTCGTCCCAGGACGATGGGTTCTCTGTAAAATTTTTGTCCAGACGAAGTCCAGTTCGTCCAGGACGATGGGAACCGACTATGGCAGTTTCTGGCAATGTTCTACAGTTTTCGGAACCAACTTTTGATATAACTGTTCGTACCGGACGAAATTTTTCGTCCCGGGACGAACCAATTTCGTCCAGGACGAAATTGGTTCGTACAGATGAACAAATGGTTCGTACGGGACGATCCGATGCGCAGAAAAACTTGTTTTTAGCAGTTTTTTGAGCGGTTTTTCATGTCCTTTCTATATAAGGAGTCCTAGAAACTATTACAAGTGCCTTTGAAGTTGTTTTCTCTTGAGAGGGATCATTGAGAGTGAGAGTTTGGGAGAGATTGTAAGAGTGAAGAGTGAGAGATCAAGTGAGGGGTTTGTGAGGGATTCACAAGGTTACTTGAAGAAGAAGATCTCTTTGTTTCTTCTCATCTCCTTTGAAGGCTCTCAAGTGAAGTTCAACAACATTGGTCCGGTTCTCTGCCGACACTTGGAGAGTGTAAAAGGACGATAAAGTGTATCTTTGACAGTCATTGTGTATTCGTTCTTTGGGAGAAAACTAGAAGAGAGAACTTGAAAGGGAGAGAGGAAAGGGTGGAGTTTGAGAGGGAGAAGATCCTTGGAGGGGATTTCAAGGGAGTGTGAAGGGGATATTCACACGGTTGCTCCGGCAAACTTGCACTTCAGTACCATCGGATTCAAGGGTCGTCTTGAGGGAAGTTTTGGCGAGAAGAAGATCTCTTTGGTGTCAAAGAACCCGGCTACTCCGCCGCACCGGGGAAGGTGAAAGTGATTTTGTACAGGCTTCTCCACCTTGCTGTGGGGGAAAAAGGAGAGTCACTTTGTGGTATTAGTGCAATACTCGGAGGGTGCCTCTGGGGAGTGGACGTAGGTCAAGGTTTGACTGAACCACTATAAATCTGGTGTGTTCTTTCTTATTTTTCTTTCGCATTTAATTTCATTGCAAGTTGTTTACTGTGATTGAAAAGTTTATTTTTTAAACTTTAAATTTAACTTGCATTAATAATTAAAAAGGTTTTCTAAAAATCCAAGAGTAGAAGTATAATTTTTAAATTACCAATTCACCCCCCTCTTGGTTAGCCTTGGGACATTTAGTTAGGCTTAACATCCTAATTACTGGGCCCAACAAGTGGTATCAGAGCTTTGTTTCAAAATCATAAGTTTAGACTACTTTTTGAAAAACGAGTATGGCTAATTTTAGAAACCGTAAAACATTAGAAGGATATTCGATTGTTAGACCACCTTTATTTGAAAACATTTATTTTTATTTTTGGAAAATTTGAATGTCTACTTTCTTGCAATCAATAGATTATCGAATGTGGCATATGATTCAAAATGGTTATTCTGTACCATCACGTATTATAGATGGAATCAAAATTGATATCCCTTTTTCTGAATGGAGTAGAGTAGAACAAATTTATGCTGAATTAAATGCTAAATGTATGAATTGTTTGTTCTGTGCTTTAAATTTGGAAGATTATATGAAAATCTCTACATGTACTACTGGCAAGGAAATTTGGGACAGTTTATGCATTACATATGAAGGTACTAGTGAAGTCAAGCAATCTAAGTTGAATTTTTTGATGCATGATTATGAACTCTTTAGCATGAAACCTTATGAGAAGATCTTAGACATGTATACTAGGTTTATTCAAATTGTAACATCATTGCATGCTTTAGGTAAAGAATTTTCAAACTTTGAAATAGTCAATAAAATTCTACGTTGTTTACTTGACAAGTTTGATGCCAAAGTTGTTGCTATTTGCGAATCAAAAAATTTGAATGAATATTCTATTGATAATTTGATTGGCTCACTCATTGCCTACGAGCAATATTTGGGTCAAAGAATTTTGGATGCAGGTGAAACAATAATGCTAAAAGTGGAAGACATGGAAAAAAGTTGCTTAGTTGGTGAGGAAATCGATGACTTAACAAGCAAATTGAAAAGTCCACTAAAGCACAAGCATAAGCATCAACAAAAGTGTAATAAAGGTAAAAATGGTAAGAATGTTCAGATTTCTTCAAATATAATTTGCTTTGGATGTAGGAAATCTGGACATCTAAAAAGTCAGTGCCCTAATTTTAGAACTCTTCCTACTAAAGAAAAGGTAAAGCTAAGCAAATTATAAAATGGGAAAATAATGAAAAGAAAAAATTCTCCTGGGCAGATCTAGCTTCTGAATCATCAGACCAGGAGCAAAATGATGTTTAACCCATTGTTTATGTGTTTTTATGTGTATGTTTTTTATTAGTTGTGTTTTTATTTTTGTTTGTTTTATGTATTTTTCTATTTTTAAATTTTTGTGTGTTTTGTATGATTTTGAGATATTTTCATATCGGATTCCATGTTTCTTGTTGTGAGACATTTGGAATGTGATATGAAGATTTTTATAGTTTATGTACTTGTATTTTGTTTAGTATTTTTCTATTCTTTTATTACTTTAGATTTCTTTTGGATGTTTAAGTGTTTTTGTTCTGTGTTTAAAATGTTCGTTAACCTATATGAAAAACCCTTAAATTTTTTTTCTTACAAGTGCTATACTTTGAACTGCAACATAAAATTGAATTCATTAGAAAATCTAATTTTTCTAAATTTAAGTTGTGTTTATAACTTGATATTATTAAGATTGTCAATTTTATGTCTCTTATTTAGACTACATTAATTTTAATATTATTATTACAATTGTGATGTTTTCTTATTTTATATTTCACTTATCAATTAATATTTATGCACTTAGAAAGATTTGAAGTTTTAGATTATTGATTTTGGAAAGAATATAATTACTCTTGAAAATTGTACAAATGTACAAAAATCAAAAGAAATGCGCAGAGATTTGCAATGTGAAAAATAGGCACAAAATAAGCCCAACAAGTGAAAAGATGCACAAAAATGTGCCACAAAATTGAAAAAGATGCGCAAAGCGCCACATGTGGTAGTTATTTCTTTCCTTAATTTTTTAATCTCTTAATTCAAAATTGATCTTATGTACATTTATATTACATATTGAAATATGAAATATAAAATTTTTATATCATCATTTTTATAATGATTTTCTCTATCTTAAATGTCTAAATATACTCATGTGTTGATTAATTCTTTTTAGTTTCTATGTTATATCTCTTCTTAAATTCTATGAATTTTATGATTTAGCTAATGTTTTAACTTTATTTGCATACCTTATGTCAATCACTTTAAAGGTTAAATTTTTTAAATTATTTTCATATGTCTGCTTACATTTCTAGACTTTTTCTTTTTCACTTTTTGATGTTGTCAAAAAGGGGGAGAAATTGTTTGTTGTGTCTTGTGTATTCGTATCGTTGTGTGTTTATTTTGTTTAGTGTATGTGTGTTTGTTTTGTTTATTTTGTATTTCTTAAAATTTTGAAAACAAAAAAAAAATTTTAATGCCTCCTTATTGTCATATGTTCATTAATTCAGGGGGAGTTTAGGAGATTTTTAGAATTTCAAATTATGCAAACAATAATTATTTTGTCATCATCAAAAAGGGGGAGATTGTTAGGAAAGTTGCTATTTGCATATTTTACATTATTGCAACTTGTATAGTTTTGATGATTCCAAATATTATTGTTTTATGTGTTGTTATCTCCTAACATTGTTTGGAAGATTTGTTTTTGCTCTTGTGTGTACTAATATTTCAGGAAAATTGAACCCCAGACTACGAAGACTTCAAATCAGATTCAGCATGAGATACTTTGTGAATTTGAAGCTTGTACTTTTTATTTGAATTAAATTTGAGAGGGAGTGATTGTAATTGAGTGAATAAATATACACACACTTAAAGGAGATCTTGAAAAAGTTTTTGTACTGATCGTACGGGACGAACATTGTTCGTACGGGACGATCAGATCAGTTATCTCCTTGTAAGAGCAATAGAACGGACAGGAACTGAACTGGAAAATTTTTCTAAGGACTGATCGTCCAGACGAAATCATTTTTCGTCCCAGGACGATGGGTTCTCTGTAATATTTTCGTCCAGACGAAGTCCAGTTCGTCCAGGACGATGGGAACCGACTATGGCAGTTTCTGGCAATGTTCTGCAGTTTTCGGAACCAACTTTTGATATAACTGTTCGTACCGGACGAAATTTTTCGTCCCGGGACGAACCAATTTCGTCCTGGACAAAATTGGTTCGTACAGATGAACAAATGGTTCGTACAGGACGATCCGATGCGCAGAAAAACTTGTTTTTAGCAGTTTTTTGAGCGGTTTTTCATGTCCTTTCTATATAAGGAGTCCTAGAAACTATTACAAGTGCCTTTGAAGTTGTTTCCTCTTGAGAGGGATCATTGAGAGTGAGAGTTTGGGAGAGATTGTAAGAGTGAAGAGTGAGAGATCAAGTGAGGGGTTTGTGAGGGATTCACAAGGTTACTTGAAGAAGAAGATCTCTTTGTTTCTTCTCATCTCCTTTGAAGGCTCTCAAGTGAAGTTCAACAACATTGGTCTGGTTCTCTGCCGACACTTGGAGAGTGTAAAAGGACGACAAAGTGTATCTTTGACAGTCATTGTGTATTCGTTCTTTGGGAGAAAACTAGAAGAGAGAACTTGAAAGGGAGAGAGGAAAGGGTGGAGTTTGAGAGGGAGAAGATCCTTGGAGGGGATTTCAAGGGAGTGTGAAGGGGATATTCACACGGTTGCTCCGGCAAACTTGCACTTCAGTACCATCGGATTCAAGGGTCGTCTTGAGGGAAGTTTTGGCGAGAAGAAGATCTCTTTGGTGTCAAAGAACCCGGCTACTCCGCCGCACCGGGGAAGGTGAAAGTGATTTTGTACAGGCTTCTCCACCTTGCTGTGGGGGCAAAAGGAGAGTCACTTTGTGGTATTAGTGCAATACTCGGAGGGTGCCTCCGGGGAGTGGACGTAGGTCAAGGTTTGACCGAACCACTATAAATCTGGTGTGTTCTTTCTTATTTTTCTTTCGCATTTAATTTCATTGCAAGTTGTTTACTGTGATTGAAAAGTTTATTTTTTAAACTTTAAATTTAACTTGCATTAATAATTAAAAAGGTTTTCTAAAAATCCAAGAGTAGAAGTATAATTTTTAAATTACCAATTCACCCCCCTCTTGGTTAGCCTTGGGACATTTAGTTAGGCTTAACATCCTAATTACTGGGCCCAACAGAAATTACACTAATTAACCAATTCACTCCATTAAGTGTATGTGTGTGTGTAAGGTTACTCAACTTAGTAACCACCCGATACATGATTTGACTCAAAAAAGGAAAAAAGTACTTAAAATTTAAATTATAGATAGACTCAACCCTAGTCTACCCAATCTTGAACTAATTAATGTTACAAGTGGACTTGTGGATAGAAAATATTAGTGAGACAATAAAATAGATATACAAGAATAATAGTGATAAGAAAATAATAAGGTTTGTTATCAATAAAATTATAACACTTGGCCCTGTTTTATAATATACTCCCCTTTTAAATCATGCCTAAATTGATCTTATGATTTGTCAATCGAATATGCTTAATTCTAATATTTTGATCATACAATATGAACTGGATGATCAATAGAGATGATTTTGGTCATCTCTGGTTTTATCCTAGATGAACTATATTTCGGTTGAACTAATCACCCCGAACAATCTCAATATCATACTAGACGATCTATTCAAATACTTAAATTGCTCATATAGGGTAATACTGATCATACTAGCTAAAAGGGCTATTTTGTACTAATCATACAGGATCAGTTATCGATTGTACCATATAATCATTGATGATAAAATTGAATTTCTAGGGTTTTTCTAAGTCCACTATTTAAGCTTTCGTAAGGCACTTGGTAAGTGTGTTTGGTAGCTATTGTGTATTCATTCTTTTGGAGAAAATTTGAAGAGAGAACTTGAAAGGGAGAGAGGAAAGGGTGGAGTTTGAGAGGAAGAAGATCTTTGGAGGGGGTATCAAGGGAGTGTGGAGGGGATTTCACATGGTTGCTCCGGCACACTTACACCTTAGTACTATTGGATTAAAGGTTCATATTGAGGGAAGTTTTGGGAAGAATAAGATCTCTTTGGTGTTAAAGGATCCGGTTACTCCACCGCACTGGGAAGGTGAAAGGGAATCGTGATTCTCTGTCATCTCTTTGAGGGTGAAAAAGGAGTCCAGGTACAGTACCTATGAAAGGAGTTTCGATTCTCTACCACACCAGGTTGGTGGAAAGATTATATAAGGGCTTCTCCTCCTTACTATGGGAGGAAAATGAAGAGATACTAAAAGGTTTTAGTGCAATACTTGGAGAGTGCCTTCGTGGAGTGGACATAGGTCAGGTTGGACCGAACCACTATAAATCTGGTGTATTCTTTCCTTTTATTATTTATGCATTTATTTTTCTTGTGATTAATTGTGTTGATGAAAATTTTAATTTATCTTTTTATTATGAATTTAATTCATTTATGCATCAAGTTATAAAAAGATTTTTTTTCTTCACCGTTTAAGAATTTTTTTAAATACCAATTTACCCCCTTTTGGTTAGCATCGAGACTTGTTCTTTAAGGTTTCACAACCCTCATAAACTTCCAAGTGGTATAAGAGCTCACAATAAGTTAATTTCCTTTTCTTATAATTTTAAATCTTAAAAAACCCATGTGTCTAAATGATAATTTTGATACTTTAGTTTTAAAATCATTATTCCTGAATCATCATTTATGCATTGATATTCTATTAGATATATTTCATGTAAGAAGATTGAAAAAGACATTTTTTCTTCTCTAATTATTTTTTTTATTATTATTAGATTTTTGTTTAAAAAGAACTTTAACCTGTAAGGAGCCTGAGCTAGGTTTGAAAAAATTTAAATTTTCAACCTTTCTAGATCTTAGTGTGATCAATTCCATTTCTTATTATATTTTTGAATAAACTCAAGAGGTAACATTCTAATTTTAAGAAATTGTTTTGAAATTAATTGATTCTTCTTAAACATAAGCACCACCTCCACAAGATCAGAGTCTGTTATATGTGTTCCATTTTATTTTTTGTGTGTTTCCCTTCTTTTTGATAATGTCAAAGGGGGAGAATGTGTTTCATTGGTTGTATTTGTGTTTAAGCTATATATGTTTATCATGTATTTGTATTATTTTATCTAATGTTTAGGTTCTAAAAGTTGTTTTTTTTATGTTAAAAAAATAAAAAACAAAAAAAGGATCTTTTTTATTTCCTCAATTTTTAATATAATTATTTTAGTGAGTGGGAGATTAGGAGAAAATATTTTTAATTTTGCAAATTTAACCAGAGATGCTTATCATCATAAAAAGGGGAGAGATTGTTACAAATCGAGCTCATGAATTTATGTTTTGATAATAACAAACATTATGGCTCACATCCTGTTATTTGCTTGTATTTATAATATATTTTTGTTTGTGTGAGTACTAAATTTTCAGGAACACCATGCACTATCCAATGAAGATTCAAGTCTCAAGATTGGGTAGAATAAGAAATGCTATACTAATTTTTGTAATATTCATTGATGTATTTTTGATTTATTGAGTCAAGTCCTATAAGGGTGTATGCTTTCTTGGTGACCATGCACACACACTCAGGGGGAGTGAGATTGAGTTGAAACTAGATGTTTAATGTTTGAACTAATCATATTGTATGATTTATATCATACTACACAATCAACTCATCTAACTAATTATACTAGATGATCTAGATCATCCAAGACGAACAGTTATAATCATGAAGAGTAGCCACCAATCATAATTTAAGCAAGGTTTTGAATTTCATGTTTTTTTTTCTAATCATCCAAGATGATGTAAATCATACTGGATGATATATGAAAATCATGCCTAAATTAATCATGTGTTTTGTCAATCAAATTTTCTTAATTTTATATTCTGATCGTACTATAGGAATTGGATCATACTAGATGATCATTAGAGACGATTTTGGTCATCCCAAGTTTTGACTTGGATGAACTATATTTTGGTTGAACTAATCATTTCGAATGATCACAATATCATACTGGATGATCTGTTCAAATACTTGAACTGATCATACAGGACAATAATGATTTTACTTAATTAAAGAGCTATTTTATACTAATCATACAGGACGATATGTCAATTATATTATATGATGTTTGACAAATGAATTGAATTTCTAGGGTTTTTCAAAGCCCTATATTTAAGCTTTCTCAAGGAACTTGGTAAGTGTCTTTAGCAACCATTGTTTCTTCATTCTTTTGGAGAAAACTTAAAGAGAGAACTTGAAAGGGAGAAAGAAAAGGGTGGAGTTTGAGAGGGAGAAGATACTTGGAGGGGGTTTCAAGGTGAAAGTTTGTTAGGGATGTTAAGCCCTATTGAACTGGCCCAAGGCTAACCAAGAGGGGGGGGGGGGTTGAATTCGTATTTAAAACATTTCTCTAAGCAAAGCACGAATACAAACCAAATCACCACAAAAAATAAGTGCGGAAGATAATAAATGCGGAAGCAGTAAAAAATAAGAACACAAGGGTTTATAGTGGTTCGGTCAACTTGACCTGCGTCCACTCCCCGGAGGTGCCCTCTGAGTATTGCACTACAATCGTGACTCTCCTTTAGCCCCCACAGCTAGGCGGAGAAGCCTTTACAAACACCTCTTTTTTCCACACCCAGTAAGGCAGAGAACCTTCCTCCTTTTGCTTCCTCCTAAAGCAGGCAGAGAACCTCGATCTCTTGCTGGAACTTACCTCTTCCAACCCTTCCAAGGATAAGAGACGCTAGGGAAGAAGAAGTGGAACAATGCTTAGAGAAACCCTTGTGAATCCCCTCACAAGCTCCCCCTCACAAGATCCTCTCTCTCTCTCTCTCTATCTCTCTCTCTCTCTCTCTCTCTCTCTCTCTCTCTCTCTCTCTCTCCTTTAGGTTTTCTCAGGTCAAGATAGCACCCAAGGATATTCAAAAAGTTGAACAAAAGCTCTTAAATAGAAGAGCTTCAAAGAAGCTCATTAATTGCAAGTTGTCGACTTTATCGTCAAGGATGATATCAAAATCGACCTGGCCGATCAGTACAAATCCCATGAGATCGGCCAGAGCATCACCCTGAATGCAAACTAGATGATTAAAAATTGGCTTGATCATCCATGACATTCTCATGATCATCCTGGCCGATCAGTTCAAATCAGAGGAAAATTGTCCAGAGCATCGCCTTGAATTCAAGCTGTTCGATGCCGATCGTCTAGTACATCACCCTGAATTTATGCTGGCCGATTTTTATCATCCAGGAAAAACTAAGGATTTTAGAATAGATCATCCTGGCTGATCCTGCAATCGTCCAGGACGATGTGATCGTATCAATCATCCTTAATTACTTCCTTGATTGTCTGATCAATTATGGCATAACTGTGAATATTGTCCAGGCCGATCCAAGATCGTCATGGCCGATTGACAAATATACAAAATTCCTTAATTATTTATGGCGGAAATTTCTTTCTATTTTGAGAATATCGTCCTGGCCGATACAAGTATCATCCAGGACGATCAGTTAATTACGGCTGCCTTAACAAGAAATCATGTTTAGAACTTCTCTTTTAAACTCGATCATCCAGGACGATAATGATATCGTCTTGGCCGATGTGAGTAAAAACAGAGATTCTAAATCTCTTAAGTGTGTGTGTGTAGGGTTACTTAACATCAGTCACTTCAAACATTTACAATTGACTAAAGAAAAAGAAAATTGAAGATTACAGATTGACTCAACCTTAATCAACCCAATCTGTAGCTGATTCTGATTTTCGTCCGATCTTTGGGTCCTGAAAAGTCAATAGAGAAAATGGCAGTTGTAGTGAAAAAGGATTTATTTGCTATCATCAAAATCATAATCCAAAAACAGGTTTGTAACACAAGGGAGTGTGGAGGGGATTTCACAAGGTTACTCCAATAATCTTGCACCATAGTATCATCAGATTCAAGGTTCATCTTAAGGGAAGTTTTGGGAAGAAAAATATCTCTTTGGTGTAAAAAGACCTGGCTACTTCTCTGCACCGGGAAAGGTGAAAGGGATTTGTGGTTCTCTGCCAACTTCTAAATGGATAAAAAGGAGTAAAGGTTCTCTTTTTATGAAAGAAGTTTCGGTCCTCTGCTAAACCGGGTTGGTGGAAATATTTTGTTAGAGCTTCTCCGCCTTGCTATGGAGAAAAAGGAGAGGCACCAAATGACTTTAGTGCAATACCTGGAGGGTGCTTTCTAGGAGTGGACATAGTTCATGTTGGATCGAACTACTATAAATCTGGTGTGTTTTTTCCTTTTTATTATTTTTGCATTTATTTTTCTTGTGATTAACTTTATGGGTGAAAATGTTCATTTATCTTTTTATTGTGAATTTAATTCATTTATGCATCAATTTATAAAAAGAATTTTTTTTCATCATTAAAGAATTTTTAAATAATAATTCACTCCCCTCTTGGTTAGCCTTAGGACTAGTTCTTTAGGATTTTATAACACTCACAAACTTTCATTGTTCAACATGGATCTAATATTAATCCTATTCATAACATAGTAGGCTGATTCACCATTTTTCCCAGAAGTATTTAGGAAATAAATATTTAGCTAACTTGGCTCTAGCAGCTTCTACTAGGGTCCTATTATTTCTTTTATCCACCCCATTTTACTGAGGGGTTCTAGGAGCTAAAAAGTTGTAATCTATTCCTTGCTCCTTATAATAAGATTCTAAAATTTTATTTTCAAACTCTCCACCATGATCATTATGAAATTTCAAAACTTCACAACCTATCTTCCTTTTAATCCAAGTGGAGAATGTCCTAAATTCCTCAAATGATTCATTTTTATGAGATAGGAATCTAACATAAGTAAACATTGAGTAATCATAAATAATCACATACCCAAAGACTTTCCCTCGGCTTGTTGTGATAACAAGTCTAAAAGATCTAGATGATGGAATTCTAAAGGTTTTCTCGTGTTAATGTCCTTGATCTAGTGGAAGGAGGATTTGACTTGTTTCCCTAATTGACAGACATCACACAGGTGGTGTTTAGTGAACTCTAGTATTGGTATTCCTCTCACCAAGTCTTTTTGGGTGAACTTTCTAAGGCTTTTCATACTTTCATGACACAATCTTTTGTGCCATAACTAGGATTCATTAGCAATTATTTTTAAGAAAAGATAAGAAGCAGTTTCAATACAATTGTAATCAAGCAATTAATCATTATTGATCCATTTTCCTTGCAAAATAATGTTGCCATTTAAGCTTATAATGTTGCTGGTAGATAAGAATTTGATGCTGAAGTTATTATTACAGAGCTGGCTTATGCCGAGTAGATTATATTTTAAGCCGTCTACCGGTAAAACATTTTTAATGAGGAAATTTTTTGAATTGCCAATTATACCTAAGCACACTACTCTCCTGGTGGTGTTATCTCCAAGTGACACCTTGCCTGCTTCTTTGGCCTCTAGCAAAATGAATTGATTTGCATCTCTAATATAATGCCTTAAAAATCTACTATCCATATACCACATGCTCTCACGAGGCCTTTTGTGAAAGCACCCCTACAAAATCATCAGTGGTTAAATTTGGGAACCTAAATAAGTTTGGGTTCCACCTTATCGAATGTGGGATAAAATGCTTGTAAGCTATGTTCTGAGTTATGTAATTTTGATTTCCAAACCAAATGTGTTGTATGGTTGATAGTGTAAGTGTGAAAGATATGTCCTAGCATGCCACCAAAAAAAAAAAAACATTTAACACCAGAAAAATGATTTCTTAATATATGTGGGTTTTGGTGCCTCATCCTAGGTTCTAATGATTGTGGTGATAGAATTTATAATTGTTCAAGTGTATTCGATGTTTTATTTTCTTTGAAATCATTTAATTTGATTTGTAAAAATTGGTTTGAACTTTCAAGAATTAAATTTTCAACTTTCAATGCATGCTACCTATCGCCAGTTTCATCTAAACATGCCTTTGACTTCTTAAATGAATCTTCGAAATCAATATGGGATGATTTTAAGGAATCATACTTATCAATTAGATCAAGATGGTTCTTGTTTAAAGTATCAAATTCATTTAATAAATCCATGTTATTACTATCCAAAGTGGAATGATTTTTCTTGAGGCATTTATGCCTTTCCTACAAATTTAAAAAGTTAGATTTAAGGCTTGCATATAATTTCTTAAGCTTCCTATATGCAATATGAATTATTTTATAAATTTTAAACAATTCATCATAAGAAAGCTCATATACCACCTCTTGATTAGAATGATCAAGATGATTATCTGTTATTAATCACAGGTTGGTTACCTCCTCTTCTACTTCAGTTTTAGATGAGTTTGAAGAAGAGTCTTCCTAGAAAGCCTTCTGAGTTCTTTGCTTGCTGTTATTATTACCTAAATTGTGATTGGCCATTATTTTTCATAATCTTAACAGATCTTCATATATGGTATGGATTGTGTGGTATAATTAGTTTAATCAGTCTTAATTACTAGTGTTGCCCTAATTAGGATTTTTGTTTTAACTGATCACCTAGTATGATATAAATTATACTATATGATGAGTTACAAAACCAAAAATTATACTAACTCACCAACTCTCTCTCTTGAGTATGTGTTTTCAAGGTTACTCAGCTTAGTATCCACTAGATAAATGATTTTACTTAAGAAAGGAAAATGTACTTAACTTGAAATTACAGATAGACTCAATCCTAGTCTATCAAATCTTGAGCTAATTGACATTGCAAGTGGACTTGTGGACCTAAAATGTTAGTGAGTAGGGCAAATAATATATATACAAGAATAACGGTGATAAGAAAATAATAACGTTTATTATCATCAAAATTATATTACTTGGTTCCATATTTGCAACTCATCCTACAGTTTATCAGCATATCTTCAGGACATTTTATGATGAGTAACTTATTTCTTCATCGGTTTAATAATATTTCTGTGGGATTCTAATCCTTTTCTCATCTCTTGTAAGATATATTATGGCCTGCATATTTCATTGAGCATATCTCTACTTTTTAATGTAGAGATGACAGTTACGAGACCAGTAATGAAATATTCTCTAGGAATAGAAGCTACTCATCAAAAAATCTATTTGATGAAATGGATAAACATTTGCACTAGTTTGAGTTCCATGGTATCAGTGGCTAAAAAACCACAAGTGTTTAAGTGGTAGAGATATCCTACCTCACCTTCAAGGGGAAAGGATATTATAAAACCTCTAAGGAGGAGGTGTTGGCTGTTAACTCATTTATGACGGAGGGTGAGATAGCTTTTAAGGCCCTTAGAAAAGAGTTGGTTGAAGGTACAAAAGAATATAGGGGATCTAGATGTTACTCAAAGTCTGATGTCGATGAGCCCCAACTCTCTAGTGGGAAAGGACAGTTAGTATGTGAAAACCAAGAAGTTGAACTAGAGCTGAGCTCGTACTTCATAAAATAAATCATTAATTAAGTTATTTCTTAAAGTTTTTTTGAAAAAAGGAAAATTTTTCTACAATTTACATAGAAATGTTTTCATCAATATTTAAATTAAACCAAAAAAGTATGTTCATTTAACAATTTTTCCTTAACACCAATACCTGATAATAACTCATATGACATTAATGATTGATCTCATGAATTTTTAATTTTATTACTTTTCTTATCATCTCAAAACTATTCCAAACTATAAGTAAATTAAATATCACAAAATAAATTGAACATTAATTTTTTGTAGAACATTTACAAAGTGGTCAAGCAAGAAAATCAAATTACATATGCCACTACTAAATCTCCCAAAAGTATTACCATCTCCTTTATAGGTCTAAATAAAGATGCCTCTTCTCCCACAACCCTCGTTGCCTCTTTGTTTGTCTCTTACATTCTTAATTGCACCTCTTTTCCTTCCTCACTTTTTCATCAACTCCTTCACCACCTTCACCACCTCTTTCCTTCACACCACCCCATTCCCTCCCACCTTGGCCCTCAGCGCCACCTTCACCCCTTCTAGAAGAAGAACTATGTTCTTTTTCTACTCTACATAATAAGGCCATGCGATCATCAACACACCATTAACAAGTCTCTTTAGTGTAGAGTTTGAACCATAATGGGTCAGGAAAACAACTATCGCATAATGCCTCAATAACTTTCATTGTAGGCCTGAAGACAACACCATTATATCCTTATCTTTTGTTCTCTCCATAAAACCTTATGGAAGAAACCCTAGTATTCATCACTATTTTTCTTTGGATTAAAATAACTACTATTTATAAAAGAGTCACTATGCACTCGTACTACCCATATGAATGTTTGCTTGCTCTTCTCTAGTTTGGGGTCAAGCTCTCGCATCTTCTACAATGAAAGAGTACCTCTGCTCAAAAAATAATCGAACACTATCAACTCACTTAACTGCTAATTCAATCATTTGATACATTTATGAAATGACTCCTCCGTACCCATATCTAAATTGGACCACATAAGAGGGCCGATGGGCTAGACCTGAGGTTTCCTATCACCCTTCTATTATAGAAAAAAAATTGATAACTTGATCCATGAAAGTATTTACTTACATATAAAAGAAGAAAATTTCACCTTTTTAAGAAACGTGGTGGTGTCAACTTTAAAGGCTTCAAACCTGTTCACTAAAATTCCATTAAAAAGAACATAACATCTCTCTATATAAATGACCAAAGAACAAACCTCACTCTCCCTTTCTTGTATAGGCTCCAAAAAATCTTCACCTTTCAAAGGAACAAAACACGGCAATCTTAGTGGCTTTGCCTGGTCTTAAAACTCATTAGGGTGGTCTTTTATTGAGTAGGGAGGTGGAACATGAAAGAAAAGAAGAAATAGTTGAAGGTTACAAAAAGGTAATTTATGATGTCAAACACTTTAACCGTGGAAAAGAAGCCGCTTTCGAAGAGGTCAAAGATGAGGATGGTGATGCATGTAGTTTGCTAGAGTGAGATGAGGATTTCATGGTAGGGAGAGAAGGAGTGGAGTAGGCTATGGTGAGGCGTATGTAGGTGATTAAGTGAGTTCTCGTGGGAGGCCATGTGTAGAGAGGTATGGAGTTGAATGATGGAGGAGTAAGGGAGAGAACAGGGGTGGCTAGAGAAAGTGATAAACGAGGTGTTGAAGTGGTTGTGGAGAATGCATACATTGGATGACCTAGTAAGAGGAGTGATGTGCCCATTCCTGTGTTGATATAAGAAGCATTATTAGGAAAGGTTGTGCGTGAGGTTTATATAGAAGAACATTTAATAAAACCATTTAGTTTAGTTATACGTTGGATTTTATAATGTCATATGGATGTTATAATTTAGTGGAGGCTATGAATTTCAATGGATTCATGGATACATCAACCTTGACAATGTAGAAGGCCTCAATTCATCAGGTGGTTACACATCCCGTCAAAAATATTGTGATAAAATTTGATGGTAGAGGGAACTTTGGCATTTTGGATTATAAGGTAATGAATGCATTGTGCTAATTAAATATAGAGAAAGTTTTAGAGGTTAATGATTATTTTGAGGATATTTTAGGGATAGATTGGCTGAAGATAAATCAAAGTGCTTGAGGCTTGATCAAAAAATTTCTATCTTAGGAGATCAACTGTAGGGTGATGATGGAGGCCTTTAAAGTGAAGTTATGGAAGATTTTGGTGAATAGTAAGCACCTAGCAAAAAGTATGGAGAACCATCTCTATATGAAATACCAAATTGATAGGTTTCAAAGGAGATATGAGATTATTATTAATGAGCATTTTTTTATTATTCGTGCTCACAAGTTAATATTTTTTATGATAACAAACATTATAATATCTTTATGAATTTTAGTATTTTCATTATATACTTGCTTGTGTGTATACTAACATTTCAGGAATACCATGCACCATCCAACAAAGAATCAAAGCTCAAGATTGGGTAGAATAAGATTATACTGTAAAGAGTATGTAATATTCATTCATGGAATTTTTATTTAATGAGTCAAGTCATGTAAAAGTTTTTGCTAGCTTGGTGTCCATGCATATACACACTTAGGTAGTGATATCTAGTTAAAACATAGAGTTCAAGTTTTAAACTAATCATACTGGACAATTTTGATCATCCAGAACAATCAACTCATTGAACTAATTATACTAGACGATTTTGATCATTCATGATGATCCTTTATGATCTTGGAAGAACACCCATAAATAATAGTTTAGGTAAGGATTTAAGATTCAAATTTTGTTCTAATCATCTTGGATGATCTAGATCATCTAGGACGATAAATCACAATTATGCCTAAATTGATCATATGATTAGTGGACTAATTATGGTTAAATTATTCAATTAGATCACCCTGGATGATTTGTATATCATACTGGATGATGTTTGTCGACATATTAGATTTTCCTAAATTGTCCAAGATGAAATACCATAATTTTTTATCTTGTTATCCAAGATGATCAACAATATCATATTGAATGATCTGTACAAATTTGAACTGATCATCCATGACTACCCTTATATCATCCAAGACTATCAAGTCAAATTTTACACATCATACTGGATGATCCTGAGATCATCCAAGATGAAATTTGGTGCCAGAGTTGAGTTTTTAGGATTTTCTGAAGCCCTATATTTAAGTACATCATACTAAAAGATCCTACGATCATCATGGATGATCTTTGACACCATAATTAATTTTTTGGGTTTTTTGAAGCCCTCTATTTAAGCCTTGACAAGGTACTTAATAAGTGACTTTGGCAGCCATTGTGTCTTCATTCTTCTAGAGAAAACTTGAAGAGAGAACTTGAAAGGGAGAGAGGAAAGGGTGGAGTTTTAGAGGGAGAAGATCCTTAGATAGGATTTTAAGAGAGTGTGGAAGGGATTTCACATTGTTGCTTAGACAAGCTTGCTCCTTAGTACCATCAGATTTAAGGTTTATATTGAGGGATGTTTTTGAAAGAAGGTCTCTTTGGCGTCAAAGGACCAGACTACTCTGCTGCACTGAAGAAGGTGGAAGTAATTTGTAAGGGCTTCTCCGCCTAGCTGTGGGGGCTAAAGGAGAGTCACTAAAGGTTTAGTGCAATACTCGAAGGATGCCTCCGAGGAGTAGATGTAGTTCAAGTTAGACCGAACCACTATAAATCTGGTATGTTTTTTTTGATTATTTTTCGCACTTTATTTTTACTACGATTAATTTCTTGGGTGAAATCTCTAATTAATCTTTTTATTATTGATTTAATTTGTTTCTTCTACAAGATATAAAAAGATTTTTCTTTCAGTTAAAGAAGTTATTAAATATCCAATTCACCCCCCTCTTGGTTAGCCTTAGGACTTGTTCATAAGGGCTTAACAACCCTAACAAATTTTCACATTTGAATTACTTCTAATATTGTTAGTAGATCTTTTGAATTTGGATGCATATAAGATGCTCCTTCTATTGAATTTGCTCCAAAATTGAGTACAAAAATTTCATAATGATACTCATTTATGGGAAGGAGATCATGAACTATGGTGAGGTAAGTACTTTGTGACTGAATCATGAGTTTTAACATTGGGAGAAGGTGTTAGTAACGATGGAGTTAGTAGAGGCTCTCATAATCAACCAAGGAAGATCCTAAAAGAAAAAGAATAAAAAGGTTGGCAATATCATGGAGGGAAAGTTAAAAGTTCATGAAGGTTATTAAACCTCAAAGAACCAGCTTGAGCATAACTAAGGAGGGGGGGATTTTTTCAATATCCAAAAGCATACAATTTTATCACTCGATGCATAAGCAAATTAATTTTATAATAAAAAATTTTAGAGCTTTCAAGCACACATTTAAGCATAAAAAAATAAAATATGGAAATAATAAGAATAATTACACCAAAATTTTTAATGGTTCGGTCTAAGTTGACCTACGTATACTCATCGGAGTCCTCTTCAAATTATTACACTAAATGTTTAGTGACTCTCCTTTAGCCCCCACAGCTAGGAGGATAAGCCCTTACAAAATCTCTTCCACTAACCCGGTGTGGCAGAGGACCATAGTCCTTTTCTTGCTTCTAATGAGGTAGAGAACCTAGAATACTTTTCACCCTTCTAGTGAGGTAGAGAACCTAGAATCCTTTCACTCTCCTGGTGAGGTAGAGAAACTGGAATCCTTTTTCACCCTCCTAGTGAAGGAAGAGAACCTTGAATATTTTTCTCCCTCTACGAGAAGGCAGAGAATCATGAACTAGTGCTATGGAATGTCTGCCCGGAGCTTCCAAAGAATCAAGGCAAATACTTGAGGAAGACAGGTAAAAACCTTGCTTAGAGTAACCATGTGAATCTCTGACAAACATCCCTGACAAAAAGATCTTCCTATCTTTTCTACGAAAGCTCTCCTAAACTCCTTATCTATGCTTTTTCTAAAGACACTTATTAGCAAAAGGCTTATTGATCAAGTCTAAGTGAGATTTAAATAGAGAGCCTCTTAAAAATACCAAAATTTTAATATGTCATTTAAGATCATCCATTAAGATCCTATGTTTTTCATGTATGATTAGTACAAAATATCCCTTTTAGATTGTATGAGCTGCATTATCCTTTATAATTACTTTAACTATTTATATTGATCATCTAGTATAATAGATGATGATAAATCGTCATCCCATGCTATACTCATTTCATATAATATGAAATTTTGGGGTCATCTTACATGATTAGTTGAAAACTATGGTATTTCATCTTATATGGTAGGCGATGATAAATTATCATCTCATGCATCACTTGGGTCGTACAATATGATCACCACCAACCATCCTATGCAATTTGATAAAATAATTAACTATAATTATTCTCCTAATCACAGGATCAATTTAGCCATGATTGTCATCTATTGTACAGTATGATCCATATCATGTGATATGATTAAAATAAAATTTTAATTTTAAAATACTGAATAAATTGTAATTGGCATCTACTTTTATGATTATAAATGACCATCCTGTAAGATAAGGATTGTCCGGTATGATTTATTTAATCAATCTCAATTAACAAAAGTGCTTAAACTAATGATTTTTTTGGATAACTGATCATCCAATATTATTGGTTTATGTTTTAAAAGTGCTTTCCTATTCCTTAAGCTCAGCCTTACTATGTAATGTTTTTTAAAAAATACGGGAGTTTTTAGTATTTTAAATTTTTTGTTTAAAAAAATTAAAAATAACACATAACAACAACACATAAAGTATTAAGAGACGAACCTAGAATTAAACAATTCAGAATAAAATATAATCTACCAATAATATGCTACTCCCCCTTTTTACATCACAAAAAATAGGATAAAATAATAAAAATATGAAACTATAAACAACAAAAAAGTATATAAGTAAACAATGATCACAAAATGGAATAAACTTTTTTTTTTTGAGAATAAATCAATTTCAACAAATGATAATTTTACCTCATTATTAGATTAAAAAATCAATAGGAAAGCATTGATAATGCTTACACAAAAAAATGTTAGAGATTCAAATTTTGTTAACCCTAACTCAAGCCACTTACAAATTAAAGTCCTTTTAAATAAAAAATCTAGTTCAAAAAATAAATTAAAAAGGAAATATGATTATTTCAAACTCCTTTTTATAAATATATATAAGAGAATAGCATTGCAAAGTGCTAATAAGGAATCATGATTTTCAAATTCAAGTGTAAAAGATATCAATTGGCACATAAATACTTCTTAGATTTAAAGATTTGAAAGAAATGGAAGCTAACTCATTGTGGGCTCATTTTGTGCCTCTTTATCGATTTTTGGCCCCACCTTTCACATCTTTTAATTTTTTATACACTTTGTGCATCTTATAAATATTTGGCGGACTTTGCACATCTATTTAGTTTTGGGCTCATTTTGTGTATTTCTCATTTTCAAAAAAACTTTTTCCTTTCTAAATCTTTAAAGAAAGAGTCCTCTTAATTGTGAGATTATCTTCCAAATATAAGAGAAAAAACTCACTCTATTATATAAGGAAGACTAAACCATAAAGAAAAACTTGATCCATATGATAGAGATAAACAACCTAATTAAGAGAAATTGAAATAGATTCTTTGACCTACAAAAATATTCATATGAGATAAAGGACTGTAGGATGATAAATCAGATCTCAAACTTCTAGGTCTCATTTTCAATTTGAAATAGATTTTGATTAAAAAAAAATTATACCACTCAAGGAGTTCAAGGAAAATAAAAATAACCAATTTTTATTCCTTTAATTATTTTAGAGTAGTCAATCATTGCTTACATAATATTAAAAAATAAGGTAAAAAGAAAAAATTTAACTATTGAAGCAAGTAGTGATCAGATTCTTAAATTTTAATTTTTCTTAAAAGATAAAATATTATAGAAGCACCTGCATAAAAGAAAAAAAAATATAAAACTTTGTAAGACAAAATAGAAAAAAAATACAACATTTAGATTTTAAAATTTTAAAGCATCTAATTTAAAACACAAATATCTATGACATATAGTCTGGTTCTTAAGGTGCTTAAGATTTAAAACTCAGTGGTTTGCAAGCTAATTTTCAGTGGCTACATGATGTAGATCTATTTCTCCTTTGATGACATGGTCCCTAATGAAAAGTTGCCTTATGTCTATATGTTTGGTCTTGGGGTATTAGATAGGATAGTATAAAATATAGATAACACAAATGTTATCACATAAGATTGTAACGCTGCCTAATGGTATTCCTAAATCATGTATTTATTGCTTTAACCAAAGGACTTGTGCAACACAACTTTTCAAGGCTATGTATTCTTCTTTAGTAGTGGTCAAGGCTATTGAGTTATATTTTTTGCTGGACTAGGAGACTAAAGATTATCCTATGAATTGATAGGTTCTAGAAGTTCTTTTCCTATCAATCATGCATCTAGCTAAGTATAACTTAGAATATCTTATGTTTTCAAAGGAAGTGTTATGCTTATGATACTAGATTCCTAAGTTCTGGGTTCTTAAGAGACATCTAAGGATTTTCTTAATAGTAGTCAAGTGAGATTCTCTTAAATCAGCTTGAAATATAGCACAAAGAAAAATAATAAATATAATATTAGGTCTGGTAGAAGTCAAGTAAAGAAGTGATCTAATTATTCCTCTATATTTCTTATAATCATTTGATTTTCCATTTGACTCCTTATCAAACTAAACCATAGAGATCATGGGAGTGTTTATTTCCTTGGACTTATCCATTTCATATTTCTTAAGAATGTCCTCATTATATTTTGATTGACTACAAAAAATTCCATCTTCCTTCTACCTTATACTAAATCAAAGAAAATAGTTCATTTCTCCCATCATACTCATCTCAAACTCCTTACTCATTATTTAAAAAAAAATTACATAAGTTTTTATCATATGATCTAAATAAAATATCATCAACATAAATTTGGACAATGAGTAGTTCTTTTCCTACCATTTTCAGGAACAAGGTGGTATCTACCTTATCCTTAACAAAGGTTTTATCTAGTAGGAGTGTGCTTAGCCTTTAAGACTATGCTATAGGTACTTATTTTAGTTTATATAATGCTTTTTTTTAATTTGAACACATGATTAGAAAATTATAAATTTTCAAAGCCTGGGGGTTGTTCAACAAACATACCTTCTTTTATTACCCCATTAAAAAAGACACTTTTAATATCCATTTGCTATAATTTAAATCCCTTAAATCAGGAAAACATTTGTACCACCCTTATGGACTCTAGTCTAGCTAAAGGGGCGAAGGTCTACTCAAAGTTAATCCTTTATATCTGGTTATACCCCTTAGGAACTGGTCTAGCTTTGTTTCTTACCACTACACTAAAGTCATTAATTTTATTTTTGAAATCCAATTTTGTTCCAATAATACTCTAGTCCTTAGATCTTTCAACTAGCTCCCAAACATTATTTATTGCAAATTGATTCAATTCTTCTTACATGGTTAATATCCAAAATTTATCAGTTAATACTTAATTTATATTTATGGGTTCAATCATTCAGATCAAGGCAGAGTGGTTAACTTCTTTTTTAATTCCATGACTAGTTCTGACACCTTTAGATGGGTATCTTGAGATTACTTCTTTAGGATAACTTGAAGAATATTTCCACTCTATAGGAATTAAATTTTCAAGTTCTACCATTTTGACTAGATTTGTATATTCTACTCCTTAGGTAACTTCAACTATATTTTATTCTTCTATCATAGACCCTCCAAAATTATTAGATTCATCAAATTCCATGTGAGTGGTCTCCTTTACCACTAGTGTTCTTTTATTGAAAACTTTATAGGATTTTTCAACATATGAGTATCATAGGAAAAATCTTTCATCAAAATTGGAGTCAAACTTTCCAAATAGTGATTTGTCAATATTTAGAATAAACACTTTACTTCCGAACTCATAAATGTGAGAGAAGTTGGGTGTCCTATCCTTAAAGATTTCATAGGGTGTCTTATTTAGCTTGGATATAACATTAACTCTATACAAAATTTAACATGATGTATTTACCTCTTATGTCAAAAAATATTTAGGAAGTGAGTATTCATCAAATATTCCTCTAGTGGCTAAAAGTTTGTGAGGGTTGTTAAACCCTAAAGAACTAGTCCCGAGGCTAATAAAGAGGGGGGGGGGGGGGTAAATTGGATGTTTTTTTTAATCTTTTTTATAATCCTTAATTTCTTTATTTGATAGGAACCTTTTGATTAATCTAATTCATAATTTTCTTAATCAAGATGTTCATTTTTATCATTGGATCAGGTTTGTTTTGAGTCTTTAAAGATTAAGAAAGGAAGTAAAATTCAAAAATGAAAAAGAAACAAAATGAGCCCAAATGAAAAGGTGTGCAATGTACACCAAAATCGAAAGATGTACAAATGTGTATAAAAAATCAAAAGATGTACAAAGTGCGCCAAAAATAAATAAAGAGGCACAAAATGAGCCCAAAATAAATTAACTTACCTTTCTTGTATTTTTAAATCTTAGAAAACTCATATGTCTAAATGATACTTTTGATACTTGAGTTTGAAAATCATGATTCCAAACTCACTATTTTTTTCTTGATATTCTGTTTGATATCTTTGATGTAAGAAGATTGAAAAAGATATTTTTTTTTTATTTTTTTTTTTCTGAATTAGCTTTTTGTTTGAAATGAATTTTAACCTAAAAGGAACTTGAGCAAGGGTTTATAAAATTCAAATTTCTAACCTTTCTGGATCTTAGTGCGGTCTATTCATTTCTTATTATGTTTTTGAATAATATTAAGAGGTAACTTTTTCTTTTACAATTAATTTGCTTAAATTAACTGATTCTTCTTAAACATCAGCACCACTTCCACCTGATCAGAATCTGTTATGTGTGTTCCATTTTATTTTTTATGTGTTTCCCTTATTTTGATAACGTCATAGGGGGAGAATATATTTATCTAGTTGTGTTTGTGTTTAAGTTACATATATTTATCTTGTACTTGCATTAGTTTATCTGTTATTTAGGTTCTAAAAGTTTTTTTATTTTTTGAGTTTATTTATATGTTAAAATTTAAAAAAAGAGAAACTTTTTTAATTTCTAGTGTTTTTAATATTATTATCTTAGTGAGGTGGAGATTAGGAGAAGTTGTTTTTAATTTTTTAAATTCAATTAGTAATATTTGCTATCATAATAAAGGGGGTGATTTATGTAACTCGAGCTCACGAGTTTATGTTTTTGATGATAACAAACATTATGACTTACATCCTATTATCTACTTGTATTTGTAATATATGTTTATTTGTGTGTGCATTAATTTGTTAGGAATACCATGCACCATCCAACCAAGATTCAAGGCTTAAGATTTGATAGAATTGGTTATATTTTAATGATTTTTGTAATATTCATTGATATATTTTTGATTTCTTCAATCAAGTCCTATAAGGATGTATGCTTGCTTGGTGACCATGCATACACACACTTAGGAGGAGTGAGATTAAGTAAGAATCAAAAGTTTAATTTTAAACTAATCATAGTGTATGATCATCTTTTCTAACTAATTATATTAGTCAATTTAGATCATCGAGGATGATTAATTATAATCATGAAAAATTACATCCAATCATAATTTAGGCAAGGTTTTGAATTTTATATTTGATTCTAATTATTCAAGTCAATCTAAAATAATCATGCCTAAATTGATCCTATGATTAGGGGATTAATTATGATTTATTTATTTAATTCTATCATCAAGGAATATCAATGAAGATCGTGCTGGATGACCCGAGACATACATGAGACAATACTTGATCATCCCAAAAGAAATACCATAACTTTTCTTCTAATCATCCATGACGATCCCCAATATCATACTGGATGATATGTTTAAATTTGAACTAATCAATTTGGATTATTTGATGATCATCCAGGACGATTAGATCAAATTCTACACATTGTATTAGACAATCCTGTAATAGTACAATATAATATTTGGCTCCAAAATTGAGTTTTAGGATTTTTTGAAGCCCTTTATTTAAGCACATCGTACTGGATGATCTTGCAATCATACTAGATGATATTTTTTGCCATTATTGAGTTCTTAGGGTTTTTGAAGCCCCTTATTTAAGCTTTATGCAAAGATATTATAATTGTCTTTGGCAGCTATTATGTCTTCGTTCTTCTAGAGAAAACTTAAAAAGGGAACTTGAAAGGGAGAGAGGAATGGGTGGAGTTTGAGAGGGAGAAGATTCTTGGAGGGGGGTTTTTGAGGGATTATGGAGGGAATTTCACACGATTGCTCTAGCAAGTTTACACCTTAGTAATAGCAAATTCAAGGTTCATCTTGAGGGAAGTTTTATGAAGAAGAAATTCTCTTTGGTTTCAAAGGACCTGACTATTCCGCTGCATCGAGGTTAGTGAAAGAGATTTGTGGTGGTCTGCCATCTCCTAGAGGAAGAAAAAAAGTCAAGGTTCTCTATTTGTGAAAGGAGTTTTGGTCCTTTGCCACACCAGGTTGGTGGAAAGATTTTATAAAGACTTATCCACCTTGTTGTGGGGGTAAAAGGAGAGACACTAAAAGGTTTTAATGAAATACCTGGAGGGTGTCTCCGGGGAGTGGATGTATGCTAGGTTGGAGGAAACCACTACAAATTTAGTGTGTTCTTTTTAATTTGTTGTACTTTATTTTATGCATTTATTTTGGATATAATTACTTTGTTTAAAATCTATGATTAATATGACATTATATTGATTATATATTTTTATATTTTGAAAAAGCTTTAAAAAGGGGATTTCTTTTATTAAAAAAAGGTTTTTCAAATATCCAATTTACGCCCCCTCTTAGTTAGCCTCAGGACTAATTCTTTAAGGTTTAATAACCCTCACAAACTTTCAGTGGTTTCTATTAAGATTATGAGCAACCTCGTTCTACTGAGGGGTTCTAGGAGCTAAAACGTTATGATCTATCCCATCATCCCTAATGTAAGATTCAAAATTTCATTCTAAAATTCTCCACCATGATCACTAAGAATGGTCAAAATTTCATAACCTAGCTTTCTCTTAATCTAAGTGAAGAATATTCTAAACTCCATAAATGATTCACTTTTATGAGATAAGAATTTAATCCAAGTAAATTTTGAGTAATCATAAACAATCACATACCGAAAAACTTTCCCTCCTACGATTGTATTTCTAATAGGTCCAAAGAGATCTATGTGAAGGACTTCTAAGGGTTTGCTAGTGTTAATAGCCTTGATTGAGTGGAAGGAGGATTTGACTTGTTTTCTTAATTGGCAGTCATCACACAGGTGGTCCTTAAGAAAATCTAGTTTGGGTATGCCTCTTACTAAATCTTTTTAGATGATTTTTCTAAGAGTTTTCATGCTTGCATGATAGTCTCTTATACCATGACTAGGATTCATCAGCAATTAGTTTTTAGACAATAGAAGTAGTAGATTTAATACAATTTAAATGAGACATGTAAACATTATTGATTCGTTTTTCTTACGAAATAATATTTCTATTTAAGTTAATCATGTAGCTGGTAGATAAAAATCTTTTGTTGAAGCCTTTATCATACAGGTGGCTAATATTGAGCAAATTATGTTTCAAGTCATCTACTATCAAGCTGGGATGCTTTCAATTGCAAAGATTGGTTTGCACTTTTAAGAATTGAATTATCAATTTTTAATTCATGCTCTTTATCATAAGTTTTGTCTAAACATGCCTTTAATTCTTTAAATGAATAATTCTAAATCAACATGAGATACTTTCAAGGAGTCAGTGTTAGTTGTTAAATCAAGATGATTCTTGTTTAATGCATCAAATTCATCAAATAAGATCATATGATTGTTATCCAAAGTAAAGTGATCTTTCCTAAGGCATTCATGCTCTTTTTGCTAGTTTGAAAAAATAAGAATTAAGGATTACATACATTTTCTTCAGCTTTCTATATGCATTATGAATTTGTTTGAAACATAAAATAATTCATTATAAGAAATATCGCAAACTTCCTCTTAATTAAAATGAACAAAATGGTTATCTTCCATTAAGCATAAGTTGGTCACCTCCTCTCTTACTTTTGTC
The DNA here is from genome assembly GCA_016618105.1 of Dendrobium huoshanense. Lineage (NCBI taxonomy): Eukaryota > Viridiplantae > Streptophyta > Magnoliopsida > Asparagales > Orchidaceae > Dendrobium > Dendrobium huoshanense. The sequence goes on along the minus strand of CM028346.1, from coordinate 2,330,184 downwards.
TCAGATGAGTTTGAAGCAGTGTCTGCCCAAAAAGCCTTCTGAGTCCATTTCTTGCTTTATTTGAATTTAGCTTTTTCTTCACCCTTCTCCTTGATTAGGTAAGCTTTAAGATTTGGGCAATCAGTCCTCAAGTGCCTTGGCTTCATGCATTTGAAGTAAATAATATTATAAGAAACCTTAGAATTTTAATTAGCTTTACCTTTGTTCCATTGCTAATGATACTTTTGCTTTTTCTTTAGAAAGCTTTAAATTTTCCTTATCATTAGCACAATTGTCATCATCATCTTCTAGCATGAAACTGTCACTATCAAAATCATTAACTTTTAAGACTATAGTTTTCTCCTTTCTTTTCCCACCTATATAAATCTATTTTTGACTCTCACCTTATTCATAGGCAATGAGTGATTCAAGTAAGCTATCAATTGAATAAATATTTAGATCCTTGGATTTAATACTATTACTTATTTTAGTCTCATAGGAACAAGGTAGACAACATAACATTTTTTTACTAATAGTGCAAGTAGATATACACATGTAATCTTCATATTTTATTGCACAAAAAAGCAGTTTAAACATGTAACATTTAATTGGGCTAAATCTCTATCCTCAATAATCCATTAAAAAAAAAAGCAATTCAATTTTAATGTCGTTTATAAAGATAGAATGCGTAGAATATCCTTCATGAACTAACATCCATATGTGATAGTCTATTGATTACAAGAAAGTAGACATTCAAATTTTTGCCAAAAATCAAAAGGAAAGTTATCTAATTATGGTGGTCATGTGATTAAATATCCTTTCATAGTATTATGATTTACAAAGTTAGTCATTAATATTTTTTCAAAAGTTTTCTAAAACTTAGTTTTGGAATTCCGCTCTGATATCACTTGAACTAGCTCGAAGATAACTAAGAGGGGGAAGGGGGGTGAATTAGTAATTTAAATTTTTTTAATAAAAAGAAAATCTCTTTATAACTTTTTTAATATATGAAAATAAATAATTTTATCATTAGATGCGAAAGTGAATTTATTTTACAATAAGCAAAAAATCAAAGTTTTCAACCACATAGTTAATCATAGAAAAATAAGTGCAAAAAATAATAAGAACAAACACACACGAATTTATAGTGGTTCAGTCCAACCTGACCTACATCCACTCTCTAGAGTCCTTTCCAAGTATTGCACTAAATGTTTAGTGACTCTCTTTCAGCCCCAACAGTTAGGCAAAAAGCCCTTATAAAATCTCTTACACCAACCTAGTGCAGTAGAGGACCGCACTCTTTTTACCCTCTTAGTACGGTAGAGCACATGGAATTCATTTTTACCTTCCTGGTGAAGGTAGAGAACATGAAATTCCTTTTCACCCTCTTGGTGAAGGCAGACAATCTTGAAGCTTTTTCTCCATCTAAGAGAAGGCAGAGTAACTTGAATGCTTTTTCACCCTCCAAGTAATAGTAGATAACAACGGCTTAGTACTATAATATGTCTCCCCAGAGCCACCAAACAATCAAGGCAGAGAATCGAAAAAGATAAGAAAGAAACTTGCATGGAGTAACATTGTGAATCACTCACAACTCTCCCTCACAAAAGGTTCTTGCTGTCTTCTCTCCCAAAGCTCTGCTAAACACCTTTTTTATGTTCCCACTAAAGAAACTTATCAGCAAAAGGGTTGTTGAACATGTATAAGTGAGAGTTTAAATATAGAGCCTCTTAAAAAAGCCATAAATTTGAATCTGCCATTTAATGTCGTCTAGTCTAATTCTATGATCATCCTATATAATTAGTACAAAACATCCCTTTTACACAGTACAAACTGCACTATCTTGTAATATCAGTACAGGAGTTTGTACTGATCATCCATATGATAGGTTATGATAAATTATAGCTCCATGTAGCCCTCAATTCATAAAATATAAAATTAATGGGTTGTCTTATATGATTAGTTGAAAAACTATGGTATTTTATCTATTATAGTAGATGATGATAAATTATCGTCCCATGCATCGCTTGGGTCGTACAATATGATTGTCACCAATCATCTTATATGATTTGATAGAATAAATTAACCATAATTATTTTTCTAATCATAGGATTAATTTAGGCATAATTGTTATATATCATACAATACGATGTATATTGTACGATATGATTAAAACAAAAGTTGAGTTTTAAATTATTTCATAAATTATTATTGGCGACTATTTTCATGGTTATATTTGATCATCTAGTATGATACGGATCATATAGTATGATTAGTTTAATCAATTTTAGTTAACAAAAGTACCCTAACTAATGATTTGTTTAGATAACTAATCATCTAGTATGATGTAAATCATATAGTTCAATTAGTTTAGAAAACTCATCTTCTTTCTAACACACTGACTCACTTCCTTGAGTGTGTATGAGCAAGGTTACTCAACTTTATGATCCACCAAAATATATGATTGACTCAAGAAAGATAAAAAGTTTATAAAGATTGATAATATATACTTTAATCCTTGTCTACCCAATCTTGATCTGATCAAAGGTTCAAGTGAATAATGGACCTGAAATGATAGTGAACAAGGAAAAATAGAAATGAAATAAACTCAATTATCTAGAGATAATAGAGTTAGAAATCTAATAATATTTGTTATCATCAAAATCACAGGACTTGGGTCCAGATTTCAAACACAAGTCTCTTGGGCATAGTTTTAGGAAGGATCAGTGTGCTTTCTATTTAGAGATTGATCTTTGAAAAAAAATTGCCTGAAGTTGATAGGGAAGGGAGATGAAGTTTCCACTATGGCTAAAGTAAGAGAATAATTAAGATTCAGATTTATCAACTATCTATAGTTTCTCAAAGTTTATATTATATGGTTCATTCTAGATTTTTGATATTGGTGATACTTATCATATTTATTCCACTAGAGAGTGGTTCCGTACCTATAAGGAGTATGATAGTGGTGTTGTGACAATAAGAAATAATAAATCTTCTTATATAATTGGTGTACACAGTATCATCATCAGAATGCATGATGATACTATGAGAGAGCTGATGGATGTTAGATACATTCCATATATATAGAAGAATTTGTTGTCTATTAGGATTTTAGAGATCAAGGGCTATAAAATAGCCATTGAGGAATGCATTATGAAGGTATATTATCAGATGATGAACTTTATGAAGGGAGTTTTTCATCATAACCTTTACTATTTTCAAAGAAGAATAATGATTAAATGACTTTGTTTTGCTAATAATTCTTCAGTTGCCACTATTTTTTGGCATATGTAACTAGCTCATGTTAGATAGGCTTCTCTTATGGATTTTGGAAAGTAAGGATCGATCAAAGTAGGAAGCATATATAAGCATAATTTATGTGAACTTTTTGTGTTTGGAAAAAAAGACATAAGTATCCTTTGGTACTGCCATCCACAATACAAAAAATATCCTTGAGTATGTTCGCACATTTATTTTGGGCCCAACAAAGATACCATCATTCAACATGATGTGATACTTTATCTATTTTTTTATGATTATTTTAGATATGTTTGGGGATATACCATGGAGCGAAAAAGCATGGTTTTGGAGAATTTTAGAACTTGAAAGAAGTGGAATAAGATTAAGACTTAGAAAAATATTTGGTGTATCAAATCAGACAATGGGAGTGAATGCACTTTGGATGCATTCTTATAGAAGTGCCAGAGATCTATGATATAACACCACTTCACTATTAGAGAGACACTGAAACATAATAGGTGGTAGAGAGGATGAACCAAATTTTGGTGGAGATAGTTTGGTGTATGTTATAATGCTTGGTTGGATAGGGTCTATTAGGATGAGAAAATATACTATGTTTATCAGTTGATGAACCATATCCCTTCTACAACTATTGGGAAAATAAACCAAATGAAGATATTGTCGGGGCATCCTAGTAGAGATTATGACTACTTAATAGTGTTTGGGTGTCCATCTTACTATCATGTTATGTATATATCTGAGAAACCCACGAGAGGTCCTACACATTTATATAAAAAAATGATTACATAGTCCTTAAAGGGAACTCAAGCTCACTATTGCTATGAAGAGATAAAAAAAAAAAGCAAAAAAAAGGTACGAGCTTGAGTTTCCTACTAAGCAAAAGTACACATAAACCGATGTACATTCTATGGTGCACAAGAGCGAGCACCCAAAAAACAATAAAGGTACAAAAAACATTATTCAACTCCAAAGTGAGAAACTCAACAACATGATCACCTGCATTGAAATCACTTTGTAGAAAAGGGTAATTAACAGAAAAACAATAATAGTAGTAGAAATATAGCATAATCTGGTTATAGCACCAATGGATGTCAAAATTACAACCAATGTTAGGACAACCCAACCCAAAGAGAATATACTGTATCTTAATCCACCAGTTGAGAATCATATAGTATAGCATAAGAATAATATCAATAACCTCATGCCAAGCAGCCAGAGAAAAACACTAGAGGATCCTTGATCCTAATAGCCAACCACAACCACATCAACAAACCATCAAGAGAAAAGGGGGAACCCCTAATCAAGAAATTCAAGTAGCCGGTAAACAAATAAGAAATAGGCTTCCATAAAACAATAACCCAGGACATAGCAGCAAAGGAAAAAAATACCCTCCCTTAACTTGCACAAACACAAATGAAATAACGGACAGTTCAACACAAAGGGAAATAGATAACGCAATGACCCGTGAAAGTCTTCCAAACCATCCATGCAACAAAACCAAAAATTTTGCACATGGCCCTCACCAAAATTATAGTTCACATCAACACACTCCCAAAAATATAAATGAGAGCAAACGTATAACATCCAACCATTCTGAAACAACCAAAACCACATGGCCTCCCTGTTTCCAGTAGTACACTCCCCAAACAAATGAGGGCAAACATAGAAATCGCTCGACAAACTCCAAACCTTCTAAAACAACTAAAACAACAAGGCCAACCCATAATAGCAAAAGGAAAGTACTCAGCAACATAATGCTTCAACAAGAGCAGGGAAAACAAAAAAGCAACCTAGTGATATGCAAACGCACCAACTAACCGAGAAAAATCAGAAAATAATAATAGAAATCTAGCAAAAAAATAGCAACCCCAACCACCTTAATGAATAACATAAGGAACACTAATCTTATCTAGATTTAAAAGACCCCTAATATGAGAGGTAAATTAGAACTAGAGAAATCCTTCATGAAATCCAACCCATAGCCCCAGCTGGCTATGGCGTTAGCACTAGCATTACCATCCACCTCAATAGCAGAAAAATAGAAATTAAGCATGCTCAACAAATTCTGAATTTCCCTCCTCTTGTAAAACGAATCAGAAGAGAAAATCTTATCATTTCTCAGAATAAAGACTGATAAAAATAAGTAGGAAAAACCTCCACCATAAAATTAATGCAATAAAGTGAGAAACATAACCTTAAACTACAGAGGATAGCAAAAGTGGTAGCAATATTAACATAACAATTATAATGAGGACTAGCAAAACCCAAAATGCAATTAACATTGAAGTCTCTGATGACTCCACCACAACCCGCCATAGTCTTAGTGTAAACAACATCCACATTTAACTTAAAGAAATTATGAGGAGGTTTCAACCAAGGGATATTTTTGGGAACATTATGAAAATTATCCACATCAAGATTAATCCCAAAGTCAACAACAACTATGTGATAATTTTTGAAATTCTTAGCAAAAAAAAGGTCCCTAAGTTTATCTTTAACATTTTGAATAATCCTATGATGATTCCTAACCACACCATTAAAATGAAAATTATCATATCCAACCATAAAAACCAAAGGATAAGAGGGGGAATAAAATTCTTGATATGACCTTTAGAATTAACAAACCAATAATTAAGTTAAGCATTAATAGAAACCTTAGCATTAAAGCAATTTAAGTGCAAAATATCCTCAAAATAAGTCTGGGCCTTAACAGCACAAGGACTAGAGACAAAGACATGATGCATATTATCCATATGATAATAATATTGGCATTTAGAGGGAAGAATGAAACCACATTTAATCAAATTATCATCCGTCGAGATGAAATTATGTAAAATATGCCAAACAAAAATAGAAATTATAGAAGGAATCCTTTTGTGCCATATCATTTTTAAAATCTTAGAAATGTCTTTCTTAGCTCTAAAGGAAGGCCAGGAATCCTTTACAGTAAATACAATCTTTAGATAAGGCACAAAGTTGAACATTAAGAGAATTCATATTTAAAGAGATTTGCAAAATTTGCAGAGTGATAAAATTAGGAACACATTAGAGAGTTTCTCAATATCCTAACCATTATCAAAGAAAAAATAATTACCTTCACAGAAGCATTGAATAAGTATTAATAATAGAATTAATGGATTGACCTCCCAACCAAGGATCCTGCCAGAAGAAAGTATTATCACCACCAATACCCCAATAGATAGATTGCTCAACCGCCCATTTCACTTTGCAAAGATGATGCCAAACTTTAGAATTTCCTTTACTAAAATAACATGTGGTGGGATTCTTCTCCCCATAATACTTAGCATTCATAAATTTATCCCAAAGGCTCAAGTTAGCATAGAAATTATACCATAACTTAAAAGAAAAAGAATAAGACAAATCTTTTAAAGACTTACTCCCCAAAGACCCTTCATCAAAACTGCCACAACATTTATTCCAAGAAGACCAGTGGATTTTAGAATTGCTACTAGCCCCTTTTAAAAAAAAAAAAAATTATTAATAATTTTTTCAATCCTATTACACACAACCTGAGTAGGAATTAAAGTTTGAAAGCTATAAACAGGGATAGAGCAAAGGACACTCTTAATAAGAGTTAACCTACAACCAAAACTAAGAAAGTTAGAATCCCAAGATAAAATTTTGTTTTGCACAACTTAAATTAATTCATCGAAAATAAAAGATTTTTTCCTACCCTTATAAAGAGGCACACCATGACACTAAAGGTAAACAAATATGATTGAAACCAGTTAAATTCTTAATAGGCATATGCAAACCAAATGAACTTTCTTAGCAAAAATAAATCCATATTTATGTTTATTAAGCAACAGGCCACTCTCCAATTCAAATTATTTAAAAACCTCAACAATTTATGAATCCTATTTAAAAAGTCATTAGTAAAATAATAAAATATTCCTCAAAGGATAAATGAGAAATATAAAAATTGTTGAGATAGTTGCTACTTGGTTCTTGCATACTTAATATTCTTGCAACTTGTATGTTTTTGATGATTCTAAATATTATTGCTTTGATTATTATTTCTCCTAGCATGTTTTAGAAGATTTTTTTTTACTCTTGTGTGTACTAACATTTTAGGAAAATCATACTCTGGATTATTGAATAATTCAAATAAAGATCAGTATAGAGTTTATAATAATTGAAGTATATATTTTTCCATTTTATTGAGTCTGAAAGAGTGTGATTGTAATTGAGCACACACTCACACACACACACACACACACACACACACACACACACACACACACACACACACACACACACACACACACACACACACACACACACACACACACCGAAGGAGAGTTTTAAAATTTATAGTTTTTAAACTGATCGTACTACGATATCTATTTGTACGGGATGATCTGATTACTTATTCTCTCATCGAGCAGTCAAACGAATAGAAATGAAATTTTTTCTAAGTGTGAATCATACGAGATGATCCAAGCTTCATATAAGGATGAACGTCTCGGGTTTGTTCTTGCATGAAATTTTTTTTTAAGTCTGGATCATATGGGATGATTCCATAATCATTCAGGTATGAATGTCTCGGATATAGATCGTATGGGATAATTCTAGTTTTGTACAAGGATGAATGTCCTGGGTCTGTTCTCGCTCAATTTGTCCTGATGTTTCGTATAGACGAAATTTGAAAATTTTCATATTGTTCGTCCCAGACAAACTTGGTTCATACCAGATGTTGATCACGTATGAAATGATTTTGTACCAAATCACAATAGGTTTGTACATAATAGTATTTTAACTATTTGTACGTACAAACTTATGATCGTATTGTACAGTCGTGTACGCTCAAAATTGAAATTTTCAGTTTTTTGGACAGGATTTTTGTGTCTTTTGTATAAAAGGTCCATTAAAACTGACGTAAGAGAGTATTGTCTTCATGATTTTTCAAGGGCAACTGAAGGAGAGAGTGTGAGAGAGTGTTTGAGAGAGATTTCTTGCTAGTGGATTGTGAGTTGTTCATAAGGTTACTCAAAGGTAAAGATATCTATATGTAATTGGTGTTTTTCACTCTTCCTCTTGTCTTTCAAGATTGCTCGTGAGAAGATCTTTGAAAAAAGATCCAATTCTCTACCGACACATAGAGAGTGTGAAATGATGAAGGTACTCTACCTACACTTGGAGGGTGTGAAAAGACAAATATACTCTGCCTACACTTGGAGGGTGTGAAAGGACAAAGGTACTCTACCTACACTTGGAGGGTGTGAAAGGATAAATGTACTCTACCTACACTTGGATGGTGTGAAAAGATGAAGGTACTCTGCCTACACTTGGAGGGTGTGAAAGGATGAAGGTTCTCTGTCTACACTTGGAGGGTGTCAAAGGACGACGGTTCTCTGCCTCATCAGGGATTGGTGGAAGAGAGTTTTATAAAGGCTTTTGCACCTTGTTGTGGGGGAACAAGGAGAGTCACTTTGGTAATAGTGCAATACCTGAAGTGGGAGGCTTCAAAGAGTGCATGTAGGTTGTTTTTGACCAAAACAATATAAATTTTTATGTTGTTTAAATTTTTGCTGCTTATTTTTTGTAAGTTATTTTATTTTGTTGTTGAAAAGTTTTTATTTTAAAACTTTAATTAACTTACTTCATAAATCAACGGTTTCAATCTTTAAATCTAAGAGAATTTTTAAATTACCAATTCACCCCCTCTTGGTTAGCCTTGGGACATTAGTTTAAGTTTAACAACCTAATCTAAATTCAACAATAATCAATAGAAACCACCTAAAGTTATAAAATAAAGGCTAGGAGCCCTCTCAAAGTGATCTACAAGACCTCTAGAAAGGTTGTCAGCCGCAATAACGAAAAGGATCGGTGCAATGGGATCAACCTGTCTCAGACCATGAGAAGTCTTAAAAAAATTGTTAGACTTACCGTTAACAATGTTAGAAAAATAGAAGCTTTCAATACAATGCTTAATAAGTTTGACAAAATTTAAATTAAAACCAAATAACTTCATAATATCATAATGGAAATTCCAAGCAATATTATCATAAGCCTTAGCAATATCAATTTTCAAAATTATATTTCCATCTCTCACTTTAACATCCAAATCATGAAAAAATTCTTATGCCAAAAGGATGTTATCAACAATGGCATGACCTTTGATAAAACTCATTTGAAAAGGAGAAACCAGCTTAGGCAAAAAAAATTGATAAATAATTCATAAAAAATTTAGAGATCAATTTATAATAAAAGGTACAAAGACTAATAGGTCTAAAATCATTCCAATAAGTGCTAGGATTATTCTTAGGAATAAGCACAATAAAAGTTGCAGTAAAAACTTTAGCTATAGAATTACCATAAAAGAATCAAGAATAGCAGAAAAGAGATCATTATCAATGAAATGCCAAGTTTTCTGGAAAATCTTGGTTGTGAAACCATCAGGCCGAACCACAGACTCAAAATTCATAGCAAAAATAATATCTTTAACTTCCTCCAAAGAAGAGCTTAGACAATAAAACATTATCATCATGAGAAATACGAGGAGTAATATTAGGATTATAAATAGTGGGAGGATTGAAATTTTTATTCAGATGATTCTAAAAATGTTGAATAGCTAAGCTAGCAATTTAAGCACCATCTTCAGTAACATAACCATCAAACTGATTAATTTTATTAATGCAATTAATATTGCATTTCCTCTAAACCAAGGTATAAAAATATTTTGTATTGTTGTCACCTTCTTCAAGATGTTTAACAGCCACTTTATGTTTCCAAAACATTTCCACTTGTGCTTGTAATTCATAAAGCCCATCTTTAGCCTCTCTCAAAAGACAAAAGTTAGCTTCAGAAGCAAATAATTGGCATTGAGTCTCCTGGAAATTCACTTTATCTTCTATAATTAAAATGTTTGAAATATAAATTGAGAAGAGGGGAATGATCAGAGAAGGTCCTGCTAAAATGGTCAAGATTAGTAGAGTCAAAAGAATTCAACCAAAAGTCATTAAATAAAACCTGATCTAATCTTTGCCATAAATACCCATGATACCAAGTAAAATTATCATTAGAGAATCCAATATCAGTAAGGTTACAATCCATAATCATGTTTTTAAAATCCTCATAAAATGATAGATAGGGAGAGAGCCCCCTATACGCTCAGACGGGTTATCAATGGTATTAAAGTCTCTTCAAACAAGACAAGGAAGATTACAAATTATGAAATTGAAATTGAATTATTTGGTCCCATAAAATCTTTCTAGTATAATGAAAAGAAGCCGCATAAATAAAGGAAGCACAACATTGCAAATTATAACTCTCAATATTATAATGAATAACTTAATTAAAATCAATAATAATGTCAACCCTAACAAAATCTTTCCAAAAAAACCCAAATTTTATTAGCAACATTAGCTAAGGCATGTTTAAAACCCAAAAATTTAGTAGTACTAAGTAACTTATCAGAAGAGATAAGAGGATAAAGCAAAACAAGAAGTGAGACATTATAGATACAACATATGTTTTTCACTATGAGTTTAGAAGAAGAGCATCCAATGCCCCTAGCATTCCAAATAATAACGTTAATCATAAATACAATATTAATGAGAAGTATGTAAATGGGTGTTGCAAGGAGTTTGTATAATAATAAAGTTTGGCTTCCTACCTCTCCTACCATGACCCTTAGTAAAACTAGTATTATTATCCTCTATAGTAAAGTATTTAGCCAACATATCCATATCCTCATTGTCATTAAAAGCATCACTATTATAATTATCGTTCAAAAGAAAATTACTATTATTAACCATACCTGAATGTCCCCTAGAAATAGGCATTCCTCTTTCCTCGTAGAACACATCTCCTGCCACATTAGTTTCATTGTGTACATCATACCACCTATCTTCTCAACCTTGATTTGGGAAAAAACCTAAATAGTAACATCAACTTGCACAATATCCTCCTCGACAATAATATTATTAACCAACTCATCCTCTAAAAGAGGCTCAACAGAGATAGAAGTATTATTTAGATTAGCCACAACATTTTGATCAGTCACATTTTGAGAATCAATAGCTATATATGAGATTAGGTTAAGATTAACTTCTTGTCCTTTAACCAACTCCTCCACGATAATAGGTTTCAATTTCACCTAAACCGAATCCAAGTTTAAGGAACCATCAATATGATCTAGTACATGAGAAGCATTAGCCACATTAGCAACATGATTAGGAATAATAGAAACCAATTCAACTGAATTTAATTCAATATTATGGGATGGATTAGAAGTCTCTTTAGCCTTCTGCAGATGTGGGTGTAATTTATAACAAGTAGATAAAGCACGACCATGCATCTTATAATGAGAATAGAAAATAGGTAAATTTTTATATTCAACTTTTTTGGAAATAGCCATTAAGTTCCGAGCCAATCCAAACCTCACTAGGATGCTTCTTCAATATATCCAATTAAACTAAAACACGAGCTATAGAAGACCTAGAAATGGATGTTGTAGCTTGATTTGTTTACAATGGTTTATCAAAAATAGAGGCCAAACCAAATAAAATTTGAGAATTAAAAAAATGTAAATATAGTATAGGAAAAGAAATCCAAATCAAGGTTATGGGGGATCCTTCATGCACATCAAAGTCCAGAGAAAAATTAAGCAATCTCATTTGATAATTCTGTATATAATAAGTCCTTCTATAAAATATACAACTATAGTCCAAATCCTTACTCAGTTGAATTGATATATGTCTGGGGTCCAATAATACAACCTAAAACGTTCCAGATAATTTTATATTCAAGAAAACCTTTTGAATGACATCTAAATTAGGATGCTTAAGCATGAACTTCCCCACAAGAGTAAGCGCAAAAGGAGCAGCAAGTAAGTAAACCATGGAATCATCAAGCAACAAAGTCGGACACCCTTTTAAGGAAGAATGCACAAAGGATAGTTTGGCGGAAGAAGACGAAGAACCATCTAACACTTCCATAAAAATGGGACTTTCCATTAGGAAGAGGTGGTTGAGGGATAGATGACGACGACATCATCATCTCCCGAAAAATCGTAAAACCCTAACACACCAGAGTGAAACACAACTAGAAAGAAACAAAAAATCAAACAAGGAGGAGAAGCAAACAAAATAAACCATGAAAAGAAATTGGAAAGCAAGATAGAACAAACAAAAAACAAAGAAAACCTGAATGGAAGAGGAACCTAAAATCACCTTGGAGTCACCTCACAATAGAACAGAGAACCATTGTGCAAGGAAAATATGCTATCATGTTAAATATGATATAACTTGAATTGCATGATAAGAAGATGGTCCTTATTAGCTTCAAGTGCGGAGTCGTGGGCTTCAAACTCTATGTTCCAATAGAGAAAAAGATTTTAATTAGTAGGGATGTTATATTTGATGAGGTGATCATGTTAAAATCTCAAGAATTTATGCAAGTATAGAGTTCTATTGGGACCATAGATGCATTATAGAAGTTTGAGTTTAATACAGCTTCATTTGTTTCATTAAAGATATATCACTTCTACCCAGGTATTTTATTCACCTACATATTAGAAGGTAAAAGATTATGTTGAGGATACAATTATGAATAAATTATGAGGAACATGTCCAGAAGCTAGAATGTCACTAAACTAACTTGGTTAAGGGACCACATTGCATTTGCACTTTCAACCATGGAGGTTGAAGTTCCTAGTCGCTAAAAGAAAGTAGTGGACAATTCTAATTATGATATGTGGAAGAGGGTTATAGATAAAGAGATGGAGTCTCTTTATGAGAATACAACTTGGAGGTTGATTAAACCTCCTATTGGAAGGAAAGCCAATTGGTGCAAAAGGGTGTATACAAAGACGTAAGAATCTCAAAGTGCTAATGTGCAGTAAAAAACTAGGTGGGTGGAAAAAGACTCTATCCAATGGGAAGTGAATACATATGATGAGGTGTTCTCCCTAGTGGTTAAGCATCCCTTGACCCATGGTCACTTTGCTTTTTGTAGCAAATTATGGCTGATTTTTGGGAATCTCGATCCAGGCATTACATAAGCACTTGACATTTTGAGCATATTTATATATGATCCAAGGAGTCATAGGCAAGCTATGAAGAGTATCTTGAGGTATTTGAAGGGTAAAGTTGATATAGGCTTGGTATTGGAGAGGCATTCACCACGATAAGAAAAACTACGCTTGACTTGATCCCATGGGAAAGGTATATAGGAAACCATCTGGGTGCAATCATTCTAATGTTGGAGTGTGTTTAGCATCTTCCACTTTTTAAAGCGAAAGAAGAAGTAGAGATTCCTGATTAGAATTATTTCCAAATCTTAATTATTGGTTTGAAAGGCTTTGGTGGCTCATTATTGTAATTGATTAGAGGGCTGATTATTTTTCTTAATTTGATGATCTGATTGGGGATTTGGTTGGGGATTATATTAGGAAGGTTTTCCTTATTTTATTCATGTCAAAACTACAAATTGAGGGGCATGCTCAGTTGCAAAGGGTGTAGAGAGCTTAATGTAATTCCTATTTTTTTTCAATTTATTGAAATCATTATCCCCTTTTTATGGATGTAGAAATCTTCAATGAATCATGTAAATTACTATATTCTTTGTGTTTTGTGATTTCTAGTTTTTATTTCCAATGTGTATTGCATAACAGCTAGGGCTTGAGATGACAATGATGTGGTGAGAAGGGTTGGTATCTGCCATGGCTATGAGAATGGTTTTTCTGTGGAGTTGTGGAAAGTTTATGTTGGCTAAAACAACTTGGGAGTTAGGACCTGGTGGTGGTGATTTATGCTCGTACTTATTTTGGATGTTTGTAGAAAAATATTAGGCAACTTTCCAATGTGTGGTGGAGAAGCACATCATGATAAATTGTTTGAGAAGAAAATAATTAAATTAGATAAGTTACACTATTTTGTTATTTTTTGGAAAGTATTGGACTAATAAATAAATTTATTAAAAAGTTTATCATAAAAAAATAAATATTAAAATATTAATCTAAAACTAATAAATAAATACATAAATAAAAATTCTTACAATACAAATAATAATTTAAGTGATAAAATACAATTCCATAATTTTCTTAAATATGATGCTCAAATTTAAAATATAAATATGTATTCTTTCTCATGATTTTTTTTTAATTTATGAAATAATTATTATAAATTTTATAATAAAATATTATTATTACGGGCTAGAATATACGCATTGATAGAATTTTAATTATCGTCTTAGAGATACACGGATATCCATCTCACTCATAGAGAACACAAGATTTTTTACGTTGAAAACCCTTGAAAGGGGAAAAACCACAGGCCTAGCCTAGTTAAAAATCTTTCACTAGAACTTGCATTGGTTATAATGGGCTGACTCACCCTTGAGGATGATCAAATTACGAGTAGCAATTATATAATAGAAATCCAGGTGTCATGTGATGATCTGACAGAGCTTCGAGCCTCAGAGGATGGTCTGACAGAAATTTAGGCCTTAGATGATGATCTGGTAAAGGTGAGGGCCTTGAGTGGAGATATGATGGAGGTGAGGGCCTCTAACAGTGGTCTGGAAAAAGTGAGTACATCAAGTGGTGGTTCGGTGGAACAATGGGCGTTAGGTGGTGGTCAGGCGGAGCAATGGTGTTAGGTAGTCGTCTGACGGAGCACAGGGAATCAGGTGGTGGTCTGGCGGAGCAACAACATTAGGCAATGGTCCAGCAGAGCAACGGTGTTAGGAGGTGGTCCGACTGAGCAGAGGGCGTCAGGTGGTGGTCCCGCGGAAGTTCGGCGTTGGTGGAGTAGTGGTGGTTCGACTAAACTCTGGTGGTGGGCGGTGGTGGGCGGTGGTTCGACAGGGCAACAACATTAGGCATTGGTTCGGTAGAGCACATGGTGTCAGGTGGTAGTCCGGCGGAAGTCTGACGTTGGTGGTTCGACAAAAGGTGGTGCAGCAAAACTCTGACGTTGGTCGAGGAGGCTAAGAAGCATGAGCGATCTCTGATCTCTCTTTATTCTTTAGGCTTAGAGGGTCCCTTTTCAAGAGGAGAGGGAGCTCTATTTATAGATTTTGGGAATGGCATGGCCTATAAATAGATGGAGGATCAAGGGCAATTTGGGAGTGGTTGGATGAACGGCTGAAGTTGAATCTCTTGGTCATGAATCGTTTGATGGACATTTGAATGTCTTAATGATGTCTGAATTCAGTGATCTTGGGCTTGTTGTTTCAGCTCGTCGAGCTGCTTGATTTGAGTACAAGCTTGTTGTGTTTGGAAACTATTTGGTTATTCAAAATAGTGGTTTGAACCTCCCAACAGCGCTTTGGGTCCTTGATTTTGGACCCATTTGGGCTCAGATTGGGTCAAATTTTGTGTCGTTGGGTTCGTATTTTTGAGATGCTCAGTTTGACTATAAGTTTGCTGAAATCATAGTTCAGATGCTCCAAATTTTAATTTTGGAAGTTTCCAACTTGATTTTTCTTTGAGATTCGTGCCCGATCAAGGTAATTTTGCGATGATGTATCAGTTCCCCCCTATTTTCGGACCTCAAAGCTCCAGTAGTTCAAAAATAAGCAATGCAATCGATGGAAAATTTTTCACGTGATTTGAAACTTGAATGTAGTCCGATCGTGGGCGTAGAGGTCCGAAATCACTTCAAACGTGTCAAAATTGAGCCCAGAACATTGAAAAACAATGTTGGGAACCCCAAAAATATTAGATTTGACCTTTTCAAGCACAAAAATGGACTTGGTCGACTTGCCGCCGTCCGCGCCGCGCATACGCGAAGCGATGCGCTGGCCGGCCTGCCCGATGGCCTGCCCACTGTGCCGCACCCGGTCCGCTAGCCCACCCACATGCTACAGTTTCCCGTGCGAATTTAGCCGCTCGGCCTGCGCGCCATCCTGGTCGGGCCTTCCGCCGGTCTGTTTGATCGACGGTTGCCGGTTATTTGCCGGTTAACTGCCAGCTAACCGCCAGCAACTGCCAGAATTTTTTTTTTTTTGAAATTGATGAAAATATCCCTTTACTCCCCTATAAATAGACCCCCTAGGACCTTATTCCTTGCACCTTCTTCTCCTTCTCTCTTCTCTCATTAGAGGCCTTCTTCTGCCCTTAGACAATTGGCATCCATTGTACAACAACAGGGAATCTTTTTGCGAGGAGTTTCCTTGCTTTCTTTTTGGTGCTCTTGCTATATAAGAGGCTTTCCCTTGCTCTAGGACAATTGGTATCCATTGTCCAACAGCAGAGCCCCTTCCTATACTGGAGTCTGGACCACCTCCCTTATTCCTTTCGGTGCTCTTAGCTATACGGGAGGCCTTCCTCTGCCCTCTGATAATTGTCATCCATTATCCAACAGTAGGGCCCCTCCCTATACTAGAGTAATGTCGGGTGACCACTTTCCTTTGAGAGATTCTGCGATCAGGGAAAATCCTGCCATCTCACCTGACAGTGGGCAGAGGCCTGACAAAGGAGCGAGGGAAGATGATCTGGCATCCACCGTCACCAGTGATTCTTTGATTATTCTTCACAAGAAGTTTCACTTCCCAAATGATGTGGTGGCGGTGGCCCCTAAGAGGTCTGATCGGGGTGGTGCTCCTCCTCCCGGGTACCTAACCATTTGTGAGACTAATTTGCGATCAGGACTGCGCTTTCCACCTCCTCCTGAGTTGATTAAGATTTTGATGCACTATAGGATGTCTCTATCCCAATTTATGTACAGACGCATGTTAGTGATGATTGGGTTGATTGCACTTTCCAGGGATCGATGGGCCGTTCTGACACTTGAGCATCTTTTCCGGATGGGCCGATTTACCAGTGATGTATAGGTGTGTGTTACTTTTAGATCAAAATGGTTGGACATGCGTACCCAGTATCCTGCGAAGAGTTGGGCCAGTGCATTTTTCTTCTTGAAAAATGATTGGGGCTTGATAGAAAAATGGGGGAAGTTGAGGGACCTCCATGTCCCTTTGCATGTCGGAGAAGAAGATATAAAGAGGATTCTCAAGGTCCCTGATATTGAGCATCTTCTATATGAGGTTCATTATTTTAATAGATACATAGAAGAAGAGTTCCTGTTCAGGGTCGAGCTGTCAGTTCATGTCGGGATCTAATGCAAGGATGCTGAAATTGACTTCCAAGATTCCCAAACTTCCTACCACAGTTCCAATGGAGGTCACTAAAAGACAGGTGAAAGGTGAAGATCCCCTGGCTTCGTTGAAGAAGAAAAAGTTGGAGGGGGTTGCGACGAGCAAGGCTCCACCTGTCTCTTCTCCTACCAAGATTTATATTTCTGAGGATGTTTTAAACCACCAGTGCATTGGACGTCGCAAAGCTAGTGACTTGGTATGAAACATTCTCCTGATACGTTTTCTTTCATTTTCTTCTAGGATGACATCTAATATATTTTTCTTTCTTATCTCAGTTGTCGCGATATATAGAGCTTGAGGTCAAACTTACTAAGGCTTTAAACCATTATAACAATAAATTTATGAAGGTCAAGTACCTTCAAGGGGAGTTCAAGCGAAAGTTTGATTAGAAAGCCAAAGAGGTGAAGGTGTTGGAGGAAGAACTATGCGAGTGTAGGATTAAGGTTGCAAATATGGTGTACTCGGCTTCTTTTTAAAATCATCAGATAGATCGGATTTAGATCGACCTAGTGGAGGCACAATCGATAATCACCAAGCTCTCGAAAGATCAGAAAACCTCTGCAGAGAAGATAACAATGCTTGAAGCTGAGAATAAGAGGTCCCAGACTCTTATTGCTGAGAAGGAAGCCGTTCTGACCAGCCTTGAATCTTCGAGAGTTATCGAAGATTTCAATATGTTTATAGCCTTCAAGATTGTCATCAAGGATCACGTCTATGAGGCCCGTGATCATATTTTTGAAGTAGAGATGGAGGATTTAGAGAAGCAGTGCATTGATGAAGGTTTCATTTGAGGCTTCTTAAAGGGGGCTAATCTAGTGTAGTGAAAAATTGGAGTTGAGGTTGAGGGGCTAACACCCAGCTAGTCCTTAGATGACTTTGCCCCAGATTCTAATGGTGATGAGATAGAGAGCGAGTTGCAGAAGGTCTTTGCTTTGGAGGCTGATGATGTGATAGTGGAGATTGAGTAGATCTTTGTCAGTTGTACTACTTTATCTTTCTTAGTGCTTTTTTATTTGTATTAGGCGTTTGTGTTGAAATGCAATGTCTTATTTGATTTAGTAGTGGATTTTTGATGTATTTATTAGTGAAAATTATTTCAGTGTTTTTATTTTAGCTCAAGTCAAAAATTTTCTTTATGCTCGTTTAAGGTACTTGACCTGTGTGAGGCTTTTAATAAATGCGCTCCAACTTGTGTGGATGATGTTAGAAGAATCCTCTAAGGATGTAAGACCTATATGAGGTTATTTTGTCAGAGCCTTGCTCGATGATGTTAACCTGTGTGGAAGAGATCGAGAGAATCCACCAATGATGTAAGACCTATCCTAGATTATTTGTCAGAGCACTGCTCGATGATGTTAACCTGTATGGAAGAGGTCGAGAGAATCCACCAAGGATGTAGGACCTATCTAAGATAGTTTGCCAGAATTTTCCCGTTGGCATTAACCTGTGTGGAAGTGTTAAAGGGAATTCACCAAGGATGTGTGACCTATCCGAGGTTGTATGTCAGAGCACTACACGATGACGTTAACCTGTATAAAAGGGGTCGGATCGGATCCCCCTGGGACCGATCACCTTGTGATTGAGATGCAATAAAGATTGCGTACTTCTCAAATCAAGGGTTTCAGGATTGAAGCTCACAGTCTATGTGAATCTATCAATATGATTTTACTTAAAGAAGACAGTAATGTAACTCAACGAAGGAATATAGTTTTACTATATTAAACAAAGACATTCTTCCCTAAGATAACTTAGGGCTGAAGAAGTTATAAATGCCATAAACAACAAGATACTAATGATGCTAGAAAACACACAATACTGAAGACATAACACTTAAAATAAGTAGCACTATGGTGCTCTACTGATAGTACTTACTGAGATTATCATTATTTCAGGTCCGAGGAAGCATCTATTCTTTAACATCGTTCAATTTGAATGTACCAGGCTTCACCATAGCTGCTACAAAGTATGGACCCTCCTAGAGGGGGGAGAGTTTACTACGTTTAGGACCTTTTCCTACTGCTTCGATGCTGCGTAGAACTAGATCTCCAATCGATATACGCCATAGTTTCATTCTTCAGTTATAGTTTTGGGCAACTCTCCGGTGATAGGCAATAACCTTAAGCATTGCCTCATCCCTTGCTTCTGAAAGGAGGTCTAGGCTGTACTTAAGCTTTTCATCATTGACGTCGAAGTCAAAAGTTTGAACTCTATGACTTGGGACTCCAATGTCGACGGGAATGACAACCTCTGTGCCAAAGTAGAGGTTGTACGGGGTTTCTTCTGTTGGAGTTCTTGCTGTAGTACGATAGGCCCAATGGACGATTGGGAGCTTGTTAGCCCATTGCCCCCCAGCCTTATTCAGCCGTGTCTTCAATCCCTTCATAATAGTTTGATTAGTGACCTCCATTTATCCGTTAGTCTGAGGATGGGCCACAGCCGTGTGAACTAGTTAAATATGGAGATCTTTGCAAAATATGACAAAAACCCTTCCAGTGAACTGTGTTTCGTTATCAGTGATAACTTTTGTTGGAATGTCAAAATGACATATTATGTTCTTCCATAGGAACTATTTGGCATTTGCTTCAGTGATCTTTGCTTGAGGTTCTGCTTCTATTCACTTTGTGAAATAATCCACATCCAAGATGATGAACTTCTATTGTCCCGTGGCTATAGGAAAGGGTCTTACTATGTTAATTCCCCACTGGGTGAAAGGCCATGGATTTTATAATATTGAGATCTCTATGGCAGGTAGATGGGTGAGGTTGGCATGTAACTAACAACTGTTACATTTTCGCACGAGCTCTAGCACGTCCTGCTTCATCGTTGGCCAGTAAAATTCTTATCTCAGGACTTTTTGGGCTAACACCCTTCCACCTAAGTGTTCTCCACAAATTCCTGAATGTACTTCTCGGAGTGCATAATTTGACTATGAAGGAGGAAGACACTTGAGATAGGGTCCTGAGAAGGCTCGTTTGTACAGTTCTCTATTAATAATAGTAAAGTTTGCTTCTTGCCTCCGAAGTCGTGCTACCACCGTCAGGTCTTCAGGAAGAACACCTTCTTGTAAGAAAACTAGAATGGGATCAATCCAGGATGTCTCCCTTGAATCGTCAATTGATTGTATTATCCATAAGCCTGGAATACTTGGGAAGTGAATCTCTTCAATATACTTTCTTTTGAAAGTTTCACCGGTTGTGGAGGTAGCTAGGTTGGAGAGTACATCTACTCATGCATTTTGCTCTCATAGAATATGGACGATCTCATTTTTTTTTATACGGGCTAAGAACAGTTTTATTACGTCACAATATAGGGCCAGTTGAGGGTTGTGGATGTCAAACTCTCCCTCCACCTGTGAGGCAAGTAATTGTGAATTAGTGTAGATCACCAGGTTTTGCACTTCCTAATCAATTGACAGCCTTAACCCGATGTCAAGAGCTTCGTATTATGCTACATTGTTTGTTGTAGGGAACATGAATTAGAGTCCATATTCAAGAGAAACTTGTTGCGGAGAGATTAGCAGAACTCTTGCCCGAGCACCAGAAACTCCAGAGGCTCCATCAACATACAACGTCCAGCCCAGGGGAGAGGGAGAAGCACTTGATTAATCGTCAGATATCAAGATGGTGCATTCAACCACAAAATCTATAAGTGCTTGAGATTTGATATCGGGTTTAGGCAGATAGTGAATGTCGAACTCTCTCAGTTCTACAGACCACTTGATGAGTCTGCCAGAGGCTTCTGGCTTTTGTAGAAAATTTCTTAGCGGCAAATTTATGTAGACTCTGATTATATGGGCTTGAAAATAAGGGCGTAGATTTCTGACTGAGTATACTAATGCAAAAGCTGTCTTATCTACTGGGGGATAACATCCTTCTATTTTGGATAAGATCTTACTAACATATTATATAGGACGTTGTTTAGCGTTCTCCTCCCGGACAAAGACTGAACTGATTGCCTGGGTGGAAACATCCAAGTACAAATATAATCTTTCTCCTAAAACTAGTTTTGAGAGTAGTGGATGTGAGGCTAAATAGGTTTGGGTCTGCTCAAAGGCCTCCTAGCATTCATCTGTCCATTGAAATCATGAGCTACGAGAACCTCTAAGAATTTTGAAGAAGGGTAGATATCTATGTCCTGAGCGAGCTAAGAAGAGAGATAGAAAGTTCTGCAATCCTTCCATTTAATCTTTAGACTTCTTTAATATTTTTGGGAGGTACCATATCCCTTAGAGCCTTGATCTTCTTAGGATTAGCCTCAATCCTTCGGTGGGTAACCATAAAACCCAAAAATTTTCTTGAGGCCACTCAAAATGCACACTTGGAGGGGTTGAGGTGCATGTTGTAAGATTGAAGGAGATAGAAGCACTGTTCCAAATCAGAATTATGCTGAAATTTTACAAGGCGTTTTACCAGCATATCATCTACATAAACGTCCATCATATGCCCTATAAGGTCTTTAAACACCTTATTCATGAGGCACTGATATGTGGCTCCTACATTCTTTAGCTCGAAGGGCATAACCTGGTAGCAGTACAGTCCTCTATCTGTATGAAAGGTAGTTGCCTCCTCGTCTACGAGATTCATTCTTATTTAATTGTAGCTTGAGTAGGCATCCATGAAGCTCAACATTTGATGTTCGGATGTGGCATCAATAAGTTGGTCGATACGAGGGAGTGGAAAGCAGTCTTTCAGACAGGTCTTATTGAGGTCTATGTAATCTACAGACATCCTCCAAGCTCCATTAGTCTTCTTTACCATCACCACATTTGCCAGCCAGGTTGGATAGTGTACTTCTCATATGAATCCAGCCTCTAAGAGCTTGTCGACTTCTTTCTCGATGGCTTGTTGGCTCTCCGGTGCAAAACTTCATTTTTTTTAATAACCAGCTTACACGTTGGGTTTATATAGAGGGAGTGTATAATTTCTTCAGGGTTGATTTCGGGCATGTCTGCTGGACTCCAGGCAAAGATATCTTGATTTCTTCATAAGAATTCTTCATATTTTATCTTCTCTTCCTCCAAGAGTAATGATCCAATCTGTATTGTCCTTGAATGATGTTCATCGGATAGGGAGATACAAGCAAGATCCTTGACGGGGGAGCCCTTTTGAGGAATGTCCTCATTTTTCATATCAAAGTCTTCAATGCTTAAGGTAATTGATGGGCATTGTTGACCTCATTATTCAAGGTCAATTTTTCCCAGAATCGACTCTAGTACCTAGGTTTTCGTAGCCTAGTGTAGATGTCGCACCCGCAGGATTTCCCTTAGGTGGACACCTAATGACGTAGCACGGACTCAAACCTATCACTCACCTCGAATTGAAATCCATTCAATTCCATTTTTATTCAACTCCAAACGAACTCAAATCAAGCTCGATTTATGATTCGTCGATGTCGATCGACTCAATCTAATTCGGTTTCGATCAAATTGATATATCATTGGACTTAAATCAATTCACCAATCAAATCAAAATCAAATCAAATTAACTCAAATTGAATTTGATTTCAATGGCTCCGATTAATCCATTTTGACTCGTCACAAGTATATATATAATAATAATTGATACGTCATCAAAAAATTATCTTAATCAGGCAATAATCTCGATGCAAAATCAAGTTTGGAAACTTCAAAAATTAATTCAGAGACCATCCGAACTCCGATTTCAGCAAACTTACAATCGAACTGAGCGTCTCAGGAATACAAACCCAACGACACCAAGATCAAACCAATCCGAGCCCAAATGAGTCCAAATCAAGGGCTCAAATTGCTATTGGAAGGTTCAAACCGCAGTTTGAGTGACCAAACGGTCTCCGATTTTGACGAGCTTATACTCGAATCAAACGGATCGACAAGACGAATCCAATGAACCAAAGATCACCGAATTCCGAAATCATTAAGGCCTTCAAATGTCAAAAGAACGGTCCATGGTCAAAGGGTTCAGCAACAACCCATAACCACCCACTCTCCCTCAACCCATAACCACCCACTCTCCCTCTCCCTCAACCCAAAAAACGTCCAAGCCTCCCTCCTCTCATACATGACACGTCCAAGCCTCCCCCTCTCAATTCACAAAGACGAAATCCTCATTTCCTTTGCCTGAGGCTAACGCTATATGATTTCCAACCCTAGAAACTCTGATCTAACATTTCTTTACCTCGATTGAGTTCAGATACATGTTGGAAGATTACAAAGTGTACTTCAAAAAGTGAAAAGTTCAAAAGGCCACCAACAAAGCCAGTGTGTAAGCCCGAAGAAAGGTACGTCTTTATTTTCAGTAAATTTCAATTATTTCATTCTTATTTATTAAATGAACTTTCTAATCCCTATTTTTCCTGTTTATTTGCATGAACTGCGAGGAATGGTATGGGTCGAGGGAACAAAAGTACAAGGAGTTAAAGGCGTCAGTCGCCTCAATCCAGCCGGGTAGAGGTGCTACGGGCGGAACCACCGGGTCGTAGCCCCCGGTGACTGTGAGTATTTCTAAACTTAGAAAACCTTTAGGGGCCCCTTGATGTGGTATGCGTGAACCATTCCTTTAGGTCCCTGTAGTAACTTCAATTTAATTAGGTTTACTTTTTTGCTTTATTTTAGATCCTTAAACCCCTTTTACACACGCTCAAAGTCCTAAGGGTTAGTAATAACAAATTTTTATCCCATATAACAGTAGTGACACTTAAGGATAAAAAATTAAGGACCGGGTCTTAGAAAATCTAGACTTAGGAAGCATGTACACTTTAGGATAGAAACTTATAACATAGAAAATTTAGTGACATCTCACTTTAGAATTAGTAAACATCTTTAAATTAGAATTCAATCAATTAGAAAACTTTAGCCAATAATTGACTTAGGACATTTCAAAACCTCACAGCCTACTGCACACACTTAGATTTGTTTGCTAGGACAACTGACTCTAGTTTTAGGTTAGGCCGGTGTTTATTTACTTACTGCACTGTGACGGGCTTTTTCTCGAGTTTTATTGCATGCTGGTTGTAAAATGTTGGTGTGTTTGTTTATTTAATTTTACTGCACTCTGTGTTGGTTTGATTGACGATTAGATTACCCATAGGCTAGGAGCGATTTGGATTGTTAACATGATTTTCTGCAGGTGGCCACACTCATGCAAGGCAGAAAAAGGGGGCTAATTAATTAATAATAAATAAATGTTACAGGTGCTTCAGCTGCTTAGCCCCCAAATGAAGAAGAGTGTGGTCAAGTGTGGCTTAATAATTTAAATTCAATTGCATATATATATAACTGCGTGGGATGATTTTTATTATAAATTACTTAGGATAACCCTGCAGGTGGTTTAGATTTTTCTTTTCTCTCTGTGAAATGTAATGTAAATGTAAATGCGTTTAAAAAATATTGTAAATTGTGAAAGTGATTTTTTTTTAAAGTGGGATATTACATCCAATTTGGAATCCAAAGAAAGGAGAATATACCTTAAAGGATTATTCTCTTTTATTTGGAAAGCCAAATTAGGATGATTCAATATCCAAATAGAAAAGAAAATACCCCTCTTAGGGATGAGTTTCTTTTCATTTGGATATCCAGAACACGACGGATCCGAGAAGTTCGTAGAAGAAGAAAAGACAGAACAAGAAGATTGAAGAAAGAAGATGAAGAAATGAAGATTTAAGGAACAGTCTATCCCATTTCAGAAATCACTTGCGTCATTCTTAGGATTAGAATCCGGGTTTGTTGTCAGTGGTGCCCGGCCACTTTACTTTTCAGCAAATTCTGGGTGTAATATGGACATTGGACATTATATTTGGATTATTAAAATTGATTGTTTACATTGTTTGTGCAGTAGATTTTTTTAGGACCTTCCATGCCGTGTTTTGTTTTAGCCTGGATTCGAAACTGAGAGATTTTTTTCGTAAGGGTACGCTTAAAATTTTTTTACTTGTAATTTTAAATAAAAATTTTTATGCTCACATAGTAACTCTAACGATCTAAGAAGTAAGCTCGGGACCGCCGAGAGTCAGCATAAGCATATTAATACTTTCTCTTCCTTGTTAGGCACCTCCCCGCCTGCGGGTTTTGGCAGACCACTTGACCTATGAGGGTGCAGTTCTGTCAAGGGGAAGTTGTGCAATCTCTAGGGAAAAATCTATTTTCTAAGCCTAAATTTTTAAACTGCTTCATTATCATTTTATGCATTCGAGTCAATTAGCATGCATTGCATTAGATACAAACTAAAAAGAGTATAAAATATTAATTGCATTTCTAGACATTTATCACCCTACATAAGTTGAGGGGCTAATTAGGAATTATCTTAGATGTCAGCCCCAATTCCTTAAAACTTAAACAACATCCCTACCCATCTTTCATAAAAGACTGGATACATGGTTTTAAAGCGCCTAGGTGGTTAGCTGGCTCCCCAATCCAGGCCGGGGTAAGTCCAGATTTGCACTTCATTAGTTAGGTTCGGGTAACTATTTTATGGTACCCAAATTAGATTTAGGTTCTAAGGCAGATTCTTTTTAGATCTTAAGTCCTCGCCCTCCGGGAATATAATCCCAAATTTCTAATAAAATGTCAACTTAAACATAAAATTTTCTCTTAAAATGTAAAGCCCAACATAGGATAGACTGAGGTTGTCTCTGAGCTTCTCAGAATCCGACACCTTTTACTTTTCCTCCATTGACTCACTAATAAATGTTCAACATTGAGCTTTCTCCTTGGAAAATCTTTACTTCTATTTCCTTGTCTTCTACTTTGTAGTCAAAAGGGTATGAAATCACTGCTTTAATCGAGAGTTTTCTTAGGAGCATTCCTCCTAGGATGTAATTAACTATAGGAGCTTGCTCCTATAGGGATTTGAGAACCCCAGACTAAAATAAACCTTGTTTTATTCATATAAAATAAGGGAAGAATCTTTGGGAATGCAGATATCTTTAAAACTTCATTTCTAATTTTAAATATGTTTGTAGGATGTTATTATTGTCCTTTCAGATAATATAATTTCCTACTTGATATATTCAACTTTAGAAATGATGAATTTTATTAAATTTATTTCTGCTTTTGGATGTCTTGAAGAATGTTATGTTCGTCTTTCAAGATGATATAATATTCTCCTTGCTATATCTAAATAAAAGAATGAATAAATTTTTCAAGAAAAACTTATTTCTATTTTTAAACACATTCTTAAGAATTTCATGTTTATTTTTTGAAATAATATGCTATTCTTTAAATTGTGTTTGATTATAGAAATATTAATTTTCAAAACCCTATTCTGATATTGAATCCATTGTAGAATATTGTGTCGGCCTCTCGAGATTGTACTTTATTCTCAATGTAGTATTCGATTACAAAATAGGAGAAAATCAAAATCTGCGTGGTGAGACACAATTTTTTTTCCCACCAGGCATGGTTGAGCCTGGAAAGATAGCAAGATTGTGTTTCTTGTTGATCTCCTCATACTATGCCAATCCCTGATGGGGTGAAATTTTTCAATTTGAAATGTGGGATCGAAGCAACAAACCTGAAGATTAACTATAATTGCCTTCCAAAGATAGCATTACACATTGACTCTGACTTCACGAAAATAAACTGGATGGAGTGTGTGTCTTGTCGAGGGAATTCTCCCAGCACAACGGGAAGGCTTATTATACCTTCCACTCATACAGGTTGGTTATCAAATCCATACAGCAGACCCGTAGCGGGTTGGAGTTTCTCTCGAGTGAAGCCCATGCTGAGAAATGTGGAGTAGAATAGGATATCTATGGAGCTCCCATTGTCAATCAAGATCCTTTTAACTTTATAGCACGGGCCACTATTCCCTACACTTATTACAAGTGGGTTTTGATGAGAGATCTTCATTCCTTCTAAGTCAGAATCATCTAAAGCAATGGAATGATCGGCACGAGACTTCTTTGGTGTTGGTTCTTTGCTGGCCACAATCAGGACTTGACTCGGCATTATAGGCCCCCCAGGCAATAGTTTCAATTTCACCAACTATTTGTCGATTGTTAGTCGACTGTCTTTGTTATTGATTTTTCCCCCCAGTCAGAGCATCCTCATCTAATGCTGGTGGATTCTTGATGAATTGTTGGAGATATCCTTGTCATATCAGTCTCTCAATTTCTTTATTGAACTGCCAGCACACTTCGGTAGTATGCCAACGACTCCAGTGGAAGTGGCAATATTGCTCATGGTTTTCGATCTTGGGCTTCAAAGGATGTGGCCACTTTACACTCTCCTTGTCTCGGATGGCCATCAACGCATTTGCTCGAGATACATTAAGAGCTGTGTACTCCATCTCTTGGCGAGGCTCTCGTCATGGCTGTGAGGCCTGAGGGGGAAGATTATAGTTCCCTTATTTGTTCTTATGAGAGGATGGATTCTCCATTCCTGGTGTACGTTTGCACTTCCCAGTTGCTTGATCAAACTACTTCCTATGAGCATTAATGGATTTGTCGATAGAGATTTGGGCTTCTACACAATGGATCGGTCCGCATATGAATGGACTGTATCTCGTATGAGCACTTAGTAGAAGGGACCAGGACGAAGTCCTCCGAGGAATACGCCTCTAAGAAACTCAGGATCAACCCCTGGAATTTGCTGGGCCTCAGTAGAAAATCTTTGAAAGTACTCATTGAGGGACTCATTTTTGTTCTGGAGAATTCCTGAGAAGTGGGAAGAGTCTTTGACCATCCTTCAATTGACAACAAATTGTTTGACAATTATTTTAGCTAATTTGAAGAACATTGGAATGAATCCGGAGGGGAGTGAATAGAACCATGTTAGTGCTTTCTCTTTGAGGGTAGCTGGAAAGACTTAGCATGAAAGCCCATTAGAGGTTAGTTGGATGTGCATTATGGTCCTATAGTGATCGATATGTTCGTACGGGTTAGATGTCTTGTCATATGAATCGATGTTCGGTAGTTTGAACCTTGCCGTAATGGGGTGTTGAAGGATGGCTTCAGTCAGGGGAGATAACTCTTGAAAATATCTTTAACGAAGAGATTTTCTTATATCTCCAACAGGGAACTCCTCTCGAATTAGTCTTCATAATTCATACCGTAGGGCATTATAGGGGAGTTCGGTGATGTGTCATCGAGTTAAGTCCTCGGGGACATCTAGAGGAATGTGATGCTGGCGGCCTGCCCACGAAGGATAGGTACAGCTCGCCATGTCAGCAAACTCATTCTCTGGATGTGTTGGTGGGAGCATCCTTGGTGGAGGAATAGAAACTTTGACATGAAGAACATCTTCGAATCCAAGCGTGTCTCAAGGGAGAAGAACATCTTCTTAGGGTTCTAGTTCCAGTCCTCGAGTCTCTCGTAAGAGTTGAAGAATTTTATTTTGCGAGTCCTCCATCTTTCTGATACGATCTTCCAGGGATGGTTCTGAAGTATCTTCTCTGACAGGGTTTCGACCACAGGGGTAAAAAGAGGTAGATGTCAGTTGTCCTTGATTCAGGGACTTATTCCGAGATTGATGTGAGTTGGAGCTGGAGGTTCCTAGGATGCCATTACTATGCCTATTGGTCATGGCGGTGATGCTTTAGGATAGTGGGATTAGCGATTCCAACAGACGGTGCCAAACTGTTGCGGACTAGAATATACGTGGTGATAGAATTTTAATTGTTCATCATAGCGTTGCACGGATATCCAGTTCACACACGGTGAACATAAGATTTTTTATGTGGAAAACCTTGAAAGGGGAAAAACAATGGGGCCTAGCCTAGTTGAAAAGATTTCACTAGAACTTGAGTTGGTTACAATTGGCTGACTCGCCTCTGAGGATGACTAGATTACAAGTAGCGATTGTATAATAGAAATCCGGGTGTCAGGTGATGATCTGACAGAGCTTCGGGCCTCACAGGATGGTCCGACAGAATTCCAGGCCTTAGATGATAATCTGGTGAAGATGAGGGCCTCAGTGGATATCTGATAAAGGTGAGAGCCTCTGACGGTGGTCTGGAAAAAGTGAGGACCTCAAGTGGTGGTTCGGCGGAACACTGGGCGTCATGTGGTGGTCTGGCGAAGCAACGGTATTAGGCGGTGGTCCGGTGGAGCACATGGCGTCAGATGGTGGTCCGGCAGAGCAACGGCGTTTTGAGGTGGTCTGGCGAAGCAACAGCGTTAGGCAGTGGTCCGGCGCAGCATAGGGCGTCAAGCGGTGGTCCGGCGGAAGTCCGGCGTTGGTGGAGCAGTGGTGGTTTGACAAAACTCTGGTTGTGGGCTGTGGTTCGGTGGAGCAACGAAGTTAAGCAGTGGTCCGGCGGAGCATAGGGCATCATGTGGTGGTCCTGCGGAAGTCCGATGTTGGTGGAGCAGTGGTGATTCAACGGAACTCCGGCGGTGGTCCGACGAAACTCTGGCGGTGGTCGAGGAGGCTAGGAAGCAAGAGCGATCTCCGATCTCTCTCTTTTTTCCTTAGGCTAAGGGGTCCCTTTTCAAGAGGAGAGGGAGCTATATTTATAGATTTTGGGAATGTCATGGCCCGTAAATAGATGGAGGATCAAGGGCAATTTGGGAGGGGTTGAATGGACGGCCGATGTTGAATCCTTGGCCACGAACCGTTTGATGGACATTTGAATGTCTTAATGATGTCGGAATTCAGTGATCTTGGGCTCGTTGGATTCGGCTCATCGAGCCGCTCTGTTCGAGTAAAAGCCTGTTATGTTTAGAAACTGTTTGGTAATCCAAATTGTGGTTTGAGCCTCCCAACAGCGCTTCGGGTCCTTGATTTGGACCCATCTGAGCTCGGATTGGGTCGAAGTTGGTGTCGTTGGGTTCGTTTTTCTGAGACACTCAGTTCGACTGTAAGTTTGCTGAAATCGGAGTTTAGATGCTCTTGATTTTAATTTCGGAAGTTTCCAACTTGATTTTGCTTTGAGTTTCCAACTTGATATTACTAAGATAAATTTTATAAAAATATATTTAATTCATATATTATATACTTTCGAAAAATGTAAAGTTATATTTCACATCCCAGGTCGTGTTCGTGAGTTTTGTCTATAAATTAATGGCTAAATTATTAAATTGAATGCACTCCATGACGGTTGAATTGAATAGCAAGGCAATGCAGATTAATCGTTCCCGAATACTTAAAAAAAGAAATTATTAGGTACTATCCAAGGTTGCTATGACAATTTACATTTTTTTTTATTTAAAAAAATTATAATTTAATTTTGTGTCATAAGTCGAGCCTTTTGTTTGGAAAAATTGACTTTAACATTTAAATATAGTTCAATCTTGATTCAATTAAAGTTCATGAGATCATATGCGATAAAAAATGTGAACTGTGATACAATTTTATTTTCACCCAACTGAATATTAATCATTCTTATTAAAAAAACTTTTTATCAAAGTTTAAATATGCATTATTTTCCTTTATATATATATATATATATATATATATATATATATATATATATATATATATATATATATATATAGATATGATACATCATCAAAAAATTATCTTGATATGGCACGAATCTCGAGGCAAAAATCTTGTTGGAAAGTTTCAAAATTAATAATGAGGTCATCCGGACTCCGATTTCGGCGAGCTTATAGTCAAACTGAGCGTCTCGGAAATACGAACCCAATGACACTAAATTCAACCCAATCCGAGCCCAAATGGGTCCGAATCATGGACCCGAAGCGCTATTGGAAGGATCAAACCGCAATTTGAGATACCAAACGGTTTCCGATTTTAACGAGCTTATACTCGAATCGAGCGGCTCGACGAGACAAATCCAACGAGCCCAAGATCACGGAATTCATAAATCATTAAGACATCCAATTGACCAATGAACGGTCCATGATCAAGGGATCGATATCAACCGTCCGTTCAAACCACTCCATCTTGACCTTGATCCTCCACATATTTACAAGTCATGCCACTCACAAAATACTATAAATAGACCCTCATTCTTCACATGAGGAGGAAGAGGGAGAAGAAGAGAAGAAAGGGAGGAATTTGGGAGCTCTCTTGCCATCGACCACCGCCAGAGTTCCTGCCGACCACCGCCGGGATTCCTGCTGGCCACCACCGGAGTACCTGCCGACCACCGCCGGGGTTCCTGCCAACCACCGCCGGACTTCCACCCGTCCTCCGATCGCCATCGGACTTGTACCAGTTCACCGACTACCGATGGACATCCGCCCTCCCGACAACCATCTTCGGACTTTCATAGTTTGTCGTCTGTCATTTGAATTCCACTAGTCCGCCGAACACCGCAGAACTTCCACTAATCCGCCAACTACAATCCTCCCTACCACTGTCATCCAACTACGGTCCTTCCGATCTCCGACTATGGTCCTTCGGACCTCCGTCGTCTGCCGACTACATTCCTCGCCGACTATGATTCTCCCGACCTTCGTCGCCTTCTAACTATGGTCCCCTCAACCTTCGTCGCCCGCCGACTACGGTCCTCCCGACCCTTGTCGCCCGCCGGCTACGATCCTTCTGACCTCCATTATCTGCCGACAACGGTCCTTCCGACCTCCGTCACCCGATGACTACGATCCTCCTGACCTCCGTCGCAATACAACGGTCCTTCTGACCTATGTCGCTCACAGACTACGATCCTTCCGACCTCCGTCACCCGCCGAATATGGTTCTTCCGATCTACATCGCTCGTTGATTATGGTTTTGTCATCCCAAACAAACATATCAACATTGATTCTTCCAACTTCTACCATGCAATGCATTTTATATGATGTATATTTGTTACTTCGAGCCAAGGCCTTCCTCCTAAGGATGGGCCTCATTTGTAATCAATTGCAAGCATTAGTGGATTCATTCAAACTGGGCAAGGCCCCGTGGTTTTTCCCCATTTTTAGGGGTTTCCACGTAAAAACTCTGGTGTCTCTTATGATCGCAACACCCTCATCTTTTTCATATGCTTGTGTTCTGGATCTTCGTACAAAGCTAAGGAATTAATCTTCTCTACCACCTCGAATTTTCCAGGACGCAACAGTTTGGCGCCGTCTGTGGGAAATGACTCCTAGCTGGGGGGGGCAAACTTATGCAAGTTTCTCTCGCCCCTCAGGTATCAACTAATGATGCATCACTGTCATTAGATTCTTTTCTAAACTGGGGGGCAACCTTGGCTGCAACCTTGGCCATAAAAATTCCTCCAAATCTTCCAACATCCACGATAGTATATTTGGAAACTATTTTTTATAAAGCTGCTATCACATGCAAGGATTCTTCTAATAGATTGCAAGATGTTTACAATCTCTAGTTGGACTTCTCCTCTTAATCTCGACATCAAAAAGATATTAACGGTCTAATGATAGACCAATCTTCACATTTGATTTGGGTTGCATATAACATATGTTTCTTTCCAATCAAGGCATAATCGTTCCAAGGGGGATTAGATTCGACCTCTTCCATACAGGTTAACGTCATCAAGTGAAGCTTTGACAAACAACCTCGGATAGGTCAAACATCCTTAGTGGATTTCATCGACCTCTTCCATACAGGTTAACGTCATCGAGTGAAGCTCTAACAAATAACCTCGGATAGGTCAAACATCCTTAGTGAATTTCATTGGCCTCTTCCATACAGGTTAACGTCATCGAGTGAAGCTCTGACAAATAACCTCGAATAGGTCAAACATCCTTAGTGGATTCCATCGACCTCTTTCATACAGGTTAACGTCATCGAGTGAAGCTCTGACAAATAACCTCGAATACGTCAAACATCCTTAGTGGATTTCATCGACCTCTTCCATACAGGTTAACGTCATCGAGTGAAGCTCTGACAAATAACCTCGGATAGGTCAAACATCCTTAGTGGATTCCATCGACCTCTTTCATACAGGTTAACGTCATCGAGTGAAGCTCTGACAAACAACCTCGGATAGGTCAAACATCCATAGTGGATTTCCTCGACCTCTTCCATACAGGTTAACGTCATCGAGTGAAGCTCTGACAAACAACCTAGGATAGGTCATTCATCCTTGATGGATTTTCTCAACATTTTTCATACAAGTCAAACAATGCTTTGACAACAACCTTGGATAGATAAACAATTCTTGGCGGCTTTCCTGGACCACTTCACATAGTTCAACATATTTGATGGATCCCATCAATCTCTTCCCTGAAGCATTTCA
The DNA here is from genome assembly GCA_016618105.1 of Dendrobium huoshanense. Taxonomy (NCBI): domain Eukaryota; kingdom Viridiplantae; phylum Streptophyta; class Magnoliopsida; order Asparagales; family Orchidaceae; genus Dendrobium; species Dendrobium huoshanense. Next base: position 2,296,741 of record CM028346.1, on the reverse strand, counting down.
AAGCACTTCTTGGTTCCTTCAAAGAAGGATTAAATCCTCGATAGGCCTCCACTAGCATCCTTAGAGGGTTGCGGTTGACATAATATTTGGCCCCCACCATCAAATTGTCAGTTATATGCCCCCGTCATCATGCATACATTCTATATTCAACAAAATGCAGCTTAATTATCATCATCAGCTCATCGTCTATCCTCTAACGTCGGAATACCACCTAACTACTTTCAAGAAGCTTTCATTGGCATACTCCATGCATTAAAGGATCGACTTACAATCGTTGAATCTCTCCTCAAGGGAGGCCACCGTTGGGTTGTTTCTACCTTTTGTAAGAAAATAAAATTTCAATCGCCATAAATGCCCTCCGAGCTACCAATCCACACAAGGATCGGCACAAGAGGGAAATAATTTGATTGTCGTCATCACCCTCCGAGCTACCAATCCACATAAGGACCGGCACAAGGAAGCAATACTTTGATCATCGTCGGCACCCTCGAGCTACCAATCCACAAAAGGACTGGTACAAGAGGGCAAAGCTTTGATCACCACCAACATTCTCCGAGCTACCAATCCAAGTCAAAAAACTTGGAACGGCACAAGAGAACTAGGCTTTGATCGCTGCCAATTTTTGCTTTGATCGCCACCTATGCTCCCCGAGCTACCAATCCAAGTCAAAAACTTGGAACGACACAAGAGAACTAGGCTTTAATCGCCACCAATGTTCGCTTTGATCGCCACCTACACTCCCCGAGCTACCAATCCAGAGGAATGCTTGGACCAGCACAAGAGAGCAAGGTTTTGATCGCCGCTGACAATCCCCGAGCTACCAATCCAAGGAGAAGACTTGGACCGGCACAAGAGATTGTGATTTTCTCCTTAGCCCAAAGGGGGTATTTATAGTTGCATGAGGGGAAGATGAAAAGTCCCTCTAAAAATTTCTATAATCTTTTTTAAAATAATTTTGAGAATTTTAAGAGACAAAAATAAATTATCATCATAAATGGGAATTCAAATGGTCATTCCAAATCTCCGCCTCAATAAAAGTGAGCTGGAGGCGAGCCATTGGCCTTCCAATTTTAATTCAATCGTTAATATGCCGTATCTTTCACTTCAATTTAAATGTGTCCCGTCATCTTTAAAAATACATTCAACAGTTTTTTAGGCAGTGCAAATTAAAAGTTTTTAAGACTCAAAGATGGTGGAACAAGAAACAAAAACAAATAATTTTTTTTAGCTTAAAGCAACGTATGGATCTTTGACTAATATGAAAAATATTACAACTTAAGCCAATATATGGCTTCGAAAGTCTAATCAATATTATAAATTGAACCAAGCAATATCCTTTCTTCAATTTATGAATCATCCAGTTATTAAAATAAATAAGTTATAAGAGTCATAAATAAATGCAGAATTCAATAAAAATTATATATATATATATATATATATATATATATATATATATATATATATATATATATATATATATATATATATAAATTGGTATTTATGTAATTAACAAATATGTTATGAATTTGAACAAGTTAATTATGAATATTGTTTATCATTTTTTGCTATTTATGTTGGTCAACATCCAAGAGAAGCTACAAATATTTTCGGACTTTTGAAACTTCGATGTCTGAAAATAGGGGGGCAACTGATACATCATCAAAAAATTATCTTGATATGGCACGAATCTCGAGGCAAAAATCTTGTTGGAAAGTTTCAAAATTAATATTGAGGTCATCCGGACTCCGATTTTGGCGAGCTTATAGTCAAACTGAGCGTCTCGGAAATACAAACCCAACGACACCAAATTCGACCCAATCCGAGCCCAAATGTGTCCGAATCATGGACCCGAAGCGCTGTTGGAAGGATCAAACCGCAATTTGAGATACCAAACGGTTTCCGATTTTAACGAGCTTATACTCGAATCGAGCGGCTCGACGAGACAAATCCAACGTGCCCAAGATCACGGAATTCATAAATCATTAAGACATCCAATTGACCAATGAACGGTCCATGATCAAGGGATCGATATCAACCGTCCATTCAAACCACTCCATCTTGACCTTGATCCTCCACATATTTACAAGTCATGCCAATCACAAAATACTATAAATAGACCCTCATTCTTCACATGAGGAGGAAGAGGGAGAAGAAGAGAAGAAAGGGAGGAATTTGGGTGCTCTCTTGCCATCGACCACCGCCAGAGTTCCTACCGACCACCGTCGGGATTCCTGCTGGCCACCACAGGAGTACCTGCCGACCACCGCCGGGGTTCCTGCCAACCACCGCCAGACTTCCACACGTCCTCCGATCGCCATCGGACTTGTACCAGTTCACCGACTACCGATGGACATCCGCCCTCCCGACAACCATCTTCGGACTTTCATAGTTTGTCGTCTGCCATTTGAATTCCACTAGTCCGCCGAACACCGCAGAACTTCCACTAATCCGCCAACTACAATCCTCCCTACCAATGTCATCCAACTACGGTCCTTCTGATATCCGACTATGGTCCTTCGGACCTCCGTCGTCTGCCGACTACATTCCTCACCGACTATGATTCTCCCGACCTTCGTCGCCTTCTAACTATGGTCCCCTCAACCTTCGTCGCCCGCCGACTACGGTCCTCCCGACCCTTGTCGCCTGATGACTATGATCCTCCCGACCTCCGTCACAATACAACGGTCCTTCTGACCTATGTCGCTCACAGACTACGATCCTTCCGACCTCCGTCACCCGCCGAATATGGTTCTTCCGGTCTACATTGCTCGTCGATTATGGTTTTGTCATCCCAAACAAACATATCAACATTGATTCTTCCAACTTCTACCATGAAATGCATTTTATATGATGTATATTTGTTACTTCGAGCCAAGGCCTTCCTCCTAAGGATGGGCCTCATTTGTAATCAATTGCAAGCATTAGTGGATTCATTTAAACTGGGCAAGGCCCCGTTGTTTTTCCCCATTTTTAGGGGTTTTCACGTAAAAACTCTGGTGTCTCTTATGATCGCAACACCCTCATCTCTTTCATATGCTTGTGTTCTGGATCTTCGTACAAAGCTAAGGCATTAATCTTTATATTTCTCTACCACCTCGAATTTTCCAGGACGCAACAATATATATATATAAGATTTATATATAGTTTTGGTAAAAACAGTCTATATAATGGCAAGAAATAATTCCGTGGCCCAGTGGTTGATTCCTTAGCTTAAGGCACCAACTGTTGTAGGCTTTATGTGCCAGTGGGTGCTTAGGAAAATTGTAGTGAGCTTTATGAGTCAGTGGGGCCCTGGGAAAATTGTAGTGGGCTTTATGAGTCACACCACAAATCCGCACCTAACTTCAAGTAAAGGTTCAAATAAGATGTTGCTAGAAAAATTTATAAAATATTTGAATTGCTAGATCGAAGAAAGTTTGAACTTATTAAATAGTAGTGTATAATATTACATGCAATCACAACACCAATAACATAATCAATTCTATTGACTGAACATGTTAAATGTAGTAAAAACAAGTACAATAGGTATAATACAATAAATTCAATTGAACATTGGTCAAATAATAATCAAACATATTGAGTAGGTTTCAATAATAATAAAAAAAATGATTTGAACAATATTTGAATACTATAGATACTACAGAGAATGATCATAACAAATTCAGCTATAATAAAGTTAGCTAATATCCATAACACATGAGAAAAATAAAAATTATATTATTATACAACCATTTTGTTATATTAGTCTAAACATTACAATTGTTCTAAAAAAATAATATTATTAATGCAAGTTGTCTGTGTTGTTAGATACTTGGACTATCTCACATGGGAGTTTTTGGCTCTATCTTAGAAGAAGAAAAATTTGTTTGGCTCAGAGAGCAACTTTTTAGTAGTGTTTTAAATGTTAGATTGGATTGGCCAGTTTAACTGATTTGATTGTAATTCGATTAAGCTACCAATTCAAAGAAGTTAACAAATTGAATTTGTTTTGAATTGATGAGAATCAATTTGAACCACTAGTTCAACCTATAAACCATAAAACTGGCTCCGATTTTGTTGAACCAACAAATTCAATAACTAATAACTTTTATTAAAATAAAATTATTAATTATAAATTTTATTTAATTATTTTTAGATACATTTTTAAATGATATCTTTTGTAAAACAATTTATTGAGAATATAAAACAACTAGTTGGCCATGAGCCTCTCCTTCTTCCTATTTGTTGTCCGGTCCTATTTTATAAGCTTGCTTTTGAGGTCCAAGGGAAGGAGACACCCTAGAGGATAGGATCAATTTGGGTCTAGTGTTCTCTAGTGTTAATCTCCTTCCAGCTCTTGAACAATTCCCTCAAATGAGCTATTCAAAGAGAGGAATGCTTCCTCCTTTTTCTCAACCCTATTGAAACCTATAAGCCACTTATGAATAGGAGTCTACATAGGTGATCATTGAAAGTTTGTTAAGGATGTTAGGCCTTAATGAACTGCCCTAAGGCTAATTAAAAGAGAGAGGTGAATTGGTATTTTAAGAATATTTAAACCAAAGACAACAAACCAAAATCACCATAAAGAAATCAACGATGCGGAAATTAAATGTGGAAGTAATAAAGGAAAGAACACACCAGATTTATAGTGGTTCGGTCAAACCTTGACATACATCCACTCCTTGGAGGCACCCTCCAAGTATTGTACTACAAAAGTGCTTCTCCTTTAGCCCTCATTGCTAGGCGGAGAAGCCCTTACAAAATCACTTCCACCTTCCTCGGTGCGGCGGAGTCATCAGGTCTTTTGGCACCAAAGAGATCTTCTTCTTTGGAGAACTTCCCTCAAGACAAGCCTTGAATCCGATGGTATTAAGGTGCAAGCATGCCGGAGCAACCCTGTGGAATCCCCCTTCACACTTCCTTGAGTCCCCCCTCATAGGATCTTCTCCCTCTCAGACTTCACCCGTTCCTCACTCCCTTTCAAGCTCTCTCTTCAAGTTTCCCCCATAAGAATGAAGCTATAATGGCTGCCAAAGACACTTACCAAGTGTCATGTCAAAGCTTAAATAGAAGATCTCAAAATGAGGTCATTAATGCAAGTTGCTGACTTTATCGTCCTGTACGATTAGTACAATTTAAGCCCAAACAGCAGGGACGATTTGAGACGATCAGAAGAAATTTATTCATATCGTCCAAGATGATAATATATCGTTCGGGACAATCATTACAAATCGTGGAATATCATCCTGAACATCTCCCTGAAAAAGAGCTATCCGATGTCCAATCATCCAGCGTATCGTCCCGGGCGATCGTCCAGGATGATTTGATCGTCCAATCAAGTTATAATTGCTTTCCTTAAATGCTAGATTAAATTAAGAAAAATTGTCCTGGATCATCCTGGATGATATTTTATAGTCCTAGACGATCCACTGGACGATGTCCAAAAATAAGTAATTCCTAAATAGATCTGGCTGCAGATTCTATCTGTTTTGAGCCTATCGTCCTGGCCGATACAAAATCATCCAGGATGATGTTTTTGCTAAAAAGACGGCTGCTTTAATGAGGATTCCCTAATCAGGGTTTCTACTTTTTAACCGATCATCCAGGATGATATAAATATCATCCTGGAAGATGTTACCAAAAACAGTAACCTTTAGGGAGCTGTCAGAGAATCTACCAAGTTATAAAGCATCAAGAGCCACACCACATACAATAGACTCAAGAAAGAGAAATGGTTACAAATTGACTTAGACCTAATCTACCCAATCTTGTGCTGGTTCCAAATTATAGTCTGATCTTGTGGACCTATAATATCAGTAAATAAGACAGTCGTAGAGAAATAAGAATATTTGCCATAAGTGTGTTTGCTATCATCAAAATTATAATCCATGAAAACAGATCCGTAACAATCATAGGTATATATTTAGTTCTCTGATTTATCCTTTGAGTATTAGATGTCAAAAAGTGTGGATAAATAGGTAAAATAAAAAAGGAGAGTATGAGTAAATAAAAATTTACTTCCCTAAATCTTTTAAAGATTTTAAAGTTTAAAATTCTTTTGTGATTGGGTGGTCTTGTGATTATGTTTCTCTAGATATACTAACATTGGATTAGATATATGTTTTTCAATACTTTCTAATTACAAGCCTTGTATATTTTTAGTGGGATGAACCCTTCTGTTTGTTAAGATTCTCAAAGGGCTGCTTATATGAATGCGTGACATCCTTCTGTTAAGAGAGTTGCTACTTAGCTTTTACATGTTTTACATTCTTGCAACTTGTATAGTTTTGATGATTCCAAATATTATTGTTCTAATTATTATTTTCTCCTAACAATTTTTGGAAGAATTATTTTTGATCTTCTGTGGACTAACATTTCAGGATAATCATACTCCAAACTAATGAAGACTTCAAATCAACTGCAGCATAAGATAGTTTGTAAATTGAAGTCTGTATTTTCCACTTTAATGAGTCTGAGAGTGTTTAAGTGTAATTGAACAACCTAGCACACACACACACACACACTGGGGGAGATCTTTAAAAAGTCAAAATTTTCTTATACTGATCGTATGGGACGAATCATGTTTGTACAGGATGATCAGGTCAGTTTTACCCCTCGGAGAGCAATGGAACGAACATAAAGTGAGAAAATTTTTCTAAGTCCTGATCGTCTAGATGAAGTGTCTCATTCATCCCTGAACGATGCCCTTTAGTTTCTCTCTTTGAACTGTTTGTTCATACGAAGTGTCCCATTCGTCCCTGGATGATGTCCTATGAACTCATGTTTCATAATGTTCGTCTAGATGATTTATCAAGATCATTCCAAGATGATGCTCTCTAGACACTTTCGTTTCCATAATATTTTATGTGCATTCTAGGATGATGTTCTCTAGATGCCTTCATCTCGACGATAATTACATTCATCCCAAGACGATGCTCTCTAGACGCAGTCGTTTGCACGATATTTACGTACATCCCAGAACGATCATCTCTGGATAAGGTCGTCCATACAAAAATTATAGTTCATCCCAGGACGATCTTCTCTATTTTGGAAATGTAAGAGTCATTTAGTTTTTGTATAAAACGAACTATGGAAATAACCATTCACACCGGACAAAGATAGTTCGTACGGAACGATGATCGAGTACGAAGTGAAATCATACCAGTTCACATTTAGTTCGTACGCAGCAGTAGTTACCTCGTTCGTCCGTATGAATTGAGATCATACAGGATGATAAATAACGCACAGATTTGAATAATTGTAGTTTTTGGATGATTTTTCTTGTCTTTAATATAAAAGGTCCAAATAAGACTGTCTTGCAATCTTTTTGTCAATTGGTCTTCATGAAAACTGAAGGGAGATTGAAGAAGAGAGTGAAAGAGAGTGTTTGAAGGAGAGATCTTACTACTGGAGCGTGAAGGATTCACTTTTTACTCAAAGGTAAGAATCTCAACTTTGTGATTTGTGATTACTTCACTCTTTTCTCTTGTCCTTTTAGATTTCTCTAGATTTCTCTTGAGAAGATCTTTCAAGGAGATTTGGTTCTTTGCCGATACTTGGAGAGTGTGAAAGGATTAAGGGTTCTTTGCCCACACTTAGAGAGTGTGAAAGGATGAAGGGTTCTTTACCCATACTTGAAGAGTGTGAAAGGACAAAGGGTTTTTTGGCCACACTTGGAGAGTGTGAACAACCGACATTTCTGTGCCGCACCAGGTAGTGGTGGAAGAATATTTTTGTGAAGGCTTCTCCGCCTTGCTGTGGGGCAAAAAAGAGAGACACTAGAGGTATTAGTGTAATACTCGGAGGGTGCCTCCGGGGAGTGGATGTACGTCGTGTTTGACCGAACCACGATAAATCTCGTGTCTTTTATTGTTCTACTACTTTTTTACTTTACTATTTTGTGTTTAATTTGTGGTCAAAAATCATTTAAAAAAATTTTCAATAAAAAGGTTTATATCGGTTTAAAAGTTAAGAGGGAAAATTTTTTAAATTACAAATTTACCCCCACTGTTAGTTTGCCACTGGGATATAAGCTTAGGTCTAACAACTAAATTCATATTTAACGAGTTTCAACAAGTGGTATTAGAGCTTTGTTTTTAATATCATAAACTTAGACTACTTTTTTATTAACGACCATGGCTACATTTGGAAATCAAAACACACCTGAGGGTTACTCTATAACAAGACCTCCATTATTCGACAATATTCCTTTTGATTTTTGGAAAACACGTATGTCTACATTTTTATAGTCACTTGATTACTGTATATGGATCTTAGTTCAGGAAGGGTATACATAGGGTGTCAATTTTTGACACGAACCGAACTTGACCTAAACAAATCTGGGTTCGGGGCAACCCGAACCCGAAACATGTGTGGTTCGGGTTGACCCAGCAACTTGAAATTGACCCGAAAGTGACAAGAAAACTCATATTTGACCCGAAAACTCGAGATTGACACATTTTTTACTCGATTTTGACTCGAAAATCAAATATTGATCCGATTTTGACCCAAAAAATTAGCAATTTTATGTCATCTTTGGGTCATTCGTGTCCGATCGGGTTGAATCGGACCCGAATCAGGTCGGGTTCGGGTCTGGAAACTTGACCCATTTTTTTAAATGGGTCAGGTTTTAGTTGACTCGAACAGTGCCAGGTTAGTTCCGGGTTCAACCCAAACCCGACCTGCTGACCCGAATTGACACCCCTAGGTATACAAAACCAACTAGACTAGTTGACGGAGTTAGAGTTGAAACACCTTTTTTGGACTGGGCGGTAGAAGAACGTGACTTAGCATAACTTAATACCAAATGCCTAAATAGTTCCTTTTATGCTCTTAAATTTGAAGATTACATGCGGGTTTCTACTTGCAAGAGTGGAAATGTCATATGTGATAGACTTTGTATAACCTATGAGGGGACTAATGAAGTTAAACAATCCAGACTTAATATCTTATTGCATGACTATGAACTATTTCGCATGAAACCCAATGAATCCATTTCTGACATGTACACAAGATTCACACAAATTGACACCTCTTTACATGCATTAGGTAGGGAATTAATGAATACTAAAATGGTTAATGAAGTACTTCGTTGCTTACCTACTACATATGATGCTAAAATAACTATGATTACATAGTCTAAAGATTTAAATATTTACTCTATTGACAAACTTCTTGGATCACTAATTGCTTACGAGCAAGTGGTGAGTCAAAGAAAGATTGATGCAGGTGAACCACGAAGGGAGAAGAACATTGCACTAAAAATGGAGGAGTTAGACAATTCAGAAACTTTCTAAAGAGGAAGTAAAAGTGACACTAGTAATGGAATCGAGATAAATTTAATAAAAATGTCTAGGTTTTAAATGATGTTATCTGCTATGAGTGCAGCAAACCTGGACATATTAAGTTAGATAGACCAAAACTCAAAGCCACTCCTAGCAAGGAGAAGGTAGAGGAGAAACGAATGGTGAAAAAAGGCAAAAAGAAATTCCAAAGAGCTTTCTGGGCGAATTCAGCTTCAGTCTCGTTATAGACTAAAAAGGAAGAGGAAGTCACCAATCTGTGCTTAATGTTTGATAATCTTGATCAGTTATTTCAGTAAGAGGTATGTGACTTGACTTACAATGAACTTTTAGAAATCTCAGAATGCATACATGTTGTATATAAATAATTTAAGAAATTGCATGCTAGTTTGAACCTAAAATTATAAGACCTTCAAAGAGAACAAGAAATCCTTAGGAAAGATCATGCTTTAATTAATAACAACCACATAAAATTACTTGATGAGTTTGATGAATTGAATAATAGCTATGACAGTTTAAAATCATCCTATGCAGAACTTCAAAAAGAAATAAAAAATAATAAGGATGAATTTGAGAGCAAGTTGTATCGAATATATTATACTAATCAAAATTTGAAAGATATGAATTCATTTTATAAACTTAAGATAAAAGCTCTTGAGGATAATAGGATACCCCCAAGACTTGAAGATTTCATGAATCCTATTTTGTATCCTAAATTTATATAATCCGTAAATAGACAGAAGAATAGTAGTAGACCAAGGAATCCATTTTCGGGAGTCAAATGTAATAATTATGGATTGTTTTGACATATATCTCACACCTGTACATTGAAGAAGAAAACTCATTTGGTGTGGAAATCTAAGATGCATAAACCTAGACATATCATACATGCATATCTTTATAACTTGCAAAAAGGTGAACCCAAACTTGTTTGGGTTCCCAGGTCTAATATTTGATCATTTTACAGGATCGATCTCACACAAGGCCTCGTAAGAGAATATGGTACCTGGACAGCAGATACTCAAAGCATATTACTGGAGATACTGCACAATTCATATCTCTGGAAGCCAGGAGTGGAGGCAGGGTTACACTTGGAGATATCACCACAAGGAAGGTGGTTGAGTCAGGTATGATTGGAAATCTTAAAAACTTTTTTTATTAAAAATAATCTACTTGTAGAAGGCTTAAAACATAATTTGTTAAGTATTAGCCAGTTATGTGATAAAGGATACTGTGTAAAAATTTTCCCTACTAGTTGCATATTAAGCTTAAATGAAAAAGATGTTTTGAATGGTATAAGGGGAAACAATGTGTATATGCTAGACTTAAATTGCATTAAAACTCATATTTCTTTTTGTTTAAAAACTCATACTATTTTTTGTTTAAAAACTCATATATGCTAGACTTTGTCACTCTAGTATGAAAAACCTTAGGAGAATTATCCAAAAGAACTTAGTGAGAGGTATACCAAAACTATACTTCACTAAGGATCACCTTTGTGATGCATGTCAATTAGAAAAATAGGTGAAGTTCTCTTTTCAGTCCAATAAGGATCTTAGAACTAGTAAACCATTGGAGATTTTACATATAAATCTTTTTGGACCAGTTGAAATTATAAGCCTTGGAGGAAAGATATATGGATTTGTAATTGTGTATGATTATTCTAGATTCACTTGGGTTAAATTTCATTATCATAAAAGTGAATCATTTGAGAAATTTAGAAATTTTTTTACTTGGATTCAAAGAAAACTAGGATGTGAAATTATGCCTATTCAAAGTGATCATGGAGGAGAATTTGAGAATGAAAAATTTGAGGATTTTTGTAAGGAGAAAAGAATTGATCACAATTTTTCTATTCCTAGAACCCCTCAGCATAATGGGATAGTTGAAAGGAAGAACATAACATTAATAGAAGCCGCTCGAGACATGTTGACAGAATATTCACTTCCTAAATATTTTTGGGCTAAGGCGGTTAGCACAACATGTTATATTCTAAATAGGGTGAATGTGAGATCAAACTTAAATAAACACCCTATGAGTTATTAAAAGGGAGAACACCAAATTTGCCACATTTGCATGTCTTTGGATGTAAGGTGTTCATTCAAAATAATGAAAAATTTTCCTTAGAAAAATTTGATTAAAAATCAGATGAAAGAGTTTTTATAAGATACTCAAGTATTGGAAAATCTTATAAAGTATTCAATAAAAGAACTTTGGTAATTGAGGAGACCACACATATTGTATTTGATGAAATAGGAAGTTTGGAAGAGCCAATTTTTAAAGAGGATGAGATAGAGACTAACTCTCAAAAGATTGATAAAATAAATTTGGAAGAAAATTTGGAGATAGAAAACCCCGTGCCTAAAAACTTGAGATATCCTAAAAACCACCCAAAGGAATTGATTATAGGAGAACCTAGTGAGGGTGTTAGGACAAGGCATGGACTAAATAAAGATGTCAATCATTCAGCCTTTATTTCAACCATAGAACCCACAAATATTGATCAAGCACTTTCAGATGAATTTTGGATTTTTGCTATGCAAGAATAGTTAAATCAATTTGTAAGAAATGAAGTTTGGGAATTAACTACAAGGCTAAAGGATCAAAGTGCAGTTGGAACTAAGAGGGTATTCAAAAATAAAATGAATGACTCAGGAGTAGTAATTAGAAATAAGGTTAGATTAGTTGCTAAGTGGTATAATCAGATTGAAGGGATTGATTTTGAGGAGAATTTTTCCCCTGTAGCTAGACTTGAAGCAATTAGGGTTTTATTACCCTTTGCATGTTTTAAAGGATATAAACTGTCTCAAATGGATGTTAAAAGTGACTTTTTAAATGGGGTTTTTCAACAGGATGTTTTTGTAGAACAACTTTCAGGCTTTGAAAATTCTAAAAATACAAACCATGTTTTTAAATTGAAAAAGGCATTGTATGGATTGAAACAGGCACCTAGGGCGTGGTATGAGAGGTTGAGCACTTTCCTACTTGAGAGATATTTTGAAAAAGGAACTGTATACACAAATTTATGTTGATGATATCATCTTTTGATCTTCAAATAAAAATCTTTGTGATGATTTTTCTAAAACAATGAGTAGTGAATTTGAGATGAGCCTAATGGGAGATTTGAGTTACTTTCTATGCTTTAGCCTTAAGTAAATTGAGGAAGGTACATTTCTTAGTCACTCAAAATATGTTAAGGACATCCTTAAAAAGTATGAAATGGACAATGCTAAACCTGTTAGTACACCTATGAGTTCGTCAATTTAATTGGATAAGGACCCAAGGGAAAATATATTGATCAAAAGAAATTTATAGGGATAACCAGATCTTTGCTTTACCTGACAACTAGCTAACTTGATATCATGTGTAGTGTATATTTATGTGCTAGATTTCAATCATATCCAAAAGAATCACATTTGACTGTAGTGAAAAAGATTTTAAAGTATCTGTTGGGAACTACGAACTTAGAAATTTGGTATCCTAAGTTTAGCTCTTCATTTGAAATTATTAGATATTCATATTCATATTTTGCATGTTGTAGGGTTGATAGAAAGAGCCCTTCTGGAACATGTCAATTCATTGGAATTCTTTAGTCTCATTGGCCAATAGAAAATAAAATTCAGTAGCCCTATCTACTGCTGAAGCTGAATACATTGCATTAGGAAGTTGCATGACACAAGTACTTTGGTTGAAACAATAATTGATTGATTTAGGATTAACCATAAGCACTATTCTCATTTATTGTGATAAAACTAGTGCTATTTGCATTTCTAAAAATCCTATTCAACATTTAAAAACCAAACATATAAACATCAGACATCATTTCATAAGGGATAATGTATCCAAAGGAGAAATTGAACTCATTCGTGTTACAATAGAAAATCAACTTGCAGATATTTTTACAAAACAACTAGCCTTTGATACCTTCAGTACATTAAGAACAAGTCTTAGTGTGATTGATTGGAATGCTTAAATACAAGTCTATGCAACTTTAATGTGTGTTTATATTTGTGTTGTGTGTCTTTTGATTTTATGTTTTTCTAGTATTTTATTTGTGTTTGTTTGTGCAAACTTCTGTCTGTTTTGTTTTGTGTTCTCTCATATCTAGATTGATGATTTTGAGTGTTGTCTTGAAATCTTATAAGTGTAGAATTTGTCTGTACGAAATTCATTTTGTACGAGATGAATCATATAGCTTATTAACTGTCATTTTGAACGGTTTACATATAGTTTCTGAATTTTTCATATCACTATTCATTTGTACGATCACCATGATCGTCTGGATGATGTGTTTCAATCGTATGTACATATGTGGATGGTTATACGGATAAGATCAACTTCTTTATTTTTGATAATACGTATGAACTTCAGTTCATACATACGAACATGTGCCAATTCAATGTAGAGGATGACTCAAACTGTCATAAAAATGATCTTTAATATTTGATCATCCTGGATGAACACCTATTCGTCTATACGATCATCTTGGTCAAAAGTCTCTACAAAAGGACACCTCATAACTTACATGTTTATGAAAATTCATTTCAATTTTGGACTCATTCATTTGTAGATACAAAATTTCATTTCGTACGTATAAAACCTAAATTGTATGGGACGAACCTCTTTTCATCTGTACGAAAGTTCATTTTTTCTTTAAATTGAAGGGTTTAGAACTCAAATCTCATCCCACACTAAAGAAGACTTAGGAATTTTTCTGAACTTAAGGACTCAAGGGATTAGAGCTCACACTTTGACCTCTTCCACCAACTTTGATTGGACCACAATAAATAAAATGATTAGAGGATGTAAAGGAGTAGACCATTTGCCTAAGGTAGCCACTCGTAATCAAAATTCCTTAATCATATAGCATGTTCTTCGTACTTCAATTATTCCTAAAGCTGGTGATCGAGTAAATATCACACCACTTCTTTACACATTGACTTATCTAATTATGACTAGCCAACCTATAGAAGAAGCCCAACTGATCATTGACTACATCTATAGACTTTCTGAGATTGGCCATGTCTCCCATAAAAGAAAGAAAAATATTTCCTTAGGACATCTTGTAACCTACATTTTGGAGAAGAAATATGACCTAGTCCATCCAGTTCAAAATCTAGAGGAGCCTCTCTACTACAATTATGGATCTTTTCGAGTAATTTTTAATAAAGAACAACAAGTGATAAGTAGTGATTCTGAGGAGGAAAGGAGAAGAGATGCATTTGCACCTGCACCTGCTACTGAACTAAATGTTCAAGATTTGGTTCACAGGTTTGATCGTCTTGAGACTCATTTTAATCAACGCTTTGATCAAATTGAAACTTATATACAACAGCAGGATGCACAGTACCAGTAGGATATGAGTTGAATGAGAGATCAAATGTATGGTATAAGCTCGAATATAGCTATGATGAGTAGCTATTTTAACTTCTACAACCAGTAACCTCCTCCAGATAAAGGCCCATCTGAGTGATGACTGTACTTTTTTATGATTTTCTCTTCTAAATGTGATGTGATGTGATGTTTGCAATTATGTTTTTATGCTGTGTTTTGTGTTAGTTAATCTTGTATTTTTATGTGTTTTTCATATGTCAGTGTATTGATATCATTTATGCTCAATGTATGATCTTATATCAATGATATCAATAAAAGTTATCCTGTCTTGTTCTACTATTTTTTATTTCATTTCAGAAAAGTGTGTTATACTATATGATCATTCTTCAAATTTTTTATCTTAAAAGTGCTATATCTCGAATTGCAACATAAAATTGAATTCATTAGAAAATCTAATTTTTCAAAAAATTTAAGTTGTGATTATAACTTGATCTAGTTAAAAATGTCAATCTCATGTCTCTTGTTAGACTAACAAAATTTTTATGCTATTATTACAATTATGATGTTTTATTATTTTTGTATTTCTCTTATCAATATAAATATTGTTGTACTTAGAGAAATTTGAAATTTTTAATTATTGATTTTGGAAAGATCAAGATTACTCTTGAAAATATACAAATATACATAATATAAAAGAATGCACAATGATTCACAAATTGAAAAAGAGGCACAAAATTAGTCCAAAAATTCAAAAGGTACACAAAAAATATGCCACAAATATTAAAAAATGCTCAAAGCTTCACAAGTTGTATTTGATTCTTTCCCTAATCTTTAATCTTTCAATTCAAATTAATCTTCTGTACGATTTTTATTTGATATTGAAATTTGAAATATAAAAATTTTACATTCATCTACTTTGCAATGATTTTGTTTATCTCATTGTCTAAATTGATTCATGATTTTGATATTTTTTTCCTTGAAAATGTTATATCTCTTCTTAAATCATTTAAATCCTTATATTTCTCTATTGATGTTTTAATTTTATTTGCTAATATATCTTAATCTCTTTCAAAGATCAATTATTCATGAATTTTTCATATGACTTATATCATTTTAGAATTGTTCTTTTTCTTCTTCTCTTTTTATTGTTGTCAGAAAGGGGAAGAAATATTATTTTGTATGTTTTGTTCGTAACTATCATTGTCGTTGGAATTGTTTTATCATTTGTTTTATTGTTGGTTGTTATGCTTTATGTCTAAGTGATTGTGTGTATTAAAAAAAATAATTTTTTTTTTATGTTCAAATGCCTCTTATTCTCACATGCTTATTAATTCAGGGGGAGTTTAGGAGATACTTAGAAATTTAAAAAATATACAAACAATAATTATTTTGCTATCATCAAAAGGGGAAGATTGTTAAGAGAGTTGCTTCTTAGCTTTCACATGTTTTACATTCTTGCAACTTGTATGTTTTTTATGATTCCAAATATTATTATTCTAACTATTAATTTCTCCTTACATTTTTTGAAAGAATTATTTTTTCTCTTGTGTGGACTAACATTTTAGGATAATCGTACTCCAAACAAATAAAGAATTCAAATCAAATGCAGCATAAGATAGTTTGTAAATTGAAGTATGTATTTTTCACTTTATTGAGTCTGAGAGAGTGTAAGTGTAATTGAACAACCTAGTGCACACACACACACACACACACACACACACACACACACACTGTTGGAGATCTTTAAAAAGGTAAAATTTTCTTATACTGATCATACAGAATAAACCATGTTCGTACGAGACGATCAGGTCAGTTTTACCCCTCGGAGAGCAATGGAATGAAGAGAAAGGTAGAAAAGTTTTTTAAGTCCTAATCATCCAGATGAAGTGTCCCATTCATCCCTTGACGATGTCCTCTGGATTCTCACTTTGAACTGTTTGTCCAGACGAAGTGTCCCATTCGTCCTTGGATGATGTAATATGAACTCATGTTTCATACTATTCATCTACACGATTTGTCAAGATCATCCCAGGATGATGCTCTCTGGACGCATTCGTTTGCACAATATTTTACGTGCGTCCCAGGACGATGCTCTCTGGATGCCTTCATCTCGATGATAATTACGTTCGTCCCAGGATGATGCTCTCTGGACGTAGTCGATTGCACAATATTTACGTATGTCCCAGGACAATGCTCTCTAGATAAAGCCATCCAGGCTAAAATTATAGTTCATCCCAGGATGATCTTCTATGTTCTAGAAATATAAGAGTCATTTAGTTTTTATATAAAACAAACTATGGAAATAACCGTTCATACCGGACGAAGGTAGTTCGTATGGAATGATGATCAGGCACGAAGTGAAATCATACAAGTTCACTTTTAGTTCATACACAACAGTAGTTACACTGTTCGTCTGTACGAATTGAGATTGTACTGGACGATAAAAAACACATATATTTGAATAATTGCAATTTTTGAACGGTTTTTTGTGTCTTTCATATAAAAGGTCCAAATAAGACTGTCTTGCAATCTTTTTGTCAATTGTTCTTCGTGAAAACTAAAGGGAGATTGAAGGAGAGAGTGAAAGAGAGTGTTTGAAGGATATAAGCTTAGGTCTAATAACCTAATTCATATTTAACGAGTTTCAACACCTTCGACATGGAGACTATAAATATGGAGGGTTATATGCTAAGTATGCTTAACATCTAAGAAGAGGGCCTAGAGTTAATGGATCCAGTCAATTTGACCACATGTTCTCTATTGAAAAGAAAGCGAGATGTTGTCACATAATCGATTATTATTGAAGTTGATCGGTTGTCTGATCATGTTATGAGGATAGATAAGGTGACAACTCTTATTGTCATGATGGTGGGTGGCTTGAGTGTTAGATTTGAAGGTATAAAGGATGAGGGAAATCATCCTTTTCCTCTTGGAGGTGGGTAGGAGAACACAAGTGATGCTCTTTTTTTTTTAGAAAATGCAAAGAGCATAAATTTTATTAAAGCAACTAATTACAAATAAACTCCTTCTTTATCAGATGAAGAAAAGAAGGAGGGATACAATTCTCATTCAAATCTTTCCAACAAAAATCTAAACTAAGAGCAAGGTTAGCACACATGTCGGCTAACTTATTACAATCTCTACCAGCATAAGAAAAAATAACTTGCTTAAAATCTTTAAGAAAATCTAAATCCTTAGGATTTAGATATTCTTCTGAAATAGAATTATTTTGAAGAGCTCTTTGAAAAAGAATAATAATGTTGTGATTATCACCTTCAATCATGAAGCCTTTAGCATCAAGCATCCATTCTTGAACAAACTTTCTTAGGGAAATAATAGAATGTATTTCAGCTTGAGCAATATCCCAATGATTAATACTGAAATTGTATGCTCCATAAAATCTTCCTTTATCATCTCTGGAAACACCTCCTATTCGAGCAAGATTGTTACTGGATAGTGAAGCATCAACAATGCATTTGATCCAACCTGAAGGTGGAGGAAGCCAAGCTTTTAAATCCAGCACAAAGTGCTGATTAGCTTCCCAGATATTCCAGATCGGATTGTTATGGAAAGAACCAAATGCATATTCTAATGCATTAGCAGCTATAAGATAAGAGCTATCTTCATTGCCACCATGAACCAATTTGTTTATGCTTTTCCAACAACAAATGACCACTGAACAATATAAATTTCCAATAATTGGATTCTAGACCGAGAGCTTTATTAGTTCTTTCAGGCATTCATCCAAAGAATTAAATGCAAGTAACTGAAAATTCCATTTTTTCAGCTTTTCACAAACAATTTTGATGATACCGCAATTAACAGCTATATGTTCTGAGTCTTCCATGCTTTTACAAAGTCTTGGACATTCATTATCTTCAATAATACCTCTATGATGAAGAAAGCATTTAGAAACTAAAGCATTAATACAAAGACACCACCAAAATAATTCAATTTGAGGTCTTAGTTTGAGCTTTTTAGTCCATTTCCAGTTAATAGTATCCATTCCATGTTCTCTAGTTTTTTCGTAAGCCAAAGCAGTAACAGTTTTACCTGAACATTTGGAAATAAATTCCAGCCAATCACTATCAGAATTTGAGACTATAGGTACATGAAAGATTAAAAGAAATAAGCTGTGAACCAAAGAAATTCTTTAAGAAGTCTATATTCCATTCACCATTTAAAATGAATGCTGAAACATTCTGGCATTGTTGATCTATTATGGATGTAAAAGTAGGCCACTTACTTAAGCATTTATCCATAATCCAAACATCATTCATAGTATTAACTTTTTGTCCATTACAAACTTTCTATCTCAAGAGAGGGTATAAAAATTTTGCTCCATTCAAAATAATTTTCCAAGTAGAAGAAGAATAGCTTCTATTACCACCTTCCCATAAATCAATCCCGTATTTGGCAGACATAGTCTTATTCAATAATGAAGAAGGATTGGAAATAAAATTGAGAGCCAATTTAGCTCTTAAGGGTCCAATTCTGTCCAACACCGATTGCACTCCTCTACCACCTTTGCATTTCAGTTTACACATAACATTCCAAGCTACATAATGAATACCAAAATTTTCATCTCTTTTATTCCATAAAAAGTTTATGCACATCTTCTCTATCTCTTTAAGAATAATAAACATAATAAGAGATATAGTAGAAATAAAAATTTGCAGTGAAAGGAACGAAGCATTAAGCAACACAATTTTTCCGGCTAATGAGATGAACTTGTTTCCCCACATATTAATTTTGGCCACAGCTTTTTTAATTAAAAAATCAAAGTCAGATTTCACTAATCTTCATAATACAATCTTAGTACCAAGAAAATCCAATTCTTTCTTCACCTTAAAGTTCATTATATTAGAAAGGGTTCTAATAGAACTTCTAGAAATGGATTTACTGAAAATCTAAGAAGACTTGCCTGAATTCACCTGTTGTCCAGTCCACCTACAGTAATGTTTTATGATTATAGAAATAGTCTTTAAGCTCTTCTTTTTAGCCTCTGAAAAGATGATTATATCATCTGCATACATAAGGTGAGAGATCAAAGGAGCATTAGGATAAATTTTCCTCCCAATATTACCTCCTATCCTTGAAAATTCTTCAGATAAAAGTTGGGAGCACATGATGAAGAGGTAAGGAGAAAGTGGACATCCTTGTCTAAATCCACATTTAGACTCAATCCAATTTAAGTATTTTCCATTAATAAAAATGGAAAATTTTGGATTCATTACACATTCCATAATAAGTAATGAAAATTTAGAAGGAAATCCAAACCAAAGAAGCACTTGATGTAGAGTAGACTAACTCATGGTATCGTATGCTTGCTCCATGTCAACTTTAATAGAAACAAAACCTTTTTTAGATTTGAAAAATCTAAATTTATGAATTAATTCTTGTGCTAGAAGAATTTGATCCGACATAAGTCTCCCTTTCACAAAAGCATATTGAACTTCAGAAATAATTTTTGGAAAAAGATTACTCATTCTATTTAAGAGCATGCTGGCCACAATTTTGTAGATTGTATTACACAAACTAATGGGTCTAAAATTAGAAGGTAATATCGGATTGTTGACCTTAGGGATGAGTACCACATTAGTATCTTTCCAATCTGAGCACATATACCCTGTTTTGAAGAACAAATTAATAGCATTCCACAAATCAATGTGTATAATACGCCAATAAGCTTTGATAAAGGAATAAGAAATTCCATCTCTCCCCGGGACTTTATTCGAACCCAATTTTTTGATAACAGCTTCCAATTCTTCTTTAGAAAATTCCTTATCAAGCATTATAGAATCTGCTGCTTCAATAGTTTTAGAACAAAGAGGCTAATTATCCAAAGAGCAAACTCTACTCCTCCATTTGCTATTAAAGAAATTCAAAAACACTTCTAAAATTTCAATCAATAAGCGAGCTTCATTATTAATATGACTGATCCAATTAAAGCTTCTCCTTGTTGTAGCTGAAACATGAAAAAATTTTGAATTACAATCACCTTCTTTGAGCCAACGAGTTTTTGATCTTTGTCTCCCCCTTGTGAATAATCGGCCAAGTGTTGCATTCAATTCGCGAACTTTGGATCTCAACAATTCAATTTCAGATCCGAAATAATACCTGATGAAGACTCTTCTTCTTGTAGTTCCAAAATTTCATTCTTTAAATAGTTTTCAAGATCAGTTAAGCTCTTATGCTTGGCTTTATTCCAAAAAAATAAAGCTTTTAAGAAACGTCTGAATTTACTATTCAAAATAGAATCAGCATTGCCACTTGAAGGTTTATTCCAAGCATACCAGACAACTGAGTGAGAAGCAGGGTAAGAAAGCCAAATATCCTCAAATCTCAGAAATCTGTTTTTTTGAAACTGTGCAGAAGAAATCCTTAACATCACTGGACAATGGTCAGAAGCAATACGAGCTAGATGTTTAACCACCGCAATTTTCAAGTGATATAAGGCTTTACAGTTAAGAATACAACGTTCTAATCTTTCTAAGATCCGGGCATTACCTGATTTATTGTTACACCATGTAAACTTGGGACCAATAAATCTAGTTTCATGAAAATCACAATCTCTCAAAAAGAAAGCATGTCTTGAGCACCTTGTGTTAGAGTAAAATTTTTTCCTCCTTTTTTATCATCTTGAGATAAGATGCAATTGAAATCTCCTCGCATAACCATAGGGGTTTTAGAAGATTTAAATTTCTCCAAACTGTTCCAAAGGATTTTTCTTTCACCACTATCTGTGCTGCCATAGATAGTTGCTATAATCCAAGAAGATTTGTTAGCAATGCTTAACTCTCCCGCAACTAGTTGATTATTTGCTTCCATAACAGAAAATTTGGCCAAATCTGACCTCCAACAGATCATAATGCCTCCAGATAAGCCTCTTGCTAGAAATAAGAAAAAATCACAAAAATCTCCTATAAATCTTTTAAACTCGAAAGAGTCTATATAAGAAATTTTGGTCTCAATAAGACCCACAAAAGTTTCATCATTATCCTTTATAATCTCCTTCAAATATCAGGAGTCCTCTACTTTTCTAGCCCCCCTACAATTCCAGAATATGAAAGAGCTCATTTTGGAATATAAGTGGGTTAAGACCCACTACCTTTCCTTTTGATCAGTTCTGCTTTCCTGAGTTTTGAAGGTAAGCTAACATTACCCAAATATTTCAATTCCTTTTGAAGCTTGAATTTGATATTACTAGGAATCCTTGTTGTGACTGGAGTGGAAGATATCACATTGCCATCCTCAATATTCTCATTAATATCTTTAATCATAGTAGATTGGTTTCCAGTATCAACATTTAAAATATCCAATTCCTGATGATTTTCTTCCTCATCAATTAAAGACATTTATTTGGTAGAAATCTCATTTCCTTCTTCATTCACATGTTTCAGTAAGAACTTATTATCTTTCTCATTAACTACAGGAATTTCCATATTAATAATTTCTTCTGTTATCAACTCAGCAGAATTGATGATTGAATCCAGTTCAACATTTTCAGTTTGAGTTATAAGACCAGACTTATGATAGGGAATACCTTAATTCACGAGTAATCCATTAGGATTTACTTGAGTTCGCAAGCAACCCTTCCCCTCTGTAGTAATTGGAATAGAAGGAGAATTGTTCTTCTCAAAGCAGTCATCCTGAGACTGTCCAGAATATTAAAGTTGTTCTTCAAAGCAATTACAGAATTCTGAATTTTAGAATTACTATGTGATTCAATAATTTCATCTTCTTCTATAATGGATTGCAACAAGGCTGGAGGATCTTTTCGAAGAGCTAAAACTTGTTTAGGAGGATTCTTCCCAAAGGCTCTATTCTTCTTGAATTTAACCTAAATCCAAGGACCTAATTCATCTTGTCCATTAGAATATCCTTCTTCCTGATTCAGATTTTTTACAGTAGCATTTGTCTTGGGATCAACTGTTATTGCAGAAGGACATTTCTTCTTCAAATGGCCAATTTTGCCACAGTGGAAGCAAAGAGAAGAAATCTTCTCATATTCTACTTTTTGAAAGGATCTACCATGCTTTCCTTCAATCCAAATACCTCTTGGTAATTTCTTATCAAGATCAATTCGAGCACATACACAAGCTTATTCTCTCTTTCCCCATTTAAAAGAGTTACCATCTAGATATAATGGAGCTCCTATCATAGATGCAATTCTACAAATATTTTGTCCATCTCAGCAGTGAAGAGGTAAGCACGACATACGAATCCAAATAGGTGCTGTAAGACCTTTAAGAGATTCAAAGGAGAAATTGGGTGACCATCTATCCAAACCAATGATGTTTCCTCCAATGAACCAAGGACCTCCTTCAAGTACTTCATCCACAGCATCAGGATTGGTAAAAGAGCATAGGATCAAATCAATACCCAAGGTGGTTAGATGAAATTTACCAAATTTGGACCATTGCTTCCGGAGCTCTCTGCTGCAGACTGGGAATGAAATATTACTTCCCAAGACTTTGATAACTAATGAGTTTCTCAAAACATATGAATTAGCATTTTCCATTTATGTATTCATAATAACAGCAATCCCGTCATCAGTAACAAGAGTATAACTCAAATCATAATTGAGTTTAATGTGCGGTGTCTTCATCCAAGCTTTAGGAACTCTATCTGTGGCGCCAAATTCTAATTTCTTTAACATATCTTCACCAAAAACCTTATCTTCAACTACTTCTTGAATAAAACTCTTAGCCGGCAAATCAGAGCAGAGATCAGACGAAAGCTTATCATATGAATGAGAAGAATTGTTAATAACATTCTGGTTATTCGCATTTATCTCTGGCCACAGGTCAGAGATTGCATTTGAACAACTAAACTTATTAACAAAAATCATCACATTCGATGATGAAGCTTCCATAACATTCTGATTCAAATATGCTTTAGATTTAATAGGGCTCAGAGTATTATCAAATTTAAGATTCAAAATACCTTTTCCTTTTACCAACCACAAATTCAACCTTCTTCTTCACAGGAGAATCGCTAACCTCTCTGATGATCAGAGGTCTTGCAAAATTTTTGAAATGGACGATATCTTCAACCAATTGTGAAATTAATTCGTCGACTAATCTGAATTGTCCCTCCAAACCTTCAGTGATGATAGACTCGCCGACCATAGATCGGCGGTCCTCCTCTGTCATCGCCAATGACCGACGACAATGGAAGCAGAAAATCTGGGAATTAAAAATTCAAAAAAATCTAGTTGTTTCTCTCTCTATAACGACTGTTTGAGTTAACATTCACGAGTGATGCTCCTTGGCAGGAGGCAAATAAGCATAAGCAGGAAATAATTACAAAAGAGGCTATAACTACTACTAAGGGGGCTACCAGAGAAGTTACTAAAGTGTAGGTGGTCAATAAGATGTTTGAGAAGCCAGTAGCCTATTTATTATATGTTTTTACTAATCCCATTATTCTCCCATGGAAAATTATGTTGAAAAAAATTGTCAAGAGGCTGATGACTCTAGAGTTCATAACTATGTCTAAGTTTGTTGGTGAGCTTAATGTTGGGGAAAGATAGGCTACCACTATGGGTGATGCTGGTGTGAGAGAAGAGATAGCCTCTCTAAAGAGTATGCGACAGCCATGCAAAGCTTCATGGGCTCAATGGAGGCCAAAAAGCTAGAGGGTTTTTACTAGGGTGTTCAATAAATTATGGAATACCTTGATCGAATGCATGTGATAACATCAAGTATTTAATCAACCGTACCTTATGAAACTACCATACTGGTTAATTTTTTTATAAGGGTTATGCTTGTCCATGAGCTTGATTATGCAGTCTATTTATGAATAATTTTTTTATTCATAAGAACACAATGTGAGAATAAAAATGGAAAGTTATTTTATCACGTAGAATAGAAGGTTGACATGCCACAGATTCTGATAGTGGCTATAGAAACTATTGGGAATGAGTGCATTGTCCATTAGATGGAGAGCTGGTCGTTTATGTCGATCATTTAGTTTTAGTGTTGTGGTTCTCTTCATGCATAAATATGGAGAAAAGTTTAAAGTTCTATATGGTGGTTCCCACCTAGTTGCTGCCAAATTTTGTAGAAACAATGATTTCTTTCAATTTTTAGCTATAAAAGTATGGCCTTTCCTGGTCATTGAATATGTTCAAACACTTGTTTATGATGAAAGCATCCCAAGAATGTTTCATCCAGTTCTCTCACTCGACAGATAAAATGACTGACATAGCAAGCAAGATGAAAGATTGGAAAACAAAGTTCATAATGGTCATGGATCTTCTTAGGTGGAGAGTGTCGACTGCTTTGATCCAATTGCAGAAGAAGCTGGTCTTCTGAAACTTTTTGCAGTGGAAAGAGTGGTGCTAGTGATAGTGAAGAATGAACTATTAGTCATTCCATATCACTTAGCTTATCAGATTGATATTAGGACTTTAATGATAATTAACTTATTTTTTATCTTGGTTAATAATACTTTTGTGGAATTCTAATCCTTTAATTGTATCCTATAAATAATTTTGTAGGTTGCACATTTTTATTAAGCATAGTTCAATTATCTGATGTGATTTGATGGTTACAAGGATGATAGAGCGACATTCTGTAGTCATGAAAGGGACTCACCAAGAAATTCATTCGAGGAAATAGACCGATGATAGAGTAGGTCTAAATTCTTTAGTACCAATGGCTAAAAAACCTATGGTTTCTTGAATGACAGAGATATCTTACTTTGTCTTCATGGGGGAAGGATGTTGTTGAGCCCTTTAGGGAGGAGGTGTTGGGTGTTAGCTCATCTATGAGAAAGGATGAGGCAACTGTTGAAGCCCTTGAGAAAGAGTTGGTTGAATATGCAAAAGCCTATAAAGTCTATAAAGATTACTAAATATCGAATGCCGATGAGCTCCCACTCTCTAGCGAGAAGGGAGAGACTGTAGGTGAGAACTAGGGTGCTGAAATAGAGTCGAGTTATGAATTTGATAATGGTAACATCATCTACAATCACTCATTGGAGATTTATATCTCATAGTTAGATAAGAATAGCTTAGTCTTCTTATCTATGATTTTACTAGTGATGCATGGTAGAAAGTTTATTTCTTTGGCCATCATTTTTAGGGTTTGGATGCCAAACTTAGGTGACTAGAGACAACAAAAATATATGTCAAGTTCAACCTTTTTAATGAGAAAGATTTCATAATGAAATGGTGAAGAAGGTGAGTCTTGTAGAATGAGATATGGCCCATATGTAGAAGATGCTTAGGTTTGAGTTGGAGTCAATAAAAACAAGAGCTATGTCATCCGCAGTGGCCTAAGAATGGGCCGAGGCAATCATACCCCAAAATTAAATTTTGAAGGATTATTTCATTTGACCATATTTTCTTTTATAACTTATAACAATGACCACCAGACCTATCTAATTTCTTCAATAATAATAAATACTGGTGAAAATTTTTCTATTTATCAAAACATCGTTATCCATTTGTGTTCACACTCCAAAAGTATATATAATTGCCAAGAGTTACACAATTATAACCTATGATATCTCTACTTATGATTATAAAAGAATAACTAAATAAGACTAAAAAATAATATAAAAAATTAGAAAAACTTCGTTGTTGCAACTCGAGCTCACGAGTCTATATTTTTTATGATAACAAACATTGTGACTTATATCCTATTATCTACTTCTATTTGCAATATTTTTTTGTTTGTACGTATACTAAATTTTCATGAACACCATGCACCATCCAACGAAGATTCAATGCTCAAGATTGGGTATAATAGTTTATATTGTAATAATTTTTGTAAAATTCATTGATGTATTTTTGATTGCTTGAGTCAAGTACTGTAAGGGTATATGCTTGCTTGGTGACCATTCACCCACAAACTTAGGAGGAGTGAGATTGAGTCAAAACTAGAAGTTTAATTTTTGAGCTAATCATATTATATGATTTATATCGTACTGTATGATCAGCTCTTCTAATTAATCATTGGACTGTATAATTTAAATTATTTAGGAAGATTAATTATGAATATGAAAAATAAACACTAATAAAAATTCAGGTAAGATTTTGAATTTGATATTTTGTTGTAATCATCCAAGATGATGTACACTGTACTGGACGATCTCGAAAAATCATGCCTAAATTGATCCTGTGATTAAAGGGACTAATTTTGTATAATTTGTTTAGTCAGATCGCCCAGGATGATTAGTGAAGATTATACTAGACAACCTAAGAGATACATGGGATAATACTTTTTTCCTAGGCAAAATATCATAATTTTTCTTATAATAATTAAGATGATCACCAAATTCATATGGGATGATCTATATAAATTTAAAATAATCATACTGGACTATCCAGAGGTTGTCCAGAACTATCAGGTTAATATCTACATATTGTACTAGATGATCCTACGATCATTCAGGAAGTTTTTTGGCATAAAATTTGAGTTTTTAGGGTTTTCTAAAGCCCCTATTTAAGCACATCCTACTAGATGATTCTGCGATCATACTAGATGATCTTTGCCTCCACAATTATGTTTCTAGAGTTTATGATGCCCTCTATTTAAGCTTTCTCAAGGCACTTGGTAAGTGTCTTTGGGAGCCATTGTATCTTCATTCTTCTAGAAAAAACTTGAAGAGAGAACTTATAAGAGGGAGGGGAAAGGGTAGAGTTTGTGAGGGAGAAGATTCTTTAAGGTAGTTTCAAGGGAGTTTGTAGGAGATTTCATATGGTTGCTCCGACAAGCTTGCACCTTAGTACCATCAAATTTAGGTTTCATCTTGAGGGGTATTTTGGGAAGAAGAAGATCTCTTTGGCGTCAAAGGATCTAGCTACTCAGCTATACTGGGGAAGGTGGAAGTGATTTTGTATGGCTTTCTCTACCTAGTTGTGGGGGCAAAATGAGAGATACTAAAATGTTTTAGTGCAATACTCGAAGGTTCCTTCGAGGAGTGGATGTAGGTCAGGTTGGATCAAACCACTATAAATCTGGTTAAAATCTCTGATTAATTTTATGTTATATTGAATATCTATTTTTAGATGTTGAAAATGCTTTAAGAAGGAGATTTTCTTTTTATTGAAAGAAGGTTTTTTAAAACCTAATTCACCGCCCTCTTAGTTAGCCTCGGGATTAGTTCTTTAGGGTTTCATAACCCTAAAAAACTTTCACGTGGTATAAGAGCAGGATTCATAAATTAAGTTTTAGAAAACTTTTGAAAAAAGATCAATGGCTAACTTTGGAAATTTCAAAATTGTGGAAAGATATTCAATTAAGCAACCACTTCATTTAAAAATTTTTCTTTTAATTTTTGAAAAATTTGCATGTCTACTTTCTTGCAATGAAAATATTATCGAATGTGGCATATGATTCAAACTTAATTTTTGTACCATCATATATAATAGATGGTGTCAAAACTAAAATTTCTTTTCTTAAATGGAGTAGAGTAGAATAAATAAATACTCAGTTGAATACTAAATACTTGAATTATTTTTTTTATGCTTTGAATTCTGAAGATTATATGTTGATATCTACGTGCACTTCTAACAAGGAAATTTGGAACAAATTATACACTATATATAAAGGTACAAGTGAAATCAAACAATCCAGGTTAAATATTTTAAAGCATGATTATGAACTATTTTGCATGAAATCTTGTGAGACTATTCTAAACATATATTTTAGGTTTACTCAAATAGTGGCATCATTACATACCATAGGTAAAAAACTTTCAATTTTTGAAAAAATCAATAAAATTCTATATTGTCTACTTGATAAGTTTGATGCTAAAGTCATTGCTATTTTTGAGTCAAAAATTTTGAATGAATATTCTATTGATAATTTGATTCATTCACTCATTACTTATGAGTAAAGTTTGGGTCAAAGATATTTGAATGTTGGTGAAATAATAGTGCTTAAAGCTGAAGATATGGATAAGAATGGCTTAGTATATAATGAGAACAAGTAGATAGCCTCAATAATAAGCAAATTTGAAAAATTACTGAAGCATAAACAACAACATCAACAAAAGGTGAACAAGGTAAAAATGGTAAGAATCCTAAGATTTCTTATAACATTATTTTCTTTAAGTATAGTAAACCCAGACATATGAAAAATGAATGCCCTAATTTAAAATCTCTTCTAGTAAAGAAAAATGGTAAAAAAAAAAAATATAAATAAATAAAAAAGATCAGCTTTCGACCATTGCGCTTTACTCTCCCTTGGAAATTCTTGGGCGATTTAGGGTTTGCGTTCGGGAGCAACCCTTCATTCCCTTGGAGATCTTGTTTGAATTTTATTTTTTCATTTGTAATCATTGGCTTTCATTCAATCTTTCCATGGCTTTCATTTGAGGTTTTCTTTTATTTCTTTTTGCTTTGAGAGATGATGACTCCATCATCATCTAACCCCCAATATCTTTCATCCCTAATGGCCATTCTTAGTCATTCAAGGATGTTGTTTCTGGTTCTTCTTCTTTTGCACCTAAGCTCAACTTTGAGCATACTTCTTTCAACGGTTTCCTGGCTATTATATTCAATGAATTGGTGGTCTCTACATTGGCTTCCCTATTTATGCTTACACATGTTAGTAAATTTCTTTTGTGTAGGCTTAATTTGGATGTTATGCAAAAAAAATTTGTTAGTTTGAAACTTTCTGGTGCTTTTCCTGTGGGTTTTCTTGACCCTCATCATGTTGTCCAATTGACGAATGATCTTGATTATAGCTGTATCTTTGCAAGAAGGACCTACTGTATTCAAGCTTGTCAAATGCATCATCTTAAATGGACGCTAAACTTTTTTGTGAGGGTAGAATCGCCTATTGCACCTGTGTGTTTTCTTTCCCTAACTTGAGACTTTATTATTTTAATTTGCAAATCTTGTTTGGACTTGCGTCTATTTTTGGGAGACCTTTACAAATGGATTAAGCCACTACTTCTATCTCTCGACCCTCCATGGATCATGTTCTTATGGAACTTGATGTTTTTTTAAGAAATAGTTGAGTGAAATTTGGATAGGTTCTAAGCTAAATGGTTATTTCCAAAAAATGGAATTTGAAAATCTTCCTATTTTTAATTCTCACTATAAAATGCATGGCCATGGTGTTAATGAATGTTTTAGGTTGCATCCTCAACTTCATAAAGATAAAGTCGTGTCCAAACAATCTCAACAAAATGATGGACCTCTTCTTGTTAATTTGCCTTCTGTTGAGATTGTAGGAAATATTTCCAATTTAGGTGATGCTCCTTTACCTATTCTTATTGTCCCTCCCCATGTTCATACCACTTCGGATCCTATCATTATGGATGCTCCTCCCTGTGTGTAGGTTAATGATATTAGTACTTTTGCTAGTTATCCCAATGGTTGTGACAACATGGAGAATCAAGGGCTAATTGATTTGTCTCCTCTAAATACTGTTATCTATGAATTGGCGGTTATGGACTATTTGTTTAATGCTGACAAATCCTCTAATAGTGATGCTTCTCAATGTAATGTTCATGATCAAGAAAAGGTATCTAAAAATGAAAGGAACAATAGAGATAATAACTTGAGGCCTAATAAAAAGGCCTTGGTTGAGAAAGAGAATGTAGAACTTGGCTTGAATAGTAATGCTAATGAGGATGGAGAATTGTCGGAAGAAGGTGAGCTTCCTCATAAGGGTAAGGAAAAGGATTTGATTATTGACTGTAAGTCCTCCTCTACCTCTCATTATAATAGTGATGCTTTTACTGATACTGATGAGTTGGAATTTTCTACTAAATGCTTTGCTAAAGATGTCAATGATACTAGTTTCATTAAAACTCAAAATAAGCTTGGTCAAAAGTGCAAGAACCTTGTTTTACAATCAGCTAGAAATACCTTTTCACAAACTAGTCATTAGCATTATTTCTTATATTTAATTCTACTATTTAGAATGTTAGGGGTATTGGGCGTTCTTCTTCTCGCTTGCAGGTGAAGGATTTATTGTTGCAAATCTATTTTTTATGGCTTATGTTTTTGATGATTGACAAACACTGTTTCTCTTGGACTACTTGTTGCTTCTAACTTTTCAGGAATCGAAGATCGGACGATCAAGAAGGAGCCAAGTTCAGGATTGTGTAGGTTTAGGATTGAGTCAGTCTGTATGTTTGATTTTCACCTCTTGAGTCTACTTGTAATGGTCAAAGAGACTGATGATATGTAACCCTTCACACACACACTTGAGAGACTTAGAATTTCTATTTTTACTCATATCGGTTAGGACGATTTTTGGATCGGCCTGGACGATCAGCTTAAAACAGAAAGTTTAATTAAGGATTCTTAATTAAGGCAGCCGACATTAATAGATCGTCCTGGACGATACGTGTATCGGCCAGGACGATAAGCTCAAAACAGAAAGAAGTAGCCGCCATAGTCAATTATGGTATACTGTATTTTTAAATTATCGGCCAAGACGATCAAAGGATCGGCCTGGACGATAATCACAAATTATGCCATAATTGTTCAGGAAATCAAGGGAGTAATTAAGGATGATTGATACGATCATATCGTCCTGGACGATCGCAGGATCGGCCAGGATGATCCAGTCAAAAACCTTAAGTTACTTCAGGATGATCAATATTGTCCAGCCCGTATCCAGGGCTATTGTCAGGATGATTTTTCTCTGATTTAAACTGATCGGCCAGGACGATCGTGAGATTGGCCTGGACGATCAAGCCAATTTTCAATCGTCCAGCTTTGCATCCCAGGGCTATGCTCTGGCCGATCTTCATCGATTTGTACTTATCGGCCAGGACGATGTCCATATCGTCCTGGACGATATAGTCGGTAACTTGCAATTAATGAGCTCCTTTGAAGCTCTTCTATTTAAAGAGCTCTTGTCCAACGTTTTTTAAAAACCTTTGGCTGCTGCCTTGACCTGAGAAGACCTTGAGGAGAGAAAGAGAGAGAGGATCTTGTGAGGGGGAGCTTGTGAGGGGATTCACAAGGGTTGCTTCAAGGATCACTCTGCTTCGTCTTCATCTAGAGTTTCTCATCCGTGGAAGGGTCGGTAGAGCTAAGGAGTTTGCTTTTGGTTTTGGTTCTCTGCCAGCTTCAGGAGGAAGCAAAAGGAGGAAGGTTCTCTGCCTTGCCGGGGTGGCAAAAAGGAGGTTCTTGTGAGGGCTTCTCCGCCTAGCTGTGGGGGCTAAAGGAGAGTCACGTTTTGTAGTGCAATACTTGGAGGGTGCCTCCAAGGAGTGGACGTAGGTCGAGTCGACCGAACCACTATAAATTTTTGTGTTCTTTTTCTTGCTTCCTCGCTTTTAAATTCTGCATTTATTTCTGTGGTGTGATTTGGTTTATGTTGAAAGTTCGATGGGGATGTTAAGCCCTTATGAACTTATTCCCAAAGCTAATTAAAAGAGAGGTGATTTGGAAAAGAAGAATCTTTTAAACAAAGAAAAAAACTTAAACCAAAATCACCACAAAAAGTGCGGAAGAAAAATAAATGCGGAAGCAATAATAAGAAAAGAACACACCGGATTTATAGTGGTTCGGTCAAACCTTGACCTACGTCCACTCCTTGGAGGCACCCTCCAAGTATTGCACTAACACAAAGTGACTCTCCTTTAGCCCCCACAGCTAGGCGGAGAAGCCCTTACAAAATCACTTCCACCTCTCCCGGTGCGGCGGAGATGCCGGGTCCTTTGACACCAAAGAGACTTCTTTATTGGTGAACTTACCTCGAGACAAGCCTTGAATCTGATGGTACTAAGGTGCGAGTTCGCCGGAGCAACCGTGTGGAACCCCCTCTACACTCCCTTGAGTCCCCCCTCACAGGATCTTCTCCCTCTCTCAAACTCCACCCTTTCCTCTCTCCCTTTCAAGCTCTCTCTTCAAGTTTCCCCCACAAGAACGAAGCTATAATGGCTGCCAAAGACACTTACAAAGTGCCTTGCCATAGCTTAAATAGAGGCTCTCAAAACGAGCTCATTAATGCAAGTTGCCGCCATTATCGTCCAGGATGATAGCCAAATCGTCCTGGCCGATTAGCACAAATATGAGGAAAATCGTCCTGAAAATCGCCCTGAAATGAAGCTGGACGATGTCTAATCGTCCCGGACGATCTTGCGATCGGCCTGGACGAAATCCCCATTAATTGCTTTCCAAAACTGCCTGAGAAATTTTGGAAAAATTGACCTGGATCGGCCAGGCCGATATTTTATAGTCCAGGCCGATAACCAGGACGATATCCAAAAATAAGATTTTCCTAAGTAGATATGGCGGCAGATTCTTGCTGAATTGAGTTGATCGTCCTGGCCGATACAAAATCGTCCAGGACGATGTGTTTTGCAAAAAGACGGCTGCTTTAATGAGAATGCCCTAATTAGGATTTCTACTTTTGTCAGATCGTCCAGGACGATATAAATATCGTCCCGGACGATGTTACCAAAAATAGAAATCTTTTAGGGCACAACAGAAAATCTTCCAAGTTACAAAACATCAGATACCACACCAAATACAATAGACTCAAGAAAGGAAAAAGATTACAAACTGACACAGACCTAGTCTACCCAATCTTGAGCTGGTTTCAGATTGCAGTCTGATCGTGTGGACCTGAAACGTTAGCACATAAGGCAATCATAGAGAAATAAGGAATGTTTGCTATCATCAAAATCATAGATCCGCAACAATCTCCCCCTTTTTGATATTGGCAAAACATTTCAATTTAAATTTTCATAAAAGTAAATCCTCCTAATCTCCCCCTCACTAGAATAAATCTTTTTTAAAAAAATAGGGGAGATGAAAATATTTTTGTTGTTTTAAAATTTTTGAAAAGAAAAAAGATACAACGTTCTCCCCCTTTGACATTATCAAAAAGAGAGGAGGCACAAACAAAAAACAAAACGAACAAAAAACATTCCCTGATCAAGTGAAAAAAAAAATGTTCTTAAAATAAGAAAGTTACCTCTGGGTTTTAATCAAAAAACTTAGTAGAATTGGATTGACAACACATAGCCCAGTAAAGGTTAGAAAATCAAGAATTGATAATCCAAACTCAAGTTCTTTAAAAAGGCTCAAAAACTTTTTAATTCAATATCTAAATAGAGAAATAAATTAGAGAAAGAAACAGTAATTTTTCAAAGCTCCTTTCATAAAATATATCTAATAGAAGATTAATGCACGATTTGTTGAATCATGAGTCAAGATTTTCAAACTCAAGCATCGAAAAATCAAGGGTTTTCTTAAGCTTTAAGAAGTATAAGAATGGTAAGCATTAAAATTTAGTGGGCTCATTTTATGCCTCTTGACAATTGGTTGGCGCACTGCGCATCTTTTGATACACTTTGTGTATTCTATATTTTTCAATTTTGGCGCTTTGCGCTTCTTTTATTTTTGGCATCATTGGCCAATTTTTTTTTTATTATGCTACCTTTCTGAAATCTTAAATACCAAAAGTAAACCCATACTATTGATAAAGCGAATTTCTTGATTAAGAAAATTTTGAATTAGATTCAACAACTTGCAAAAGATTCCTATGCGATAAATAAAATATAGGGAGATAAAAAATTTAGTTTCAAAAACCAATTTAAAAGATGAAAAAGATTTTAAATCAAAAGTAGAAAAATCTTTTTTTAGGAAACAGAGATTGAAAGTCAAAAATATGAGTTTCCTTTCTTTGATTGTTTTTAGAGAAGTCAATCACAACTTACTAAAGATTTCAAGAAAAATTAGGAAGTAAATTTTTCATTTCTAGAAAAGTGGATGTGTGTGTTGATCAGAAAAAAAATACGAAACAAAATAAGTAAAAGAAAAAAATCTAAAAAACAATAAAAATAAAAAATAGAAACAAAATAAAAAAAAAATAACAAAGAAAAACTCAAATAAGGCTTTTATCCATTATCTCTTTCCTGGTCCGATGCTTCAGAGACCAGATCTGCCCATGAGATTTTTTGCTTTTCATTATTTCCCCAGTTTAATTTTAACTTCGCCTTACCCTTTTCTTTTGCAGGGAGAATTCTTAAATTAGGGCACTCATTCTTCATATGTCCAGGTTTCCTACATCGAAAGCAAGCAATGTCAGAGGAAATATGGACATCCTTACCACTTTTACCTTTCTTCCTCTTTTGCTTATGCATTGGTGAGCTTTTTTATTTGCTTGGAAATTCATTGCTATCGTCACCAACTAAGCTTCCTCTTTCCATATCTTCGGCTTTTAGAACGATCGTCTCAACTGCATCCAAAAGTCTTTGACTCAACCCTTGCTCGTAGGCAATGAGTGAGCCAATCAAATTATCAATAGAATAATCATTCAAATCTTTTGATTCATAAATAGCAACAACTTTAGCATCGAATTTTTGAAGTAAACAATGAAGAATTTTGTTAACTTTTTCAAAATTTGAAAAATCTTTTCCTAAAGCATGCAATGATGTAGTAATTTGAATGAACCTTGTATACATGTCTAAAATTGTTTCAAAAGGTTTCATAGAAAACATTTCAAAATCATGCATTAAAATATTCAACTTGGATTGCTTGATTTCACTAGTGCCTTCGTATATGGTGTGCAATTTATCCCAAACTTCCTTGCCGGTAGTGCACGTGGAGATTAACATAAAATCATCAGAACTTAAAGCACAGAAAAAACAGTTTAAAGACTTTGCATTTAATTGAGCATCCATTCGTTCATCCCTATTCCATTGATTAAAAGGAATATCAGTTTTAATTCCATTAACAATACGTGATGGTGATGAATAACCAGTTAAAATCATATGCCACATACGAAAATCAATCGATTGCAAAAAAGTAGACATGCGAATTTTCCAAAAATCAAATGTAATATTTTCAAACAATGGTGGTCTAGTGATTGAATATCCTTACGCAAAAGTACGATTAGCCATGGATCGAAATTCAAAAGCTTTTAAAAACTTATTTTATGAAAACCGCTCTGATACCACTTGAAAGTTCGATGGGGATGTTAAGCCCTTATGAACTTATTCCCAAAGCTAATTAAAAGAGAGGTGATTTGGAAAAGAAGAATCTTTTAAACAAAGAAAAAAACTTAAACCAAAATCACCACAAAAAGTGCGGAAGAAAAATAAATGCGGAAGCAATAATAAGAAAAGAACACACCGGATTTATAGTGGTTCGGTCAAACCTTGACCTACGTCCACTCCTTGGAGGCACCCTCCAAGTATTGCACTAACACAAAGTGACTCTCCTTTAGCCCCCACAGCTAGGCGGAGAAGCCCTTACAAAATCACTTCCACCTCTCCCGGTGCGGCGGAGATGCCGGGTCCTTTGACACCAAAGAGACTTCTTCTTTGGTGAACTTACCTCGAGACAAGCCTTGAATCCGATGGTACTAAGGTGCGAGTTCGCCGGAGCAACCGTGTGGAACCCCCTCCACACTCCCTTGAGTCCCCCCTCACAGGATCTTCTCCCTCTCTCAAACTCCACCCTTTCCTCTCTCCCTTTCAAGCTCTCTCTTCAAGTTTCCCCCACAAGAACGAAGCTACAATGGCTGCCAAAGACACTTACAAAGTGCCTTGCCATAGCTTAAATAGAGGCTTTCAAAACGAGCTCATTAATGCAAGTTGCCGCCATTATCGTCCAGGATGATAGCCAAATCGTCCTGGCCGATTAGCACAAATATGAGGAAAATTGTCCTGAAAATCGCCCTGAAATGAAGCTGGACGATGTCTAATCGTCCCGGACGATCTTGCGATTGGCCTGGACGAAATCCCCATTAATTGCTTTCCAAAACTGCCTGAGAAATTTTGGAAAAATTGACCTGGATCGGCCAGGCCGATATTTTATAGTCCAGGCCGATAACCAGGACGATATCCAAAAATAAGATTTTCCTAAGTAGATATGGCGGCAGATTCTTGCTGAATTGAGCTGATCGTCCTGGCCGATACAAAATCGTCCAGGATGATGTGTTTTGCAAAAAGACGGCTGCTTTAATGAGAATGCCCTAATTAGGATTTCTACTTTTGTCAGATCGTCCAGGACGATATAAATATCGTCCCGGACGATGTTACCAAAAATAGAAATCTTTTAGGGCACAACAGAAAATCTTCCAAGTTACAAAACATCAGATACCACACCAAATACAACAGACTCAAGAAAGGAAAAAGATTACAAACTGACACAGACCTAGTCTACCCAATCTTGAGCTGGTTTTAGATTGCAGTCTGATCGTGTGGACCTGAAACGTTAGCACATAAGGCAATCATAGAGAAATAAGGAATGTTTGCTATCATCAAAATCATAGATCCGCAACATATGCAATTTTCTTTCTTTGTGAAAATAGTTTTTAAAATACCAATTCACCCCCCCCCCTCTTGGTTAGCTTAGGACTAAGTTCATAGAGCTTAACATCCCTAACGAACTTTCATTTATGTTATATCAATGATATTTCTATTTTTATTTTACTTGAACCTCTCGTTAATGTTTCTAACTTACATAATACTTCTAGATTTTTAGGTTTAAGCATGCCACTGTGAATTCTGTGAATAAAATTTGGTTATTTTGGAAAGATCCGATTCATATTGATATTTTTGGGAATTTTACTCATGTTTTGCATTATAACAATGAAGTTTTAAATATTAATTATTATGCTTCTTTCGCTTATGCTGTGTCTTCTCATAGGACTATAAAAATTCATTGAGAGCTCTTTCATAGCATTTATCAATTGCCTTGGTTGGTGGGTGGTGATTTTAACACCATTTCCAATCTTTTAGAGAAAATTGGGGGGTCCTCTCCTATTTTGCATTTTATAAAGGATTTTAATAATATGATTATGGATTGTAATCTCAATGACATTGGCTTTTCTGGTAACAAGTTTAGTTGGAACTAGGATCAATTATGGCAAAGGCTAGATAATTTTTTATTTAATGATAACTAGCTTAACTCTTTTAGTTCTTTTTTTTAGCATCTTAGTCGTACTCTTTCTGATCAAAATTCTTTTCTCCTTGCTCTTAATACTAGACATGCAAACTATTTTCCTCAATTTAGATTTCAAAATATGTGGCTTCAGTATGATTCTTTTCT
Organism: Dendrobium huoshanense; assembly: GCA_016618105.1. Lineage (NCBI taxonomy): Eukaryota > Viridiplantae > Streptophyta > Magnoliopsida > Asparagales > Orchidaceae > Dendrobium > Dendrobium huoshanense. The sequence continues at coordinate 2,259,130 of CM028346.1, read as the reverse complement.
GAGTGTTGGTAAGGATCATTGGGATGCCCATTTACATCTTGATAACTCAATTATTGGCATGAAAATATTTTGGTTTAAATTGAAAAGACTTCAAGAACTTTTAAATTGGTGGAATCACAATGTCTTTAAAAATATCTTTTCTAATATTCTAAGTGCTGAAGAGGTTGTTAATAATGCAGAGCTTAATTGTCAAATATCTCCTTTCGATGCTAATTTTGATTTACTTAGAGAGGCTAAGGCTTGTATTTTTAAATTACCGGCCTAAGAGGAAACTTTTTGGAAAAAAAAACTGTTGCTAAATATCTGGCGGAAGGTGATAATAACACAAAATATTTTTATGTATTGTTCAAAAGGAAATGTACGAAGAATTTCATTAATAAAATCAAACATGAGGATGGTATTGCTACTAAGAATACTAAGGAAATTGCCTTGTTGGTTGCTTAACACTTTTAGGATAGGCTCAATAAGGTATTTATCACTAGTAATATTAACAACCCTACAATTATCCCCAATCTCATCTTGCCGGAGGATATTAAATTTCTTTCTAAAATTCCATCTTTTGATTAATTAAAAGATATTGTTTTTGATATGAATGGTGACTCTGTTACTGGTCTGGATGGGTTCAATACCAATTTTTTTCAAAAAGCTTGGGGTATGATTAAGGAAGATCTCTATGCTGTGATTTTTGATTTTTTACTAATTATGCTATGCCTAAATTTTTTTCTTCTACTACTATTGTTCTATCCCTAAGAATAATGATGCTAGTAACTAGAATGATTTTAGAACTATTAGTCTTTGCACTTTCTTTAGTAAGCTGATTTCTAAAATTTTTATGAATCGGGTAACTATTTTTCTTCCAAAAATTATTTCTCCTTTCCAAATGGGCTTTGTTAAAAGTCGTGCTATCTCTGATAATATTTTGTTGGCCCAAGAATTATGCCCTGATTTGGATGTCAAGGTGAGGGGTGGTAATATTATCCTCAAGCTTAAGAAAGGTAGGGGTAGACATAAAAAGACTTGGTTAGAAAACATTAGGAATGACCTTTCTGTATTAGATTTAAACAAGAATTTGACTTTTAATAGGACACAATGTAGAAAAAGGATTCATGTAGCCGACCCCACGTAGTGGGATAAAGGCTTGATGTTGTTGTTGTTGTTGATGATGGTTTTCATTCGGAGTATGGTGCTAGTTGTGGTGGTTTGATTAGGGATTCCAATGGACATTTGGTTGTGGCTTTTGCGAGCCCCGTTCATATTGGTAATACTGATTATGCTCTTATTATGGCCATTCTTTATGGTATCCAACTCTGCATTCCTCTGAATTTAATTAATTTGGTCGTTGAGGTGAATTCGGGTTTTAACATCACTCTTTTTCAAGTTATGGAGGAAGTGAGCTGTAGCCCAAATATTTTTTTATATTACTAGGGAAATTAAGAAGTTGCTGGTTTTTATGAATACTTCTTTCTCTCACATTGGTAAGGCTGGTAACTCCTGTGCTTCTTATCTTGCTAATCATGGGTGTAATCTTGATTTTTTTATTGATTTTATTAAATCTTCTACACCTGTTTATCTTAATGGTCTGCTCTATCTTGATGCGTGTGGTTTCCCCTATGTTAACACTTAACTTTATGGTTCTCCTTGTGTTGTTATGTCCTCTAGATTTCCTATTTTATGGGAGTTGGTTTGTTGCTATTTTTTTATGATGTTGGGCTATTTTTCTAGATTCGTTTGTTGGGGCTGGTACGTTGGTTGTTGGATTTTAACCTGGGTGTTTCTAGGTTTCTTTTTTGGTGATTTACTTTTATATGGTGGCCTCTATGTTGCTATTGTTCTTGAGAATTTAGATGGGAGCAATGATTTTCTTAGTGTGGATGCTGAGGGTTTGTCCCATTGTTGCTCTCCTACCTTGTGGTGTTTTGGAGAATTAGTCAGGTTGCAGTTTTTTTTTTTGTTGGTGTTTTTGCTGGTTCTTTGCGGCTCCCAGGCTCTTGGCTTTGCAGTTTCTGGACCATTTTCTATGGATTCCTAGGAGTCTTTGCCAGGATGGTTTAATATGCTGGAATTCTATCACTAGTCTGTGGGGAGTAGTTGGTTGTGCCAGTTCTGTTTTGTTGGTTCTTGTGTGGCTGTCTTCTTTCCACTTTATAATGCTCTGTTTGAGACTATCTTGAATTTCAAGTATTTCTTTATCTCTAACATGTGCTTTGTCAGTGAGACTAGACTTCTTTTGGTAGGATTGATTGACTTGGGGACAATCCTAATGAGGCTATGTTTATTGATTATACTCTGAGCTCTTATGATCTCAATTCTGAGAATGGATTCACTTGGGTCTATTTCATCTATTGTTTACTTATTCCTTTTCTTAAATATGTTTTGCTAATACTCTTTTTGTGTGTAGCCTTATTTTTTGTAGATTTCCTTTTTTGCAGAGGAAGATCGTCAGGAAGGGCTTCAATTTTTTTGGCAGAAAGACTGAGCTTTTCGGTTATTTTCTAATCTTTCTTTTTTGGATGCTGGTCTTTAGCATCAGTAGAATGTTACTAGGGTTCCTTGTATTTTTTGGTTTGGAGACAATTGGCTCGTAGGTTTTCGTTACCTTTATTTTGTAGCTCGTTTCAGCAGTAGTGAGCCAATGGTTTCCTTTAAGGACTCTGTAACCTAATTTTTATATTAACGTGTAGGCCCTGTCGTGGGTTTTAACCAAAAAAAAGGGTAAAGAGAAAATAGAGTTCAAAAAGGGAAGCAATATATATATAAAGTATTATGGACTTACTCCACCTCATAATCATTTGAGTATGAAGAAGAGGAAGAGATAACAAATATGTGTCTTATGGCTAATAATAATCTTGATTAATCATATCAAGATGTGGTATGTCAACTATCTTATGATGAATTTTTTATCATATCTAAAAAAATTCATGCTTCATACAGAAAGCTCAAAAAGATGTATGCCAGTTTAAACACTAACTTCTTAATTTTACAAATAGAACATAATTGTCTGATAGCTGAACATTTTGCCTTAATAGTAATCACATGTTTTTATTCAATGAATTCAATGCATTAAATAAGAAGAAGATTGATCTAACCAATGCATATGAATCCTTGAAATCAAATATTCTCGAACTAGAAATTTACCACAAATATTTAAAAACATTTGCAATCAAATTAGATAGTAGTGGGAATGTATTAAAGTTGGAAGTTGTAAATCCTGAAAGTGCAAATCAATTTCTAAAAGTAAAAATCTATACACTTCAACAAAATAAAACACCACCTATATTGACACAATGATATAACCCCAAATCATAACATGGATAATTTACACCAAGGAAGATGCAGAACCACCAACTTAAACTAGTAAATCCATTCACTGGGTATGGTGTCATTCATGTGGTATTTTAGTTCACATAGCCTAGACTTGCATAATACACCATAAGACACATCTAGTGTGGAGACCCAAGTCACTTGCACCACAACATAACTTGCATGCAAGTCATTCATTAAGTCATATGGTGGAACCTAAACTCACTTGGGTTCCCAAATCTAATATTGGATTGACTTTATAAGTGTGCTCTCACAAAAGGCCTTGTGAGAGCATGTGATACCTAGACATCTGATGCTCAAGGCACAAGAATGGAGATTCAAAGTAATTTTTCATGTTGGTGGCCAAGTCATGAGGCAAGGTCACACAAAGTGATAACACCAACAAAAAAGTGGTGGGATCTAGTATAATTATAAACTCAAAGAATTTCATCATTGAGAATATTTTATATGTAGATGTTTTAATGAACAAATTACTTAACATTACTCAACTATGTGACAAAAGGTTTCACATTAATTTTGTATCCATAAATTGCATCATTAGTTTGAGTGGAAAAGTTTTTTTAGAAGGAAAAAGAGTTTACAATTTTTATATGCTTGATTTAAATTACATTGAACACTCTAATTCTCTATGCTTGATAATCACTATTGATAAATCCAGGATGTAGCATAGGAGACTATGTCAAGAAAGCATGAAGACCCTTAGGAAGATTATCTAGAAAGACTTAGTTAGATTCATACCAAAAATATATTTCTTCAAGGATCACCTGTGTGATTCTTGCTATTTAGGAATGAAATGAAGTCTTCATTTCATTTAATCAAGGGAATCATGACCTCGAGGCCACTAGAAAAACTTCATATGGTTATGCTTGGACCTGATAGTATTGCGAGCCTAGATTTGTGTTTGTTAATGATTAATTTATATTCACCTGGGTAGATTCCTAGCACAAAAGAAAGAATCATTTGAAGAGTTTAGAACCTTCTCCACTTGGATATATAGAAAATTAGGGTATGAGATATCAACTATTCACAGTAATCATGGTGGTGATTTTTTAAATTTTAAATCTTTTGTTAGGTGATAGAGATGGAGCATAATATTTCTGCCTCTAGCACCCATCAATAGAATGATATAGCTGAAAGGAAGAATAAAACTTTAATAGATGTTGCTTGTTATACTTTTGGATAGAAGTAGTAAATACTACTAGTTATGTGTTGAACATGGTCAATATTAGATCTAATTTAAATAAGACTCACTATAAGCTCCTTAAGGATAGGACACCCAACCTGTCTCATTTCCATGTCTTTGGTTATAGATACTTTTTCCTGATTAATGGAAAATCACCTTAAGGAATGTTTGACCAAAAACCTGATTAAGAAGTCTTCTTAGGATATTCATGTTTAACTAAAGCCTATAGGATTTTCAATAAGAGAACCTTCAAAGTAGAAGAGTTTAACTAATTCATGTTTAAACAGTAGAGGTCACCCAAAGAGTGGAATCCATTGTCCAAGGAGATATAATAGAACCTCAGGAGCCTTTTCCTAGAGAATGGAGATATTCATTTAGTGACCCTAGGGAACTTATCCTAGGAGAAACATTTGAAGGTGTTAAAATTAGGCATGGTCTTAGAAAAAAGGTTTGTCATTCATCATTCATCTTAATGGTAGAACCCACCAACATATATCAAGTCCTAATCAATGAATTTTGGTTCCTAGAAATGCAAGAAGAGTTTAATCAATTTGTTATGAATCATGTATGGTAATTGGTTAAATGACCTAAGGACCAGAGTATTGTAGGAACTAAGTGATGTAGATCAGGACCAAAGTACTATAATTTTAATTTTAACAAATATTATTGTTCCTTGACTAATGCCATTCATACATATCTATTTTTATGTGCCCAGTTCACTAGCATTTTAGGTCCACAAGTTTGCATGGAATGTCATATAGCTCAAGCTCAGGTAGATTATGATTGAGTCATTTTGTAACTTCTGTTTGAATGCATTTTTTACCTTTTCTTGAGTCAAATGTACTTTGATTGATCCTAAAGCTAAGTAACCTTACACACACATACACACTAAGGGGAAGAAATTTAGTGAGTTAGATTTTTTTTTTATCATATCATACAGGTTGATTTTATATCATCCTGGATGATCAGTCAAAAACATAAATCCTAACCAGGCATCTGGGTCATGTAAACTTGCTTAAGTAAATAATCCTGGATGATATACCCATCGTCTTGGACTATACACTCAAATCACATAAACCAGTTGACAAACTCATTTAGGCAATATTTTTATCTCTTAAAATTATACTAATCATATAGGATGATCATGATCATCTTGGACAATTCATGTCAATCATGCCTTAATTAATCAAGTGATTAACGAAAGTAATTAAGGTTAGATTAATCAATCATATCGTTTTGTATGATCGTAGAATCATCCTAGATGAGATGTATTAAAAATATTAGTTCTCTTCTGAATCTCATGTACATCTTGAACTATCTATCGGATGATAATCACTAACTTTGAACTAATTATACACGATGATAAAAGTATTATCCGAGATGAGTAGTTATATTTCTATATTATGCCGATTTATCTCCTGGATGTCTAGAACTATTTCTTGGATAATAGTGTATTATATTGAACTAATCATATGAGATAATGTCTAAATCATCTTGGATGATCAAAATAAACATTATGTTTTAATCATACAATAAACCCAGATCATTATGCTTGGAAGAGCTAATTAAAACTAAGCATATAGGATGATATGTCAATCATCCTAGATGATCTTTGATGGTAAGTAAAAAATTTGGGTGTTTTTAAGGCCTTCTATTTAAGATTTCTTTGTTGTTGATGGAAACATATTTTGCTAATATATTAACCTAAGAGAGCTTAGAGAAGGAGAAGAAAAACTTGGCAGATAGAGAGAGAGAGAGAGAGAATCTTATGAAAGGGAGTTTGTGAGGTGTTCACAATGGTTGCTCCAAGCAAGAATTTAAGTCATGTTCTCTAGTCATCATCATCGACTCACTGGTGGCTCTTGGGAGGTCTTTGTTAGTACTGGATCAAGCTTCTCTGTAACCTTTATGAGGAAGAAAAATAGTTGGGGTTCTCTACCTGCTTCAGCAGGAAGTAAAAGGAGTTTGGTTTCTCTACCTCACTTGGGTCAGTTAAAAGAATTTTGTAAGGGCTTCTCCTCCTTGATGTGAGAGCAAAAGGAGAGACACTATAGTTATTAGTGCAATACTCAAAGGGTGCCTCTGAGGAGTGGATGTAGATTAGGTTGACTGAACCACTATAAAGTATGGTGTGTTCTTTCTTATTAGTATTTTGCATTTTTATTTTCACACCTTAATTTTTTATGGTTGATTGTATGGTTAAAATCTTTGATTTATTTTGTTAATTACTTCCACATCAAAGGTAGATTGGGTATATTTTAAAATAGTTAAAATTCTTTTCAAAAAGATCTTGCCTTTTGTTTAAGAAATTTTAAAATAATCAATTCACCACCCTCTTAGTTTGCCTTGGGCTAGTTCATAAGGACTTAACAACCCTAATAAACTTTCACTAAGTGTGCCTTAAAAAATAAAATGAATGGATATGGTATAGTGGTTAGGACTAAGACTAGATTAGTAGCAAAGGAGTACAATAAGATTGAAGGAATTTATTTTGAGGAAATCTTTACCCCTGTAGCTAGACAAGAAACAATTAGAGTCCTACTAGCCTTTGCTTACTTTAGAGGATTTAAGTTGTATAAGATAAATGCTTAGAGTGCCTTTTTAAATTGGGTGAATAAAGTAGATGTTTATGTTGAGCACCTCCAGGTTTTAAGAATTCCTAATTTCTTCATTATGTTTTCAAAATAAAGAAGACACTATATGAATTAAAGCAAGCACGTAGAGTTTATAATGAGAGGCTGGGCATATTCCTTCTAAATAGAGCCTTTATTAAGGGTAGTATAGACACCACCCTATTCCTTAAATAAGTAAGAGAAGATTTACTCATTATTTAGTGTCAATCATGAGACATTCCTGACAACTGAGCTCTCATGCTCTTTGGCGATTTGGAGGCGATCTAGGAATACTCCATACAAGCTTTTCTCTCGACACTCCTGGCATGGTTTCTTTATTTTTTTCACCTTATTTTGTTCCTCTATTTTTTTCTCTATTGGTTTTGCATTTTATTTTGATTGTTTTTTTGGGTTTGCTGTTTTGGGAGATGACAACTCCTATCTCGCTGAATGCTGAAATTCTTAATGGCAAGTATTAATCCTTTAAGGATGTTTTGGCCGGTTCCTCCTCTTCCTCTGAGCTTCAATTTGTGCAATCCTCATTTAAAGGATATCTATCTTTGATATTTGATGATTCTGTGGTGTCATAACTGGCTGCTCCCTTCACTCTCACTTTAGTCAGAAAGTTTCTTTTAGACATCATAATCTGGATGGTTTTTTTGCAAGTTCTTCATTTATCTGAAACTTTCAGGATATTTTCATATTAGATTTCTAGATCTGAGACATGTTGCAATTCAACTGAGTAATGATTTGGATAATAGTCGTATCTATTCAAGGAGATCTTACTATATTCAAACTTGTTAGATGAGATTACTCAAATGATCTCCAGATTTTGATATTCATGAGGAATCTCCTATTGCCCTTGTGTGAATTTCCATCCCCAATCATAGACTTCATATTTTTAACTCACAAATTTTATTTGGGTTAGCTTCCATACTCGGTAGGCCCTTATAGATGAATAAAGCTATGACATATACATCTCATTCGTATGTGGTCCGTGTTTTAGTTGAGCTGGATATTTCTAAAAAGCATCCTAATGAGATTTGGATTGGTTCGAAATTGAATGGTTATTTCCAAAAAGTTAAATATGAAAATTTAACCATTTTTTCCTCTTATTGTAAGATGCGTGGTCACGGTTTAAATGAGTATTATAGGCTATATCAACTTCTTCGGAGGGAGATGGATTCCTCCAAATATTATACTGGAAAGGATGTTCCTTTGGTTAATCATGATATTTTCATTCTAATTCCTGATGTAATTGAGGGAAATGTTCTTAAAGTGCAAGATAATATAAAGTAAGCTATACAACCTACTATAGCTCTTATTGGTTAGAAAGATAATCTCAACCCTATCTCTTGTTTATCTTATGGCTCTCAAAATATGGAAGAACAAATGCTGGCTATCACTACTAATCTAAATACTATTCCTTCTACTTCTACTATTCCTTGTGCTATTAACAAAAACTTGCCTGATATGGAGGAGGTGTTATTAAATGTTAGTTATACTAATAAGATGCTCTCTCAATGTATTATGAACGATCAGGTGAATGGACAAAGCAGTTTGGTGGAGGCTAATATTGGAAATGAATTGTGTAATAAAATTTATGAGGAAGAGGGTGCTATCTTCAAGGAGGGTGAACTGCCTCGAGATGAGAGGCAGACATGTATGCCTAATGATATTAAGTTTCCCTTAAACACTCAATATCACAGTGATGTCTTTACTGATAATAAGGAAATGGATATTATGGATAAATATTTTGCTAAAGATGATAATGACACTAATTACATCAAGTTTCATAGTAGGATAGGGACGAAAAAGAAGACCATCATTTTACAATCTCCTAGAACCACCCAATCGCATATTAGGCATTAACCATCGGTTTTTATATTTACCTCTATTATTTAGAATGTTAGGGGCATTATGTGTCCCTCCTCTAAGTTATATATTAATAATTTATGTCGCATTTATAATGTTTCAATTCTTATTTTATTAAAACCTTTTATTTCCTCTTCTAAATTAATTAGTACTGCTAGATATTTGGGTTTTAAGTATGCTATTTCTACTATTGCTAAAAGATTTGAGTGCTTTGGAAGGATCCAGTTCATACTGATTTTATTGGAAAATTCACTCAAGTTTTGCATTGAAATATTGAGGTTTTAAATTTACATTGTTGTGCTTTCTTTGTTTATGTTGCTTCTTCTTATTATACTAGGAAAGTATTATATGAGCAACTTATCCACTTTCATAGTAATTGTAATGTGCCTTGGCTTGTTGGAGGGGATTCTAATACTATCTCTAATCCTTATGAATGTATAGGGGGATCTTCTCTTATCTATCAATCTATGGAGGATTTTAATAACATAATTATTAAATATAATTTAGTGGATATTTGCTTCTCTAGTAATAAGTTCACTTGAAACTTTTGGCACTTATGGAAAAGGTTGGATCAGGTGTTGTTTAATGATTTTTGGCTTAACTCTTTTAATTATACTGTAGTTGAGCATCTTAGGATGACTATTTCTGATCATTATCCCTTGCTTATTTCTCTTAGGATTAGGTACATTAACTCTCCTTCTTAATTTAGATTTCAAAACATGTGGTTGCTTCATGATTCTTTTCTAGACTTGGTTCAGGGAAATTGGCATGCCCCTTTACATCCGGATAACTCTATCTTTGGCATGAGGAGACTTTAATTTAAATAGAAAAGGCTTAAGCAAGTCTTAAACTGGTGGAATCATTTTGTTTTTAAAAATCTTTTCTCTAAAATTTTGAATGTTGAAGAGTATGTGAACACTATTAAGTCTCAATGTCAACAGACTCATTCTGATGATAATTTCAATCTTTTCAGAGATGCTAAATAAAGTCTTTATAAATTACAAGCTCAAGAGGAAATTTTTTGGAAATAAAAATCGGTTGCAAAACATCTTGTTGAAGGTGATAAAATACCAAATATTTTCATAAATTATTTAAAAAGAAATGTGCCAAAAATTCTATTAATAAAACTAATCAGGATGATGGTGTTGTTTCTGAGGATAGCTTGGAAATTGCTAATCTAGTGATTAATTTTTTCAAAAGCGTCTTAATAAAAATTTTAGTCCTGATCATATTGATAACTATGTATTATCCTTAACCTGTTTTCTCAAGAGGATAATGAGCTTCTCTCTAAACCTCCTACTCTTGAGGAAGTTAAAAAGATTGTTCATGGCATGAATGGTAATTCTATGGCGGGGCCGGATGATTTTACTACTAAATTTTATCCAAAAAACCTCACATATTATTAGTAATGATCACTATTTTGTTTTTAATGACTTTTTTGTTGGTAATTCTATTCCTAAGTTTTTTACTTCTACTTCTATTTTGCTTATTTCCAAAATTAACTATGTTAGTAACTAGAATGACTTTAGACCTATTAGTATGTGCACTTTTTTTAATAAATTGTTATCTAAAATCCTTATGAATTGTTTAACTTCTCTCTTGCCTAAAATTATCTCGCCTTACCAAATGGGTTTGTTAAAGGGTGGGGTATTGGTGAGAATATTCTTTTGGACAAGAAATTTTTCCATTATCTGGATTTTAAGGTGAGAGGTGGCACATGATTTTAAAACTTGATATTGACAAGGCTTATGATAGCATTGATCAAAACTTTCTTTACAATATTATGTATTTATTTTGTTTTGACTTAAATTTTATCAACCTTACTAAGAATTACATTGAGGGTTCTTACTTTTTTATCAATGTTAATGGTAAAAGCAATGGTTATTTAAAATCTTCTAATGGTTTTAGATAGGGTGATATGATATCACCTGCCCTTTTCATTATTGCTATTGATTATTTATCTAGAAGCATTTCTAACATCTATGAAAATTCTCCTAGCCTCTATTTTAGAACTTTGAATGGTTTTCCAATTTCTTATCTATATTTTGTGGATGATTTTATTGTTTTTACTAATAATTATATTAATAGGATTAATAAACTTATGGACTTCTTTCATCAATTTGAATTGGCTAGTGGTCTTGCTCTGAACAAACATAAGTGTTGCTTTATTCCTTCAAAGAAAGTGGCTAATGATCATATTTTGGCAATTAAAAGTTCTACAGGTTTTGTGCATGGTCATTTGCCTATTAAATACCTTGGGATGCCTATTTTTAAAGGTGAAAAGAAGACCTTTCTTTTTGATGATTTAATTACAAATGTGCAGAACAAATTGTTGTCCTGTATTCTAATTTCCTGAGTTTTGGGGGTCATTTAATCCTCATCAATAATATTCTTTGTTCTTTTCCGATTTATGTTTGTTAAACTCTTATTCCTACTTAGGCAGTTTGCAACAGGATTGATAGTCTTTTTAATAAATTCTTCTAGAAAGGGGCTAGTAGCAACTCTAAAATATTTGGTCCTCTTAGGACAAGTGTTGTGGTATCCAAGAGGAAGGGGCCTTATGGTTTAAGAGTATGAATGATTTGGTTTATACCTTTTCTTTTAAGTTATGGTACAATTTTTCTACTAAAGTGAGATTTTGGGCTAAGTTTATGTTTGCTAAATATTGTGAGGGAAACATCTAACTACATGTTGTTTTAACCAAGGTAACTAAAAGGTGTGGCAGAGATTGTGCAAAAATAAATGGATTGTTGATCACTTTCTCTATTGGGGGCTTGGTGGTGTTGACATTTTCTTTTGGCAAGATCATTGGTTGGGGAGCCAGTCTATTAACTCCCTTACTAACTCTTCTTCCAATGATGCAGTTAAGGCTTATTTGAACCAAACCCCCTTTTAAATCCAATAAACTGAATATGAATGGTGCTAGCTTTGGGCCTTCTTCAGGTTCTGGTGGAGTTATCAGGGACTGTCATCATTATGGCTTTTATTGGTCCTTTATAGATTTGGGATGTTAACAAAGCTATCACTTTTGCTTTTCTCTATGGTTTATGGCTTTGCATCTCCCTTGATTTATCTAACATTATTATTGAAGTTGATTCTAAGTATTATTTTTAGTTTTTAATTTTTGTTGAGGACTCGATGTGCAATTCCTCTCTTTTTTATTTAGTGAGGGATATTATGAATTTGTTGATTTTTATTAACTTTTCTATCTCCCATTTTCATAGGGTTGGTAATGCATGTGCTAATTAGCTTGTCAATTGAGGGAAAGAACTATACTGTATGTCTGATTTTATTGCTACTAAGCTCCTTACTTCTTTGCAGGGTCTTTTAAGATTAAATAAAAATTGGTATGCCTTATGTTAGAACGTAATTTGTGCGATTGGTAGGGGACTTGTTCTCAGATTTTCTCTTGGGTTATCTTCCCGTGTCGTTTTCCTTTTTTGCTGCTCTATTTTTGTCCGGGATACAGCTTTGCTACTTGTTTTGGTGTTAAGACTTTCTATTTTTTGGATCCTTATATCCTTATTCTATTTAGGTTTTTGGCTGCATGAGAAGCCTTGTCTTACTGTTTTATTTTATACTTGTTTGGGCCTCTTTGTTACTGTTTGGGGGGCCTTATGCCTGGGGGAACTTTACTCTTCTATTGGAGGTTTATTGTGAGTGTTTTGTGTGGTTACTCTGTTGCTTCTTGATGTCCATTTTTAGCTATATTTTACGTGTGGATGGTGGGCGTTTCCTTGCATAATCTGGTTGGTTCTGTTGCCTTATGCTTGGTGTCCTAGAATTTATCTCTAAGGTTGTTTTTCCTTTTGTTTTTTTTTTTTTGTTTCTGTTGGACTGCCATAGTGTTCTTTCGATTCTGCTCTTTTATAGTCCATTATTTATATTAGTGTCTGTGTTTATTAAAAGTTTCTGGGGCTTGGATATTGGGTGTGTCCTGGTGTCTTTAGATCCTTGCTATTGCTGGGGATTATGGCTATCATTTCTGTAGCTATTTTTTTTTTTTTATTGTGGTACTCTTTTTTTTTGGCTCGTGGTTAAGCATAGATGTCTGGCTGGGTATTCTGGTTTGGGAGAATTGTTGTTGTTTCTGGTATCTCTTAGGCTTTGTTTGGGTTGCTTGTAACTTGGGCTGCCAGTTAGTTTCCCTTATCTATTTTTTTTTATTTTTCCTCTTCTTTCAGTTGGCTAGGTTTTTCTCCTAATGCTTCCTATCCCAAATTTTTATGGAATTCTAGCAGCTTTTTTGGGATTAAAGGAGCCAGGTTAATTTTATTAATTGAAGGTTTGGCTATTTATACTATCTTAAAAGTAAACAAGTGTGGTGAACCTTCTGGTTTTTCTATTGATCATGCTTCATTGAATCATAAGGCTGTTGCTGGTTGCTCTTGTTCTTCTACTGATAGGGTTTGGTCTCTTGTTATTGTTCCCTTTTGGCCCCTTTTTATCTGTATTATGCTTACCTGTTGGAACTATTACCCTACTAAAAATTGCTTTTTCATGTGTTTTTTTCTTTTGTTTCCTTCGCCTTTTTTTACAAGATGTTCTTAGTGCAATTGTTTATGGTCGCGACATTATGGATAGGAAGCTGGATCTCATTGGTGTTTTTTTTTATTTTTCCTTCTGTTTGGGAGATCTTACTTATGCACCGTAGAATGTATCTAGGTTTTATTGTACTTTTACTTAGTAGGGAACTGTGGTCTTAGTAAATTTTGCTTTTATTTTGTAGCTCTTTTAAGCATTAGTGAGCTTGAGGTTCCTTTAAGGGCTTTGTACTTCTTTCCTTAATTAACACATAGGCCCCTCTATGAATTTTCCTAAAAAAATCTACTCATTGTTTAGATTTAAGTTGATGATATACTATTTAGATTCATAAATAAGAATCTATGGATGAAATTTTAAAGATAATGAGTGAACAGTTTGAGACTAGCTAGTATGATGGGAGAGCAAACCTATTTCCTTGGATTTAGTGTGAAGCAAAGGGATGATGGAACCTTCCTTAAAAAATCAATGTATGTCTAACATATCCTTAAAAAATATTACATGGATAATACTAAAGCAATAAATACTCCCATGAGCTCTATTATTCATTTAGAAAAGGATCCTAATGGAAAATCATTTGATCAGAAGAAGTATAGTAGGATAATTGGATCAATTCTTTATTTGACTACCAACTGACTTGATATCATATTTAGTGTATACATCTATGCTAGATTTTAGGCTAATCTTAAATATTCTAATATGATTTATGTTAAGAGAATTCTTATATACCTATTAGGAATCCAAAACTTAGGTATCTGGTACCACATACATAGTTCATCCTTCGAGATTATGTGATATTTTGAATATGGCATTACAGGATGTAGGGTAGATAGAAGAAGCACTTCAAGAACCTATCAGTTCATAGGCCAATCAATACTTTCCTATTTTAGTAGAAAGAAAAATTCAATGTCCCTATCCACTGCTGAGGCGGAATACATTACCGTAGGAATCCGTGTTACTCAAATCTTCTAGCTAAAGCAACAAATCTTTGATCTTGGACTTCTTATAGGCACCATTCCTATTATGTGTGACAACACTAGTGCCTCGTGGATTTCCAAAAATCCAATCCAACAAATCTTACTATGAATATAGATATTAGGCATCATTTCATTAGAGATCATGCTGCCAAGGGAGAAATAAAACTACATCTTATAACTACTAGAGATCATTTGGCACACATCTTTATCAAATGCCTTGCTTATGAAACCTTCAGCACCTTGGGAATTAGACTAGGTATTATAGAAATTCATGCTTGATTCAAGATGAATATGAAGCTCTGTACCATTTGAAATCAACTGTTAATTTGTTATGTTTCAAATATGTGTCATCTCTTAAAATTTTATGACTATTAATTTATTATTTTGTTTTTTTTATTTCTTTTTATTTTTAGTTTTTTAATTTTTGGCAGATGTTCACTAATCATCACACATCCTTCATTTTAAATTAAAAATTCTTTAAAAATTAATATTTGTTTATATCGTATTGTATTATTTTATTCGTAAGATATATATATGTGCATCCATGTAGAAATCTCTACCCATAGTTATGTCAATGATATAGATCTATTTAATTATTTGTGATCATATCATACGAACACCTCTTCGTATTGTATGATACTTGTGTCAAAAGTCAATGTTCAAATTCAAATCAACCGGTACAATAATAATTAACCTATCATATTGTATAAATACCTATTCATGTTGTATAATAAATTTAGTCAAAAGTTATATATATGACTCCTCTAGAAGAATGCATTACTTGAAAATTATATAGTATGATACATATCATATTCTATACTTTCACTAATTTTTCAATAAGACATCCAAATAATTTTAATTCATCTTATCATATTGTACTATCTAAAATTATATTATATGATATGCTAAATACTATAAATTTGAAGGATTTATAAAGCTCAAACCATCAAATTCTTAAAATCTCTTCTTCCTTCTTAAATCAACCACTCAATTACTCAAATGATCAGACGTAGCAAGCACGCTCTTTTGGTCTACTGATGATGAGGAAACATACTATATGTATAAAGATGTACGCATCACTCCATCAAAGATGCTCAATAAATAAGCCAAAAATTATGAGGCGATGAACCTCTTTGCATCCACTACTTTGCAAATCTTCCTTACCCTTCCTTTTTCATTCAACTTAGAGATTCTTCATGATTTTTTTTGCCAATCTCAGGATTAGTTTCGCTGTCCCTATCATGAGATCCTATGTCTGTCAGCATCCCATTGAAATTACGAATAAGACGAGTATCTCCACCTTTTTATATATGGACCTCGACCACAATAAATGGCATCTAGGGGTGACTTTGAATGGAACACAGTTAATCTACTAATAAGAAATGCCACCCTAAATATACATCAACTCCTTGTTTACTCCTTAAATAAAAATACATGTGTTATCCAACATATCCTTTGAACCTCAATTATTCTTAAAGCTGGAGAACGAGTAAACATTACTCCACTTCTTTCCTTGGTCACTTACATTATTTTTTCCAAAACCCAATTTAAAAAAACATAAATGATCATTAACAATATTCAAAATCATACTCCCATTCATCTTCCTTCCACTAAAAGGAAGCAAAACATTTCCCTTAGACATGTCACTGCTTATATTCTAGACAAAAAAAAAATCTTACTTTGCCTGCTATTTTCTATCATTTTCCGATTTTCCATACTAATTGTTTCTTCCACATTCTTTTTTATCATCACCAAGGGAAAGAATAAGAAGAAACTAATTTTGATGAGGAAGGAGGGCTGGACCTGCAGCTGCTCCTGCACCAGAACCCCTTATACCATCATACCAGTCTTACTCTTATGAGGAGCTAATTCACTAGCTACAATAACAACATGAAGAAGATATGGCATGGTTTGGGGAATAATTTTCCTCCATGAATAAATATTCCTAGCCACCACCACCTGATTAGGGGACTTCCTACTTCTAGGATTTATGTATTGTGCGTTATATTTTGTTAGCTTTTCCCTATATTCTTTGATGTCTTTTCTTGATCCTCCTTTTGGTGAGGTTAAGAGGGGTAGTAGTAGCTGGTTGTTTGTATGTTTATTCATCTTTATTTAATAGTTCATCTTGTCCATCTTCTATTTAGAGTGCTCTTTTTTTTCCTTTTTTTGTAGTTCTGTGTTTAAATTAGTTTAAAAAAAATTGATATAAATAAATAAATAAATAAAGTAATAAAGTATAAATTAAAAATAATCTTACCCCTATTTTTAAATCTATCACTTAGTGAGGGAGAGACTAGGAGAAAAACATTAACTTTCTTTTCAACACAAAAAAATTTGTCAGTTTAAAAAAGGAAGAGATTTTTGTAGTCTAGGATCCCTAGTTTATAATTTTGATGATAACAAATATTATTATTTAAAATTTTAATTTTTATAATATATATTAGATAATATTAATCTCTCTGTACTATCATTTCAGGTACATCATACACCGCTCAAGATTGATTAAGACTAAAGTTTGGAAATAGTAGGATGACTTTCAGAAGAGTCTTCATTTTTCATTTTTATTTATTTTATATTTCTTGAATTTGGCTATGTAAGGGTGTATGCAAAATTGTCAAGCATACACATATACAGGGGAGTGAGAAAAAGTGTGGTGAGATTTTTTTAACAAATATATAAATGTTTGGTCTACTCTTTCTATATTTTATGCACATTTAGTTTGTGCACTTAAAATTTCATGCAAGAATTTATTTTCTCATTGCTAAATGCAGCTAGTTTAATTGTGTTATCAAAAAATTACATATTCAATTTGATATATTTGTGACTCAAAACCAAAAAAAATATCAAATTTTAAATTGCTTCTACTTGTTTTAGTTTCTCATCTAAAGTTGTGATATTTAATTAAACAAAGGGTTTTTTGTTATAGTATTTTTTTAAATAACAATTAACAACCCCCCCCCCCCCCCCCCCCCCCCCCCCCCGCTTCTTTGTTCTCTTAGGGATAGTTCAACGAGGTCTTACAAAATCTGCACTTTGAAGAGTTTGATGACATAAAGAGATTTTATTGATTTTGTTGATTATTTGACAAATAAACATGCAAGCCAGTTGGGATGGGTCTTTGGTAAGTATTGCATGCTGTTGAGGTAGATTCCAAGGGTTTTGAAGCAAAATATTATATGTTTGAGTGAGGGGTTAGATTTATGTATGTTTTTTTACCATTCTTAGTAATTTAAATAAGTGAAACTAACCAAGTCTTAACCCATGGAGGGATTGTGATTGTTTGAACCATGGAGTGAATGATAATGAGGGGTTAGGAGTTTAATTTAAGCATATATAATGGGTTGACCAAAATTGACCTAGTTTGATGAAACTTGGGCTCATGTGGTCAATTCAACTATTAACTAGGTTTAGGTAGCCAATCGAGTTCAATTCCCTAGCAGTTGAGTTCATAGGAGTTTGGTGAAGTTTAGGAATGATATGGGGTTTAATTATATGGGAACAAGGTATTCAATCAATTAGACTAAGTTGGGCTATCACAGCTAGGCAAATAGGTCAATTAATGGCTGAGGGGTCCAATGATAAAAACTTTAATGTATAAATCTCCTGAAAAATTGATCTGGATAATAATTAAAGTAAGGGGGTGAGTATACTTAACAAGGCAATACACTGAGTTTATTGGTTATTATTTAGGGTTGTTGATTATCTAGATATTGATGTTTATAATTATTGATTATTCAATTTGATTATGGTTTAGGTGATTGTAATTCAGATGATCTAAGTTAAAAGGGAGGTTAATAGATTGCCCCTAAGGGGTGTGACTAACTAGGAGAGTAAATCACACATATTGGCATTGGCCGAAGCGATCAACAATATCTAGAAGATTGTTTGAATCATTAGGGCCTAAAAAAATTTTATTCTAAGTTGAATACTTGATATTTTAATTGGGATGGTGTCACAAGGTTTTCTTTATCACTAGTAATTTTGAATTTTAATGGGAAACTAAATTGCAAATAAAATATTGAAGACCTAAGTGAAAGACTAATTCTTAGACAAGTAGATTTTGATTTTGAGTGGGAGATCAATTCCTAAATAAAAGATTGAACACCTAAATAAGAAATCGATTCTCAAATTAAAGATTAAAATTTTGAATAAGTGATTGATTCTCAAATAGGTTGACTTATTTCAATAATGAAGATTGATTATTAAGAAAAAGAGTGAAAACCTTAGTGAGAGGTCAACTCTTAGACAAGAAAATTTAGATTTTGAATGGGAGATTGATTCCAAAACAAAGGATTGAAACCCTAAATGAGAGATTTATTCTCAGTCAAATAGATTTAAATTTTGAATGGGAAATCAATTCCCAAAATTAGAAGCAAAAACCTAAATGAGAGATCGATTCTCAAATAAGTATATTTAAATTTTGAATTTGAGATTAATTCCCAAACAAAAAATTGTAAACTTGATTAAGAGACCTATCCTTAGATTGGTAGATGTTGAGATAGTTGCTTCTTTATTTTGCATGTTTGAAATTCTAGTAACTTGTATGTTTTTTATGATTCCAAGTATTATTGCTTTGATTATTATTTCTTCTAACATATTTTGAAAGAATTATTTTGCTCTTGTGTGTACTAACATTTCAGGAAAATCATAATCTAGATTGTTGAAGACATCAAATTAAGATCAATTTAGAGTTTATTATAATTGAAGACTATATTTTCCATTTTATTAAGTTTGAGAGAGTGTGATTATAATTGAGTAACTGAGAACACACACCGAGGGAGAGCTTAAAATTCATATTTTTTAAATTTATTGTATTGTATGATATCAATTCGTACTAGATGATCTGGTAAGTTATTTTCCCCAATGAGCAGTCGAAAGAATAGAAAAGAAAATATTTGTTCTAAGTATGGTTCATACGGGATGATCCAAATCTTCATATAGGGATGAACGCCTCTATTTTAATCTCGAATGAAGATCAAATGGGTTGATTTAATTTTTTGTACAGGGATGAACGCCTCTATTGTTTTCTCGGATAAAGATCATATGGGATGATCCAAATTTTCGTACAGGGACAAACGCCTCTGTTTTGATCTCGAATGAAGATCGTACGAGACGATCTAAATTTTTGTACAGGGATAAATGTCTCTATTTTATTCTCGCACAAAATTTTTTTTCTAACTATGGATCATACGAGATGATTCTCGTTTCATACAAGGACAAATGTCTCAGGTTTGTTCTCGTTCATTTCATCCTGACATTTTGTACAGTCAAAAATTGAATTTTCTAACTGTTCATCCTAGGCCAAACTTAGTTCGTACTGGACAATGATCAGGTATGAATTGATTTTATATCGATTCATAATAGGTTCATACGCAACAGTATTTGAACTGTTCATACGTACGAACATACGATCGTACTGTACGATCGTGCATGCTCAAAATTGAAATTTTTAGTTTTCTAGATTATTTTTCATCTTTTGTATAAAAGGTTTATCTAAAACTGACATAAAAATCTTCAGTCATATCGTCTTCATGACTTTTCAAGGGAAATTGAAAGAGAGAGTGTGAAAGAGTGTTTGAGAGAGATTTCTAGTAAGTGGAGTGTGAAGGGTTCACAAGGTTACTCAAAGGTAAGCATCTCTTTATAATTGTGATTACTACTCTTCCTCTTGTCTTTCTAGAATGCTCATGTGAAAATCTTTAAAGAAGATCCGGTTATCTGTCGACACTTAGAAAGTGTGAACAACTGACAGTTCTCTGCCGATACTTGGACGGAGTGAAAGGATGAAGGTTCTCTGCCTACACTTGAAGAGTGTGAATAGTTGATAGTTCTCTACCAACACTTGGAGGGTGTGAATGGATGAAGGTTCTCTGCCTACATTTGGAGAGTGTGAACAGCCGATGGTTCTCTATAGACACTTGGAGGGTGTGAAAGGATAAAGGTTCTCTTCCTACAGTTAGAGAGTGTGAACATTCAAAAGTTCCCTACCTACACTTGGAGGGTGTGAAAGAATAAAGATAATCTGCATACACTTGGAGGGTGTGAAAGGATGACGGTTTTGTATCGCACCAGGGATTGGTGGAAGAGAGTTTTATAAAGGCATCTCTTCCTTGTTGTGGGGGCAAAAGGAAGTCACTTTTGATAATAGTGCAATACCTGAAGAGGGAGTCTTCATGGAGTGGATGTAGGTCGTGTTTGATCAAACCACTATAAATATTTGTGTCTTTTTATTTTTTTCGCTGCTTACTATAGTTAATTAATTCCATGGCTGAAAATTTTTAATTTTAAAACTTTAATTAACTTGCTCTTTAGATCAAATGGTTTCTAAATTTTAAATCCAAGAAGAGAATTTTTAAAGTACTGATTCACCCCCCCCCCCCCCCCCTCCTTCTTTGTTAGCCTTAGGACATTAGATTAGGCTTAACAACCTATTCTAGATTCAATAAGAATCAAGAAGTAGTATCAAAGCTTTGTTTCAAAATCATAAGTTTATATTACGATTTTAGAAACGAGAATGGCTATATTGGGAAACTAGAACATACCAAAAGGTTACTCTATCATAAGACCTCCTTTGTTTGACAACATTCCTTTTGATTTTTGGAAAGCAAGCATGTCTACTTTTTTACAGTCACTAGATTATCGTATGTGGATCTTAGCTCAAGAAGGGTATACAAAATCAACTAGATTAGTTGATGGTATTATAGTTAAAACACCCTTTGCAGATTGGACTGTAGAATAATGTGAATTAGTACAACTAAATGTATAGTATTTAAAAAGTTTCTTTTGTGCACTTAAGTCAGAAGACTACATGCGGGTTTCCACTTGTAAAAGTGAGAAGGATATATGTGATAGACTCTGTATTGCTTATGAAGAGATAAATGAAGTAAAGCAATCTAGACTAAACATCTTATTATATGATTATGAATTGTTTGTATGAAACCAAATAAATCAATTTCTCAAATATTTACAAGATTTACTCAAATTGCACTTCTTTACTTGCATGGGTAGGGAACTAACAAATGTTAAAATGGTGAATAAGATTCTTCGTTGTTTTCCTACTGCATATGATGCTAAAATAATTGTAATAATAGAGTTTAAAGATTTAAATGTTTACTTTATTAATAATCTTCTTGGTTCACTAATTGCATACTAGCAAGGAGTAAGTCAAAGAAAGATTGATGCAGGTGAATAATGCGAAAGGAGAATAATATTATACTAAAAATGGAGTTAGAGAGTGATATATCATAATCTGAGGATGAGAATGACATCACTTTAATAACCAGACAGTTTAGAAGCTTTCTAAAGAGAAAGAAAAAAAGATCTAACAGTGGAACAGAGGTATATTCAATAAGAATGCTAAGGTTTCAAATGATGTAATTTGCTATGAATGCAGGAAACTCGGACATTTAAAATTAGAATGCCCAAACCTAAAATCGCCACTTTTAGAAAGGAGTAGGTAGAAAAGAAACTAACTATGACGATGGGCAAAGAGGAGATTTTAAAGAGCTTTTTGGGCAGACTCAGCTTCATATTCATTAAAATAGAAAAGGAGGAGGAAGTCATCAATTTGTGCTTAATGGCTGATAATCTTAATCAGTCAGATTAAGAAGAGGTATGTTATATAACTTATGCTGAACTGTTAGAAGTTTCTGAAAGAATTCATGATGCATATAGGAAGCTAAAAAATGCATGCTAGTCTAATTTTAGAGATGCAAGAATTAAGAAGAGAACATGAATTCCTGAGGAAAGATCATTCACTAATATATAATAATCACATCAACTTATTTGATGAATTTGATGACTTGAATAAGAATAATGAAATTTTAAAGTGATCCTATGCAAAATTTGAAAAGAATTCAAAGATTTTAGGGATGAAATTGAGAATAGAGAGCACTATTTGAATTATGATAATAATATCTTAAATGATATGAATATATTTTTGAAATTGAAATTGCATGCTCTCGAATAAAATAAGAAACCACTAACACTTGAATATTTTACTAATCCTATTTTGTATCCAAAATTTTTAAAACCCAAGAAGAGTCAGAATAGCTATAAAAGATTGAGAAATCTATTTCCTGGAGTTAAATGTTATTCTTGTGGCATGTTTGGACATACAACACACACCTATACTTTGGATAGAAAAACTCATTTAGTGTGGAAACCTAAGATGCATAAACCTAGACATATCATACATTCATCTATTTTTAAATTCCCAAAAGGAGAACCTAAACTTGTTTGGGTTCCCAGGTCTAATATTTGATAGTTTTTCAGGCACGCTCTCATACAAGGCCTCGTGAGAGCATTTGGTACCTGGACAGTGGTTGCTCAAAGCATATGACTGGAGACACTACAAAATTTATAACACTGTAAGCTAGGAATGGAGGCAAGGTTACACTTAGAGATAACACCACTAGAAAGGTGGTTGGATCATGTTGATTGAAAACATGCAAATTTTTTTCATAGAAAATGTACTGCATGTAGAAGGCTTAAAGCATAATCTTTTGAGTATTAGCCAGCTATGTGATAAAGGATACAGTGTAAAATTTTTCTCTAGTAGCTACATATTAAGCTTAAATGGAAATAATATTTTGCATGGTTTAAGGGAAAACAATATTTATATGCTAGATTTAAATTGAATAAAAATTCTTAATACTTTCTATTTGAAAACTATTTCTGATGAGGCATGGCAATGGTATAGTAGAATTTATCACTCTAGCATGAAAAACCTTAAGAAAATTTACCCAAAAGAATTTGGTGAGAGGTATACCAAAATTAGACTTTATTAAGGATCACCTTTACGATGCATGTTAATTCGGAAAACACGTGAAGTCCTCTTTTTAGTCCAATAAAAATCTTAAAACTAGTAAACCTTTAGAGATTTTATATATGGAACTTTTTGGACTGGTTGGAACTGTAAGTCTAGGAGGAAAGGTATACGGATTTGTGATAGTAGATTATTTTTCAAGATTCACTTGGATTAAATTCTTATATCATAAGAGTGAATCATTTAAGGAATTTAAAGACTTTTTGACTTGGATTTAAAGGAAATTAGGGTGTGAGATTTTAACAATCCAAAGTGATCATGACGGTGAATTTGAAAATAAAAAATTTGAGAATTTTTATAAAGAAAAAGGGATTGATTATAATTTTTCTACACCTAGAACCCCTCAGCAAAATGAGGTAGTTAAAAGAAAGAATATAACATTAATAGAAGATGCTCAAGCCATGTTGGTAGAATATTTACTTCTTAAATATTTTTAGACTGAAGCGGTTAGCACTTCATGTTATGTTATGAATAGGGTGAACATCAGATCAAAATTAAATAAAACACCTTATGACCTTCTTAAGGGGAAACACCTAATTTCTCATATTTACATGTTTTTGGATGTAAGATATTCATACATAATAATCTAAATTCTACCTTAGAAAAATTTGAACCAAAATCAAATGAAGGAATTTTTCTTGAATATTCTAGTATTGGAAAATCTTATAAAGTATTCAATAAAAGAACTTTGGATGTTGAGGAGAACGCATATTGTATTTGATGACTCTATAATTTTGGATGAGCCAAATTTGGAAGAGGATGAAATAGAAAATAACTCTCAGAAAATTGAGAAAAGTTTTTTGGAAGAAAATGTGGAGAAAGAAACCCTGTTGCCTAGAGATTTGAAATTTTTTAAAAACCACCCTAAGGAGTTGATATTAGGTGAACCTAGTGAGGGTATTAGAAATAGACATGGACTAAGAAAAGAAGTCAATCATTCTACCTTTATTTTAATGATAGAACCCATAAATATAAATCAAGCACTTTCAGATGAATTTTGGATATTGGCTATGCAAGAAAAATTAAATCAATTTGTAAGGAATAATGTTTGGGAATTAATTGCAAGGCTAAAGGATCAGAGTGTAGTTGGAACTAAGTGGATATTCAAAAAAAAAGTATGACATAGGAGTTTTCATTAGAAATAAGGCTAGATTGATGGCTAAGGGGTCTAATCAGGTTGAAGGGATTGATTTTGAGGAGACTTTTTCCCCTATAGCGAAACTTGAAGCAATTTGGGTTTTTTTTGGCCTTTGCTTATTTTAAGGGATTCAAATTATTTCAAATGGATGTTAAATGAGGTAATTCAAAAGGATATTTATATTGAACAACCTCCAAGTTTTGAAAATTAAAAATACCAAAATCATGTTTTTAAATTGAAAAATGCATTATATAGATTTAAAAAGTCACCAGGGCTTGGTATGAAAGGTTAAGCACTTTCCTACTTGAGAGATATTTTAAAAAAGGAAGCTTGGACACCACTCTTCTTGCAAGAATTACACCATTTATAATCCTACTTCAAGAGGATATTCACTTTGAAGTGATGCCTCTTTTCGCTACTACTTAATTTGCATTCATCCTGACTTAGATTCATGTATATAACAAAGAGACCTTCCAATACTTTCTAGCATATATGGCTTTTAGTGAGGATGTGAGTAGGATCATATCTTTTGTTTTTAAGAAAAGGGTATAAAAAACAAAGAAAGATTTGTGAACCTTTTTGGACACACACTTTGACTTCTACAACTAATTTTGAATGGACAGAAATAAATAAAGTTATTAGAGGGATTGAACAAGTATGCCATTTTCTTAGGGTCTCTACTTTGAACCAAAATGCTAGAATCATCCAGCATGTCCTTAGAACCTCCATAATTAATAAAGTTGGTGTTTGTATTTATATTACTCATCTTCTATCCACTATCACTTATCTTATCATAATTTGACAACCAATTGATGAAGCCCAACTTATTATTGATTATATACACGGGCTTTCTGAAATTAGTCATATCTCTCATAAGAGGAAGAAGAATATTTCTTTAGAACACCTAGTGACCTAAATCTTAGAGAAGAAGTATAATCTTGTTCTTCTTGAGCCTCTACTTGAATTGCCAATCTACTTTATTGATGCTTCATTTCGAGCACTTTTGGGAGAGATGATTATACAAGTGAGGATTCTGAGGGAGAAGGGGGAGCACCTACACCTGCACCTGCACCTACGCTTTCTCATGGACCTGACTTTTAGGAGATGGTATAGCAATTTGACCAACTAGAGAGTCATTTTGATCAGCTCTTTGATCAAATTCAGACTCACCTACACTAGTAGGATTCACAATACCAGAAGGACATGGGTTGAATTCGAAGTTAGTTCCAATCAGTGAACACAAATGTGGCTATGATGAATAGCTATTTTACTATCTTCAATCAGCCACCCCCTCCAGACCAGGGTCCCTCAGATTTATAGATGTACTTCTTGCATGTTGTCTTTGCCAATTCTTAGCGATAAGATATAAAGTGATGTTTTTATTAGTTTTTCTGTGACTGACCTTTATTCTTATTTTTTTCATTTTGATGATATGATGTGTTTGTATTGATATCAACTGTGTTAATGTATCTCTACATTAAATTGATATCAAAAAATATGTCTTATTTTGTTTAGTTATTTTTTATCTTTGTGTGAAATGTAGGTTTGCTTATATGTTGACCCTGACTTAATTGATCAAAAAGGTGTTATAACATGAACTGCAATACAAATATTAATTTCATTATGAAATCAATTTTTTAAAAAATTTATGTTAATTTAAAACTTGATTAAGTTAAGGCTATCAACCTCGTGTTCTTTTTTGGCATACAAAATTTTAATATTATTATTGTAATTTTGATGTCTTGTTATTTCTTATTTCTCTTTTCAATATAATTATTTTTGTTCTTAGAGAAATTTAAGTTTTTAGAATATTGATTTTTGAATGATCATTTAGCAACGGAGAAATATATAAGTGTACCAAAAATTAAAAGAATATGCAATGATTCACAAATTGAAAAGAGGCACAAAATTAGCCCAAATACAAAAAGATGCACAAAGTGTGCAACAAATATTTGAAAAGATGAGCAATGTCGCCAAATCAAGTATATGTTCTTTCCTTTATCTTTTAATCATCAATTTCAAATCAATCTAATGTTCAATTACATTTTATATTTGAAATTGAATTTAATTAATCCTCATTTCATCACCCTTACAGTATTTTTTCTTATATAATTATCTAGAATGTTTCATGACCTTTATATATTTTTCTTGTCTATGTTATATTTTAATTTAAATATTTTTTAATCTTTATTTTTATCTAATGAACATTAATATTATTTTTGCAATTATCATTCAATTATAATTCAAGATCAATTATTAAAGGTTTCACATATGACTTCTTTCATTTTATCTATCATTCTTCCCTTTTTGGTTGTTGTCAAAAGGGGAGAAATATTGTTTGTTTATTTTTAATTTTTTGCATTTTTTGTGTTTTTGTTAGAGTTGTTTTAGAGTTTTTTTTTTCTATTTGAAGTAAATATTTGACTGTTTGGAGTGTTTTATGTTTTTATGAAAAATTTTAAAAAAATAAATATAGATTTCTTCGTAATAGAAACTCCCTTATATTCAGATGCTTATTCATTTAGGGGGAGTTAAGGAGAAATTTAAGATCTCTAATTTTATTCAAACAATAATTGTTTTACCATCATAAAAAAGGGGGAGATTATTCCATTTGCTTTTCGTACAAGGACGAACATCTCTGGTTTGTTCTCGCTCATTTCACCCTGACATTTCATATAGATGAAAATTGAATTTTCTAACAGTTCATCCTGGATGAACTTAGTTCATACCAGACGATGATCACATACGAAATAATTTCATATTGATTCACAATAGGTTTGTACGCAACAGTATTTGAACTGTTCATATGTACGAACATACGATCGTACTGTGTGATTATGCATGCTCAAAATTGAAAATTTTAGTTTTTTGGATGATTTTTCGTGCCTTTTGTATAAAAGGTCTATCTAAAACTAACGTAAAAATATTATGTCATATAGTCTTCATACTTTTTGAAGGGAAATTGAAGGAGAGAGTGTGAGAGAGTGTTTGAGAGAGATTTCTTACAAGTGGAGTGTGAAGGGTTCACAAGGTTACTCAAAGGTAAGGATATCTTTGTAATTGTGGATACTACTCTTCCTCTTGTCTTTCTAGATTTCTAGTCTGAAGATCTTTGAAAAAGATCTGGTTCTCTATCAACACTTGGAGAGTGTGAACAGCGGACGGTTCTCTGCCGACACTTGGAGGGTGTGAAAGGATCAAGTTTCTCTACCTGCAGTTGGAGAGTGTGAACAGCTGATAGTTCTCTACTGACACTTGGAGGGTGTGAAAGGATGAAGGTTCTCTTCCTACACTTGGAGAGTGTGAATAGCCGACAGTTCTTTACCGACACTTGGAGGGTGTGAAAGCACGAAGGTTCTCTACCTACACTTGGAGAGTGTGAACAGCCGAAGGTACTGTGCCTACATTTGGAGGGTATGAAATGATGATAGTACTCTGCCTACACTTGGAGGGTGTGAAAGGACAACGGTTCTCTACCACACCGAAGATTGGTGGAAGAGAGTTTTGTAAAGACTTCTCCGCCTTGTTGTGGGGGCAAAAGGAGAATCACCTTTGGTAATAGTGCAATATCTAAAGAGGGAGTCTTCAAGGAGTGGATGTAAGTTGTATTTGACCAAACCACTATAAATCTTTATGTCTCTTTATTTTTCAACAGCTTACTTACTGCAAGTAATTAATTCCGTGGTTGAAAAATTTTAATTTCAAAACATTAATTAACTTGCTCTTTATATCAAACAGTTTCAAAATTATAAATCTAAGAAGAGAGTTTTTAAAGTACCAATTCACCCCCCCCCCCCCCCTCTCGGTTAACCTTGGGACATTAGATTTGTCTTAACAACCTATTCTCGATTCAACAAGAATCAATAGTAGATTTAGATTTTAGATGGGTGATTGATTCATAGATGAAAAATTAAAAGCATAAATGAGAGGTCAATTCTCAAAAAGGAAGATTTAGATTTTGAATGGGAGATCAATTCCAAATGAAAAGAGTGAAAGCCTAAATAAGTAAATTGATGAGGTAGTAGTCTCATATGAGGTTGACTACAAATTAGTATTCGGTTAGAGAGAGAAACTCCAAAAAATCCATTAGAGAGAGAAACTTCAGAAATTCAAATTTTATTTCCAAAATTGGTTCCAGGTAATATCTGGAATAGGTGTAGTTGATGGTGGTTGATAGCTGCCGCCAAGCACAGGCCCAGGGGGCGAGGTCTCCGTCCTTCGTTGGGAATTTGAAGTTAGAGGTGAAAGGTAATGAATTACTGTTGCTGAAATCCAAACGCTATTCTGAGGATCATTTGGTTAAACTGTAAGGCCCATTGGTGATTAAAGATTTATCCGAAGTAGCACCCAAAAAGATCAAGCATGTGGAAGGAAAAGGTAAAGGAATTGAAGAACCTGCAGTAAATGTTACTTCCAGAACTAAAAAAGTTTTTTCTTCCTCTATCTTGATGGATCCTACTGCATCATCATCAGGAATGAAAATTTTTGTTAACAGATTTGGGAATTCAAAGGCAATACCTGGACATAGTGTGATAAATACAAATTCTCTAAATTTGGTTAACAATAATATTCATTCATTGGTGAATGATGGTAATAAATCGAATGTGGATAAGGTATATGATGTTATGCCTAAGATTACTATTAGTGTGGGCAATATTAATCCTTGGAGTAACAAGCCTTATATGAAACTTGATTTTAAAGATGAAGAAATGATTTTGTCAGAAGATGGTAAGGTCGTGAGGATGATTGAAGATATGGAAATTTTGAATTCAAAGAAACTGTTGAATTCGGTGGTAATTAAGGTGTTTAGAAAGGAATTGGCATCTCATTTGGTAGCCTGGGAAATAAGAAGGCAATGGAGTCATTTGGGGCAATTTCACTTCACCACTTTGGGTAAGGGATGGTTCTTATGCTCATTTAAATCAGAAGAGATGGTGGAAGCAGTTCTTTCAGGAGGTCCGTGGTTTATTAATGGACATATAGTAGGGATGGAGAGATGGTCTGTGGAATTTTCTTCTTTATCCATTAAGGGTCTAAGCTCTCCAATTTGGGTTAGAATGCCACATCTACCATTGCAATGTTGGGATGAAGTAAATATACCAAGAATTGCTTTTAGAATTGATAAACCATTAATGATGGATGGGAATTTTTTTTAATGGGGGAGGAGAGAATTTGCTAGAATATGTGTTCGGGTGAAGCTTGATCAACCTCTTCCATTGGGAGTATGGGTGGATAGCATTTGTGGAAGGTTTTTCAAAAAGTAGAATATGAGAAGGTGGCTAACTTTTATTTTGAGTATGGAATGATTGGGCACTTTGAAGAGTGATTGTGCACAAAGAGAGACCATTCACAAGGAGGTAAAGGATGCAGTTTAATATAGCAATGAGGAAGCTAGAGGGAGAATTATGCAGGAGGTGGTTAAAGAACCGTCCTATGGACCTGTTTGTTGGAATTTTGAAAAACAAGTTTTGAAAAATATTATTTTTCTTTGGGGATTTTAAGATTAAGGTTGAGTTCCAATTCTAAGGTCGAACCAACTCGTTAGAAAGGGTATATCACCCCGAAGGACGAAAATAAACTTTCATAACGTTGTTCAGACTTAGAATTATGTAAACTCATCTTGAATACTATGATCGGGTTCTAAGGAGAACTTTACATGGCCCCGGGGGAACAAAATATAGCTCAACTAAATACTCAATTACAATATTCAAGAAACATGATCGTCGCATTCACATCCAAAGCCTTATCGAAGAAGGATGTATCTCCCCAAAGGGAAATGAGACCATTCTACGATAATTCTTCTAATGCAACTATGACGATCATTATTTAAGTTTTCCCAAGGAAATCTAATAAAATTTTAGAAATTAAATTTTTTTAAAATCAGGTGTGTGGGGTTCCAAATCTCCTACGAGCACAAGCCCTCGTAGTTAATTACATCATAGGGAGACAAAAATCTCCTACGAAAACTCCCGATTAAAATGGTGGCAGAATTTTGTTAGATTTTCTAGGAGTGATATCAAAAAGAGATGAATTTTGGAAACTCAAAAGGGAATGGATCAAAATTGAGCAGTTATTAACGGAGTTAAAGGAGGAGAAGTAGGGGACACCTTAAGATTCCAGAACCGTCCGGAAATGTCCCAACTTAATCTAAGTGTTGGGCTTTATGTTTTAGGATTGAAATGAAACTTTAATTAGAATTGAGAATTTTATTAGAAATTTGGGATTAGATTCCCGAAGTTTGGGGTCTTATAATCAAAGATTTGCCCCGGAACCTAAATCTATTTTGGACACTGGACCACAATCGTCCGATCCTAACTAATGCAGTGCAAGGTCTGGACTTACGCCGGCCTGGATTGGGGAGCCAGCTAACCACCTAAAAATTTAAAAGAGATGAATCTGGTCTTTTATGAAAGAGTGGTAGGGATGTTATAATTAAAGTTTTAGAGAGTTGGGGCCGACATCTAGAGATTCTCCTAATTGACCCCTTTGACTTATGTTGGGTGCTAAAATGCTAAGGACTATGAAATTAAAATTTTGACTCTTTTAATTTGTATCTAATGCAATGCATGCTGGTTGACAACTTCCAAATCAAGTATGCTTGAAATTTTAAAAACAGGCTTATAAAATAATTTTTTAGAAGACTGGACTTCCCCAGGTCCGGCACCTCGTCCTCATAGGTCAGACTACCTGGACTCTACCCGCAGGAGGGGAAGGGTCTAAAGCAAGGAAAGAGTAATGCAGAAATATGCATGCGACCCCGGGGTCGATCCCCAGCTAATTCCCTAGATTCGTTATCTTTCTATGTTATTTAGACTCACTAAAATTTTAGACTTTTAAGGTTATGAGTAGAAAACTTTCACACCATCACGAGTCTCATGTATCCAGGCGAAAACAAAAGGCGGCATGCAATTGCCACAAAACTAGTAAAAACAAGTAATCCTAAAGGCAATCAAATCATCACATCAAATATAAATTAATTAATAAATGTCCATAGGCAGAATTGCCTTGCTTATTACAAACCAGAATATTACAGAAAGTAAAGTGGCCGGGCACCACTGACAACAACCCGGATTCTAAACCTAGTAATGACGCAAGTTATTTTGAGTGGGATACTCTCAATCTTCAAATCTTCAAATCTTAAATCTCATTCTTCTTTGGACTCCTTTTCTTCAATCTTCTTGGAATCTTCGTAGTGGATTACCCAAATGGACAAGAGGGCACTTCCCTCTAAGGGGAAGGCCACTCTTTCCTCTTTGGGTAAGGAAGAGGTATGATCCAAATTTGGATTTCCAAATGGAAAAGGAGTATTCCCTAAAGGGGTATCCTTTCCTCTTTGGAATCCAAGCTTTGGATCTATGTATCCCAACTCAAAATCAACTTTCATAATATTTGACACTTACACAAATTACATTGATATCAAAATAAAAATCTAGACTCACCTGCAGGGTTATCCTAAGCAATTAATATATAAAAAGCAGTTATTCCCAAGCAGTTGTATATGAGCAGATGAGGAAGTAAACACACTGGCCACGCTCTTTTTATGATTTGGGGGCTTTAGCAGCTGAAGCACCTGTGCAAAGAGTTTATAATATTTATGCATTTTTTGATTTGCCCCCTTTTTATATTGCCCTGCATGAGCGTGGAAACCTGCAGAAAACCGTGTCAACATCCAGATCGTACCTAACCTAAGGATAATCTAGTCGCCAAACACATCAATCCATCCACAGAGTACAAAAAAAGTAAGCAGACACAGCAAAGCAATTTCATCCACAACATGCAGTGAAAACTACGAAAAATCCGGCACACAGCAGTAAAGTAAACACCGGCCTAACCTAGATCTAGAGTTGGTTGTCCTAGCACATCATCTAAAGTGTGTGAGAAAGGTCGTGTGGCTGGGATAGATCCTAAAGTGGGTTATTAGTTGAAGTTGTCTAAAAGTTTGGATTCGTTAAGGCTTAGAAGGGGATTTAGATTAAAATTTAAATATTAATGAATTAAGAATTTTAATTAAACATGTTTTAAAAGTTAATTGATTGCTACCTTTGTTTCACACCGAGGCCGTCAAGTTAATTTCACCTTCCTTGGGGCTAAGCTAATAGCCTCGTAGGCCTGGGTTACCCAGTAGCAATCGGGGTTGATTAAGTTATTTAAATGGGTTAGAATTAAAAGAGTGGATTAATATAAAAAAAAAATTTAGTTACTGATTTTTAAAGTTTGATTAATTTAAGTTTGCCATTAATTGATTCGTGGCGTTGTGCCACCAGGCTCGAGGAACCAGCCTCCTTAGGACACTTAGCCCCACAGCCCGGAGTAGTCCAGCCGATAAACCAAATTAATGTAATTGAATTAGAGATTTTTAAAATTTTAAATAATTAAAAATTAATCTACTTTAAGATTTAACACCCCTTAGAATCCATTCGTGGCGTTGTGCCACCAGGCTCGAGGAACCAGCCTCCTTAGGACACTTAGCCCCGCAGCCCGGAGTAGTCCAGTCAATAAACTTCATCTTTAGGGTGGTTGTTGTGTTTTAAAGGATTTGTTAAGTGTTTTAAGCATTAAACCAATATTTTCTGAGTTTTAGAATGATTTTGAGTTTTTTAAGAATTTTGAATATTTTAATCATTTAATTAAAGGGTCAAAAGTTGAATTTTTGATTAAGCTCAAATTCTGGAATGTTTGTATTTTATTAAAACACAAGACCTCACTACGATCCATTAGATAGTAAGTACATTGAAATCGGATTTTTCTATATTTTATTACGAAGGTTTGAAGTCTTGAACTAGATTTTAAGCGTGGTTTGACCAATTTGTTGACTTTTGATTCTAATACTTTTCTGGAACTTTGATATTTTTAATAAATACTAGACATCATTATGAGTTGAATGCAAGTGAGTTTGGGTGATTTGGACTTTTCTACAATTAGTTATGAATTATTGAAGTTTTGAGCATTTTAATGAATTTTGGGAATTGTTTAATTAATGGCCCTTTTATGGTTTTGCTTCAAACAAATTCCCAATCTCTTGAAAACACCTCCAAAGGTCAGAAATGACCTAAGGAGGGATCCCCAAGTGTTTGGGAAATTTTTAGATTTTTTAATTATTATTAATTAATTGTACTAACTAAAATGGGTTTTTTAGTCAAAATTAAATTAATTACAAGATTGCTGTCAAATTAAGGGGATTTTAATTTTCATGGATTAAGGGCTTGATTCTGGTCAATTTGAGGGTTTATATGTATTTTTTAGATTTAAATTGGATTTATTACACTTTTCTTAAGGTTTGAAGGCTTAATTAAGGCTTAAACTTAAGAAAATTAATTAGAGGCCTTAATTATTTCAAAAATCAGTGAAAAACTTTTTTTAAGGCTGAGAATGTCACTAAGTTTAAGTGGTTCAAATTTCAAGTCAAAAGGGTATCAATCCTAATCACAATAAATTTTCTAAGTTTTTTAATCAAAGTCCTTAATTATTGTCCTTAATTGTGTCACTAATTTTGAATGGGTTCAAATCAAAGTTTCCCTAACCCTTTGAATAAGCATGACATACATACACAATAGCAAGCAAACAAGTCCTTAGATCTAGGAGAGCCTAGGCTAGGTGGTGTGTGTACCTTAAACATGCAAGGATTGGATAAAATACACATAATTAAATCAAGGTTAGTGAATGAACCAAGAAATGGTCACTCACTAATTATCCCCATTAATTTTATTCACATAGGCTTGATCTAGGTTTAGAACTTCAATAAATCTCTCAAGAGTTTAAGGATCTAAAATATATATATAATTTCAAAGTATTTTTTAAATAAATAAATATATATCAACATACTTATATATATATATAACATAAATTTAAAATAATTAACAAAATATTTTTGAAATAACATTTTAAAGACTTGAGAGACTCTCTGGTTTATTTAAAATATTTTGCAATTAAAGCTTTGATTATTCAAAATATTTAACTTAATAGTAAAATATAAATTAGATATTTAATTAAATGGTTTAAATTATCTAAAGGAAAACTCAAATATTTAAAATATATTATAGTTTGATTAGTGAAATTTATTTTGGAATATCCTCCATGCTCTGAAATAATTCCAAAATAGATTATTTTGAAATTATTAAAATTAATTTGATTTATTTTAAGTAACTATTAATTAAAATATCAAGTTTTGAGTATTTTAAAATTATTTATAATATATTAAATATTTTAGAAGGAATTTTTAATTTTATTTGAAAGATATTGAAATTCTGAAAATTTTGATATTTTTAAAATAATTTTTGGATTTATAAGTAAATTTTAATTAATTTTCAAAGTTTATGTAATTAAATAGCTTTAATTTTAAATTAAACTCATTTAATTGAATTCGGCGACTGTTAGTGGGACAGGTGGCGTACTCTGGTTCGGCCAGCCAAAACGCGGCGACGGTGGGATGCCATGTGGAAGGCGGCGGTCATCCTCGCGTCGGCTGCAGACCGCGGTTCACTTAACCACGTCAGCAGGCATCGCGGGCCGTTCGGTCGAGTGCCTGTGCCATTCAACGGCGGGGATCAGATCCCGCCGTCTGATTCGATTGAGCAAGATCCAACAGCGGAGGGTTCATCCCGTGGTTCTTAACAGGCGGCCAGGATCGAGCCGAACCGCAGCTTAAACCGCGAGATCGAGTACACGCTTGATCAATACGTGGAACGGCGTGATCAGATCCGTTGATCGAGAGATCAACAGACCAAATAGAGCTCGGTTCATGCAGCCAGCGAACCGAGCCCTAGAATGCATTCATTGACTTGTTCTCTCGATCCAGTGAATCAAATGAGTTAAAATTTTAAACTTAGATTCCCTTGGTGAAGAGAATCAATGGGGAGTATTTTATTTTACTTAAAATGAGCTTAATAAAAAGCTAATTAAACTAGTGTTCCTAGACCTAGGGTTTGAGTTTTTCACCTTGATTTTGGACGGATTAGACCGTTTATGGATTTGTTGCACTTGTAGACTGTCCACGCTCCTTTTTGTAGAAGAGTCCACGGCTCGAAAACTTCTGGATCGATTGCTAGATCCCCTTGAACGGATTTAGGCTAGGGTCGCCGGGATCTCGCCGGAAAAGGCCTTTGGCCGGAGGGATTTTGGTGGGAGAGTGTTGAGAGATGTCTGGGGAGCTCAATGGAGCAGGGGGCTGGGTTTGAGAGAGCTTGAGTGGAGAGAGATTGATAGGGTTCGAATATGAGGCATTAGGGCCTTCCCCCCCCCCCTATTCAAACGTCCCCAAGCCAAATGGATGGTTGGGATTGACTCACCATGTCCTCAGATGATGCCAGGTGTCCCTGGGTCAGCTAGAATGCTGACCCAAAGGCTGGACATGCCTTGCTTCTATTGGACGGCTTTGGGATGAGTGGGAAGGGACATTGCCTAAATTGCCTAAACCAAACCCTTGGAGCAGCTTAAGCAGGGGTTAATCAGGGAAATAAAGCAAAAAAAGGAGCTTAGGCATGTGATATAGGGAGGAAAAGGGGTTTAGTAGGGCTTTGACCATGAAAAAGAGGTTTTAAGGGGGTCTTGACCACTTTGACCAGTCAACTGGTCAATGGGTGCTGATATGGCATAGGAGAGGTCAAGGCTACAGGTTGGAGAGGCTCCAAGCCTAATCTCACACTTTTTGAGGTCAAATAGGAGGTTTGACCAATTCAAAGAGGTGCTTAAGGCTTTTGTTGACTTGGTTTGACCAGGCAACCAGGTCAAAATTGATGATGTGGCACTTGAGGAAGTAGAGGGATATTTGGAGTAATTCAATCAAGGGTCAAAGGTCAAAGTCAAGGCTTAGTAGGAATAGGAGCAAACACCACCAAGCTTTGACCTAGAATTGAGGGTTGACTTAGTCAAACCAGATTGGGTTGAGCTCAAAATAAGTTTAGAAATGTTCAAGGTATTGAATGTAATGATTTCAAGGGTTTGAAGATATTGACATAGTTAAATGAGTCAATAATGATTCATTTGAACTCTTAAGGGTTCATTGGGTCAAACCACGTTGATTGGGTCAACCAGGTTGACCAAAGGGGTGAGTCATGGCTGGATAAATTTGAAATGATATTTGAAAATCATTGGAGGTGGTCCCTAGGTCTGGGGAGGTCAAATTGATCAAAATCGCTATTTGATCCCCTAAGGGCCTGTTTGGTCAACCTGGGTTGACTTGGTCAACCAGGTTGACCCAGGGTCTGGGTTTGGGCTCAACAGGTTTGAAATGATATTTCAAGACTAATGGAAGTGGTTGCATGGCCTAGAGAGGTCATTTGGGTCAAAACACCTATTTGGACCCTTAAAGGGCCTCTTGGGTCAAACCTGTTGACTTGGTCAACCAGGTTGACCTAGGGGTTGGGAATAGGTTCAAAAGATTTGAAATGACATTTGAAACTTGTTGGAGGTGGTTGCATTCAATTTGGAGTTCATTTGGTTTGAAATCCCTATTTGAGCCCCATAGGGGTATTTTGGTCAATTTTGACCTATTGGTCAACTATGGTCAAAGATGGGTCTGGAAAATGCAGTTTACTGCTCAATGGGTTAAAATCAAGGGTCTGGAAGTGATTGGAGGCTTTGATAAGGATTCGAAGGTCAAGATCTCAAAGGGGTTAGGTTCAGTGGCATAGGCTGTAAATATTTGAAGGTTTTACAGCCTTTGGATTTTAATTCAGATTCTAGGGTTAGAGACCTCAGAATGAGCTCAAAGTTGGAGGGTAACCTCTAGAGACATGTCTTATCACTTTGCAAGTGATAGACCCTGAATCAGAGACCATTTGACTGGGTTTTGAAATGTTTGAAAATTCTTTGAAAAGGGTCTTTAGGACAGAGCCTTAAGACTTAGGATTTGAGTCTGGATTTCTAGATTTGGATTGAATTTCAAGTTTGAATGGTTAATGTTGAAGTATCCAAATCATTAACAATCATGTTGTGATTGTTAATGGATGGATAAGGTCAAAGCTAGATTAAAGGTGGGATCAAAGTCTAGGTTGAAATTTGGATTCTCAAGTGGATTGAGTCAAAGTTTGGATATGTTTGAAATTTGAATTAATTTGGATTTGAATTGAATGGAGTTCAGATTGATTTGAGGTTTGAATTAATCAATGGTAGGGATTGATTTGAGTCTGGATTGGTCCTAGAATCTAGAGAGATTCTAAGATCTAGGATTTAAGGGAATCCTAGGCTCTAGAGTAGGCTCTAAGGTCTAGCTCTAGGAAAGAATCCTAAGGTCTAGAGTAGATCCTAGGATCTAAAATTAATCTGGAGTTTGGAAGGGCTTTAGTGACCTCATAAAAAAATGAGGTCAACAGGACCATGAATTCTTTTCAACCAAAAGAAAGGGAGAAGGCCTTTTATGAAAATCAATGTAGTGAAGACTAGTAATTTGAGATTGGTTAAGAAGATTGCTAAACCGGTCTCATTTGTCCAGGAGAAAAGATCTGATCTACCATCTGATATCAGGAAGGTTTTTTCACACCAAAATCAAGCTATTTTGATTGATGATGTAGAACAGTTAGAAGAAGGTGAATTCAGTTTGGAAGGTGATAGGCACATGGATAAAGAAAAGTAAGCTGAAGTTGAGATGAAGAGATGGTCTTTTGACAAATGTGAGGTCATTTTTTAAGGTGATTTGGGTATGATCTCTAAATCTGATATTTCATGTATATCAAATTCTGTTAATAAAATTGATATTTTGAAATATGTTAATGAGGATATGTTGAATGAAGATGTGATAGAAGTGAACAAGAGTCTGGTTGAAATTGAAGGTGGTGGTGTTAGTAAGACACTAGAGAGGAGTAGTTCAGGAAGTTTTGACATAAATAAATTTGGAAGTAATTTGGGAAGGGACGGAGTTGCTAATAGAGAGGTGAATAAAATGAAATTGGAAAAAGTGCTAAAATCGTTTGGTCCTATTAAGAACATTCCTCGTGGTAGGAATTTTTATGGTGGTGGAAGCAAAAGGAGGGAAGGGGGCTCATCCCCTAGATTATATTAATGAATTCCTTAGCATTTTGGAATTATAGGGGGGCTAAGAAAAAAGAGGCCTCTCTATATCATAAGGAGGTGATTAGAGATCATGGTATTCTATTTGTGGGATTAGTGGAAACTAAGATCATTGCTTTTGACAAAGTTTTATTTGAGAAAATTATGGGACCTGATTGGGACTTCATTCTTCTTCCGTCAGAAGGTTTGCCTGGAGGTATTATGGTATTATGGAAGTTGGACATGGCTTCTTTATTAGTTACAAAGTGTTGCTGATCTATGGTTTATGATTTCGATGATAGCAAACATTCCTTATTTCCCTACGATTGCCTTATGTGCTAACGTTTCAGGTTCACACGATCGGACTGCAATTTGGAACCAGCTCAAGATTGGGTAGACTAGGTCTGAGTCAGTTTGTAATCTTTTTCTTTTCTTGAGTCTGTTGTATTTTTTGTGGGACCTATTGATTTGTAACTTGGAAGATTTCCTGTTGTTCCCTATAAGATTTCTATTTTTGGTAATATCGTCTGGGATGATATTTATATCGTCCGGGACGATATTTATATCATCCTGGACGATCTGTCAAAAGAAAAGAAACCCTAATTAGGGCATCCTAATTAAGGCAGCCATCATTAGAGGATCAACCTGGATGATACCTATTTCAGCTAGGATGATAGTCTAAATTTAGAAAGAATCAGCCAGCATAATCAGCTTAGGAATTCTTTGTTTTAGGAAATTGGCCAGGATGATATTTATATCGTCCAGGCCGATCTAACTCAATTATGCCTAAATTGATCTAGTACTTTGGAAAGCATTATTGGTTGATTGATACGATCACATCGTCCGGGACGATCTCCTGATCGGCCGAGATGATGTCCTGAACGATCTACATCAGACAGCTCAAATTCAGGGCGATGATCAGGACGATTGAAATCAGTTTTAAACTAATCGGCCTGGACGATCGTGATATCGGCCAGGACGATGTAACCAATTTTCTTCTGATCATCCCAAATTGTCCCTAACTAATGAGCTGAATTTGTATTGATCGGCCAGGATGATATACCTATCGTCCTGGATGATAATGTCAGCAACTTGCATTAATGAGCTTGTTTTGAGCTTTTCTATTTAAGCTTGGCATGGCACTTTGTAAGTGTCTTTGGCAACCATTACAGCTTCGTTCTTGTGGGGGAAACTTGAAGAGAGAGCTTGAAAGGGAGAGAGGAAAGGGTGGAGTTTGAGAGGGAAAAGATCCTGTGAGGGGGAGGAACTCAAGGGAGTGTGGTGGGGGATCCACACGGTTGCTCCGGAGATCTCACACCTTAGTACCATCGGATTCAAGGCTTGTCTTGAGGTAAGTTCACCAAAGAAGAAGATCTCCTTGGTGTCAAAGGACCCAGCGACTCCACCGCACCGGGGAAGGAGGAAGTGATTTTGTAAGGGCTTGTCCGCCTAGCTGTGGGGGCTAAAGGAGAGACACTTGTTTTAGTGCAATACTTGGAGGGTGCCTCCAAGGAGTGGACGTAGGTCAAGGTTTGACTGAACCACTATAAATCCGGTGTGTTCTTTTCTTATTATCTCTTCAGCATTTATTTAATTACCGCACTTTGTTTGTGGTGATTTGGTTTGTGATTTTATTTCTTTGTGTAAAGAATTTTTATTATCCAATTCACCTCTCTCTTTGTTAGCCTTGGGCCAGTTCTATAGGGCTTAACATCCCTAACGAACTTTCACAAAGAAGTCAGAGCAGTGTGTTATTGGAGACCTTAATGTCTTCAATAAAGGAGTGTGGATGATTGCAACTGTCTATGGGAGTAAGGAGGTTTTGAAGAGTAGAGAGTTATGGGGAAGTTTACAGGAGATAGCTAATAAAAAGGTTCCTTTCATTTTTAAGGGGATTTCATTTGTATTTTGTCTCAAGGAGACAAGAGAGGTGGAAGGAAGTTTGTTTTCTCACAAGGTTCCAAGGAGATGGATGATTTTATGAATGTGAATAACTTGAATGAAATGGGGTTTGTTGGACCAAGATTTACTTGGTGTAACAATAAATCAAGAGGAGATCGTATTCTTGAGAGGATGGACAGGTGTTTGCTTAATTCCATATCTATCAATGGTATTTAGGTAGCAGTGGTGAGACACTTAGCCAGGGTACTTCTGACCATTGTCCAATAGTCTTGAAGATTTTTTAATCTTCTAGAAGAAGGTGTGGATATCTTAAGTTTGAAGATGTTTGGATTTTGTATAAAGCTTCGGCACTCATTATTTCTAGAATATAGAGCATGGGATTTCAATGAGATGATATGGAAATCCTTAATAAGAAATGTAAGAAAGCATTGAAGGAGCTTTATTATTGGAACAAGGCTAAAATAAAGGATTTTTCTATGAAAAAGGAGGAATTGAAAGAGGAAACATTTTAGATTCAAGAAGAAGAGGCTAGTATGGGGTGGCTTAGTGAAGAGAAGTTTTGGCTGTTGAGATCTAAAGTTAAGGAACTTAATTCGGTTCTTGCCAGAATGAATACTTGGTGGAAACATAGAGCAAAGGTGAAGTGGATTGAGGAGGGGGGCACTAATTCT
The DNA here is from genome assembly GCA_016618105.1 of Dendrobium huoshanense. Taxonomy (NCBI): domain Eukaryota; kingdom Viridiplantae; phylum Streptophyta; class Magnoliopsida; order Asparagales; family Orchidaceae; genus Dendrobium; species Dendrobium huoshanense. Next base: position 2,218,096 of record CM028346.1, on the reverse strand, counting down.
AAATTTTTTCCATTCTTTTGCTAATGCTAGAAGAAATAGAAAATGGATTTCTCAAATTAAAAAGCTAATGGAGACCTCATTGAGGAACCCGAGGAGCTGCATGATGTTTTCTCTAATTTCTTTAAAAATAAGTGGCAGCAAAGGAGCTGTTGCACAGACAATTGGCCAGACCCAAGAGCTGTTCTGGATGATGCAGATAGAAGAAGTTTGGAGGTAGTTATTTTAGTTATGGAGATTATGGAAGTTATCAAAGGGCTGGGTAGTAACAAAGCCTCGGGATATGATGGCATAACATATTCTTTTCTTAAAAATTATTGGAGCATTATAAGGAATGATGTATGTAAAGCTGTGAGGATATTCTTTGAATTAGGTATAATGTGTAGGGAATGGAAGGACACGCTTATTGTGCTTATCCCGAAAATAAGCAACCCAACATCTCCTGATGGTTATCGTCCAATTAGCTTGTGCAATTCAATTTATAAAATTGTGGCTAAGGTTTTGTTGAACAAGCTTTTGTTGGTAATCCCAAAGGTTATTTCAAAAGAGCAGGTTGCTTTTTTGAAGGGGAGGAGTATATCGGATCATCTACTGCTAGCTCAGGAATTGGTTAACAAAATCAGAATTTCTAAATCAAGTGGAGGTATGGTTGCTATCAAGTTGGACATGGAGAAAGCCTACGACATCATGTGTTGGACAACTCTTTATGAGATGATGAAAAGAATGGGCTTTCTTGAGAAATACATGAAGCTGGTGATGGAATGCATTATGGAGCCAAGGTTTTCTATCTTAATCAATGGATGACTCTACAACTGGATCATGGGGAGTAGTGGTTTCCGTCAGGGCTGTCCACTCTCCCCATTTCTGTTTATCATTTGTTCCCAATTGCTATCTAATGTCTTTTTCAATGAAGGCAAAGACTTAGGCATCAAGGTTGCTTCAAGGGGTTAGAAGGTTTCACATTTGCTTTATGCAGATGATGTCCTTTTACTATAGGATTCTAAGCTAAAGAGCATTAAGAAGATGAAGAGCATTTTGAGTAATTATTGCGGCTGGACAGGACAAAGACTGAATCTTCAAAAATTTGCAATCATTATTGGTAAAATAGTTGAGGGGAGAAGCAAGAAAAATATTGCTAAGATCATGGAGATTAAGGTGGTAGAAGAATTAGACTATTTGGGAACAAAGTTGGCTTTCAGAAGATTGAGGGAGACAAATTTTGATATCCTTTTGAGCAAATCATTGAAGATTTTAAATACTTGGGGAAATAGATATAATTCCCTTGTTGGAAAACTGGTTCTGGAAAAATCAGTGTTTTGTAATCTTCCATTATTTTTAATAACTCATTTCCTTATTCTGTTAAGTGTTTTGAAGGAATTTGAGATGTATTGCAGAAATTTTATTTGGAATAAATAAGATGGAAAACAAGGAATGTGTTATGTGGCTTGGGAAGAGCTGTGCAAATCGAGAGCATTGGGTGGATGGGGGTTCATTCAACTGTATCAATCTTAGAACCAATGAGAGCAAAGTTTGCTTGGAATCTAGTAGAGAAGCCAAATTCGTAATAGGAATCTGTTAGCCAGATACGGTGAAGAATGGTGTAGGAATGATGTATTAAAGGGAGGCTCTTCGGCATGGAGAATCATCGCCAGTGGCTGGAATACTCTGAGAAGTTTTGTTAGATGGAATGTGGTGAGAGGTACATATATAAAAGTTTTGAAGGATGTATGGATTTTGGATAAAAGTTTACTCATATGGCCTACTTATGAAGCTATTTTTGAAGATGAGAATACTACACTTGACTTCTTTATCCTAGATGGCAGATAGAATATAGAGAAGTTGCTTCTTCTTTTTTTTTTTTGGAAAAGATCTGGTGTATGTGATTAGTAACATTCAGATTTACCAAGTTGAAGAGGAGGATTTTATGGAGTTCAAAAAGAAACTGTCAGAAAAATTAGTTTCAGCTTTGAATAAGGAAGACACTGTGAAGGAGGTTGCAGGTGAGAATCCTTTCTCTTTGATTCATAAGATGAATTTAAATGCACGGGTGGAATTGTTCATTTGGAGATTGTGCAAAGGTGCTGTTCCAACAGTAGAATTTTTGTTGAGAAGAAAGATGTCCGACTGTAGTTTGTGTCCAAGATGATGTGAAGAGGTGGTGAGTGTGGATCATGTGACCGCTAATTGTCCAAAGCTGTTAAAGGTTATTTGTATTCTGAGGAAATGGGGTTTTCTTATTCCTCTATTCAATTCATTTCAGCATTGTATGGATGAGCTGAGGGATTTGTCCAACACAAATCCTATGATGGTAAAGTTATATTTTTCATTGTTATAGATATCATGGAGCAACAGAAATTAAGCTAAACATGGGAAGAAAGAAGATTGTGATTCAGTTATTGTTGCAAGTGTGATAAACCTTGTTCGTATGGACAAACGAAATAAGGTTCTCTCGGATAACTGGGATGCTAGCCAATTCAATGGATTGTTTTTAGATTTCTGGCATCCCCCTCCACCGAGTGGTACAAGATCAATATAGATGCTTTGTTGAAGAGTAATTATGGAGCTGGTATTAGAGGAATTGTAAGAGACTTCAAAGGAAGATTTGTTTGTGCATTTGGTTTTTATGGGATGCATTGGGATTTAGCACAAGTGGAACTTTATTCTTTCATTTCATTAAAAGAAGTTAGAGCGGTTCTTCATATTCTTGAATAATTGTATTGCTTCTCTAGGCAATGCTAAAGGTTTCATTTTCTTTTTTGCTCTGCAAAGACCCATAAAGTAGACAATAAAAATGTCATCCAAATTCTTCACAACATATACAACAAAGACAAGAAGTTAGGTGGAGGCATTGAAGATGAAGATTTCTTTGGTTTGAGGTATGGGAATAATGTCATTTTTCATTTTATTGGTAGGAAATGTAATAGGTTAGCTAACTATTATTCTAACTTATCCTTTTCATATGATTTCATTTGGGACTTGTTTTGTGAGAGTTCGCTTCCTTCCTTCTTTGTGAAACTTGTAAAGGAGGAAAGTGATTTGAAGTCTAATTCTCAAGTAGCTTGTATCTAGGCTCTTTGGTTTTGTAATTCTATTGCAGATTGTATTTGTTTAAAAAAAAAAAAGTAAATTGATTCTCTGGTATGAAGATTTAAATTTTGAATGGGAGATCGATTACTAAATAAAAGATTAAAAACTTGAATGCGAGATCGATTCTTAGACAGGATGATTTAGATTTGGAATGGGAGATTTATTTCCAAAATAGAGAAAACTTGAATGATATATCAATTCTTAAACAGGTACATTTAGATTTTAAATGACAAACTGATTCCAAAAAAAAAAAAGATTAAAAACCTAAATGATAGATAAATTCTCTAACAAGTAGATTTATATTTTTAATGAGGGATTGGTTGTCAAACAAAAGATTGAAAGCATGAATGAGAGATCGATTTTCAAAAAGATATATTTAAAATTTGAATGCATGATTGAAAGATCCCATCAATTTTTTAGAAACATTGAATTATGTAAAATGAGCTTTTGGAATTTCTAATAAACTGATATGTTCCATAAGTGTTTTTTATATCAACCCTACAACCTGCAAAGTCAAAATCCAAATAACTAATTATTTCAAATGAAGAGCTAAACTTAGGATACCAAATTTCTAAGTTCTGAGTTCCTAACAGATATCTTAAAATTATTTTCACTGCTGTCAAATGTGATTCTTTTGGATTTGATTGAAATCTATCACATAAGCAAACACTAAACATGATATCAGGTCGGCTAGCAGTCAAGTAAAGTAAAGATCCAATAATTCCTCTAAATTTCTTTTGATCAACAGATTTTCCCTTAGTGTGAAAGTTTGATGGGGATGTTAAGCCCTATGAACTTAGTCCCAAGCTAATCAAGAGGGGGGGGTGAATTGGTATTTTAAAAAATTCTTTTCACAGAGAAAGGAAATTGTATAAATCAAATCACACCACAAAAAATAAATGCGGAATTTAAAAGTGCGGAAGTAAGAAAAGGAACACAGAAATTTATAGTGGTTCGATCGACTCGACCTACGTCCACTCCTTGGAGGCACCCTCCAAGTATTGCACTACAAAACGTGACTCTCCTTTAGCCCCCACGGCTAGGCGGAGAAACCCTCACAAGAACCTCCTTTTGCCACCCCGGCAAGGTAGAGAACCTATCTCCTTTTGCTTCCTCCTGAAGCTGGCAGAGAACCAAAACCAAAAGCAAAGCTCCTTACCTCTACCGACCCTTCCACGGATGAGAAACTCTAGACGAAGACGACGCAGAGTGATCCTTGAAGCAACCCTTGTGAATCCCCTCACAAGATCCTCTCTCTCTCCTCTCTCTCTTTCTCTCCTCAAGGTCTTCTCAGGTCAAGGCAGCAGCCAAAGGTCTTTTAAAACATTGAACAAGAGCTCTTAAATAGAAGAGCTTCAAAAGAGCTCATTAATTGCAAGTTGCCGACAATATCGTCCAGGCCGATATGGACATCGGCCCGGGCCGATCCGTACAAATCAATGAAGATCAGCCAGAGCATCGCCCTAGATGGAAAACAGGACGATTGAAAATTGGCTGGATCGTCCAGGCTAATCGCATGATCTTCTGGGCCGATCAGTTCAAATCAGAGAAAAATCGTCCTGACAATAGCCCTGGATACGGGCTGGCCGATATTGATCGTCCTGAAGTAACTTAAGGTTTTTGACTGGATGGTCCTAGCCGATCCTACGATCGTCCAGGACGATATGATCGTATCAATCATCCTTAATTACTCCCTTGATTTCCTGAACAATTATGGCATAATTTGTGAATTTCGTCCAGGCCGATCCTAGGATCGTCCTGGCCGATAATTTAAAAATACAGTATACCATAATTGACTATGGCGATTACTTCTTTCTGTTTTGAGCTTATCGTCCTGGCTGATACATGTATCGTCCAGGACGATCTGTTAATGTCGGCTGCCTTAATTAAGAATCCTTAATTAGACTTTCTGTTTTAAGCTGATCGTCCAGGCCGATCCAAAAATCGTCCGGGCCGATATGAGTAAAAACAGAAATTCTAAGTCTCTCAAGTGTGTGTGTGAAGGGTTACATAGCATCAGTCTCTTTGACTTTTACAAGTAGACTCAAAAGGTGAAAATCAAACGTACAGACTGACTCAACCCTAAACCTACGCAATCCTGAACTTGGCTCCTTGATCGTCTGATCTTCGATTCCTGAAAAGTTAGAAGCAACAAGTAGTCCAAGAGAAACAGTGTTTGTCAATCATCAAAACATAATCCATGAAAAATAGATTTGCAACATAGGGTCCTTATCCAACTGAACTGACGAACTCATTGGTGCACTAACAGGTTTAGCATTGTCCATTTCATACTTTTTGAGGATATCCTTAACATACTTTGACTGACTTAGAAATGTACCTTCCTCAATTTGCTTAATACTAGAGCCTAGAAAGTAACTTAAGTCTCCCATTAGACTCATCTCAAATTCACTACTCATTGTTTTAGAAAACTGATCACAAAGATTTTTATTTGAAAATCCAAAAATGATATCAACCACATAAATTTGAACAATGAGTATATTCTTTCCAAATTTCTTCATAAAGAGAGTTGTATCCACACTTCCTTTTTCAAAAAATCTTTCAAGTAGGAAGGTGCTCAACCTCTCATACCAAGCCCTAGGTGCCTATTTTAATCCATATAATGCCTTTTTCAACTTGAAAACATGATTTGGGTATTTAGAATTTTCAAAACCTGGAGGTAGTTCTACAAAAACATCCTCTTCAATTACTCTATTTAAAAAGGCACTTTTCACATCCATTTGAAACAATTTGAAATCTCTAAAACAGGCAAGGGCTAGCAAAACTTTAATTGCTTCAAGCTTAACTACATGGGCAAAAGTCTCCTCAAAATCAATCCCTTTATTCTGATTATACCCCTTAGCAACTAATCTAGCCTTATTTGTAAGACTACTTCTAAGTCATTCATTTTATTTTTGAATACCCACTTAGTTCCAACTACACTTTGATCTTTTGGCCTTGTAGTTAATTCCCAAACTTTATTTCTTACAAATTAATTCAACTCTTCTTTTATGTCCAAAATCCAAAATTCATCAGAAAGTGCTTGATCAATATTACTGGGTTCTATAGTTGAAATGAAGGCTGAATGATTGACTTCTTTATTTAATCCACGCCTAGTCCTTACACCCTCACTTGGTTCACCTATAATCAATTCTCCATTGGGTTGTTTTTTGAAAATCTCAAATCTCTAAGCAAAGAGTTTTCTATTTCAAAATTTTCTTTCACATTTTCTTCCATATTTTCTTCCAAATTTAATTTATCAATCTTTTGGGAGTTAATCTCAATCTCATCTTCTATAACATTTGACTCTTCCATATTACCATATTCATTAAATATAACATGTGTGGTCTCCTCAATTATCAAAGTTCTTCTATTGAATACTCTATAAGATTTCCAACACTTGAGTATCCAACAAAATTCCTCCATCTATGATTTTAGATCAAATTTTTCTAAGGCAAATTTTCCATTATTATGAATGAACACCTTGCAACCAAAAACATGCAAATGAAACAAATTTGGTGTTCTCCCTTTTAGAAACTCATAGGGTGTTTTATTCAATTTAGATCTCACATTCACCCTATTCATAACATAAGCAGTTCTAACCGTCTCAGCCCAAAAATATTTAGGAAGAGAGTATTCTGCCAACATTGCTCTGGCAGCTTCTATTAATGTTCTTTTTTTCCTTTCGACTACCCCATTCTGCAAAGGGGTTCTAGGTGCAAAAAAGTTGTGATCAAATCCTTTTTCCTTATAAAACTCCTCAAATCTTTCCCATATTCAAATTCTCCTCCATGATCACTTTGTATAGAAATAATTTCACACCCTAATTTCCTTTGAATCCAAGTCAAAAAATTTTTAAATTATTCAAATGATTCACTCTTTGGAAATAGAAATCTAACCCATGTGGATCTTGAGTAATCATCCACAATCACAAATCCGTATACCTTCCCTCCTAGACTCACAGTTCCAACTGGTCCAAACAGATCCATATGTAAAATTTCTAATGGTTTACTAGTTCTAAGATCCATATTGGACTGAAAAGAGGACTTCACCTACTTTCCTAATTGACATGCATCACAAAGGTGATCCTTACTAAAGTCTAGTTTTAGTATACCTCTCACTAAATTCTTTTGGGTAATATTCCTAAGATTTTTCATGCTAGAATGACAAAGTCGCCTATGCCAAAGCCATGACTCATCAGATACAGTTTTCAAACAAAAAGCAGTAGGAGATTGAATGTAATTTAAATCTAGCATATAAAAATTGTTTAACCTTTTTTCATTCAAAACATCTTTACCATTTAGGCTTAATATGCAGCTAGTAGGACAAAATTTTACACAATAACCCTTAACACATAGTTGGCTTATACTTAACAAATTATGCTTTAAGCCTTCTACCAATAATACATTGTCTATGAAAAATTCTTAAAATTTACAATCATACCTGATCCAACCAGCTTCCTTGTAGTGTTATCTCCAAGTGTAACCTTGCCTCCACTCCTGCCTTCCAGCATTATGAATTGACCAGTATCTCCAGTCATATGCTTTGAGCATCTGCTGTCCACGTACCATATGCTCTCACGAGGTCTTGTGTGAGAGCGACCCTGCAAAATTATCAAACATTAGACCTGGGAACCCAAACAAGTTTGGGTTCACCTCTTAGCAATTTATAATCAAATACATGTATTATATGTCTAGGTTTATGCATCTTAGGTCTCCACACCAAATTAATTTTCATCTTCAAAGTATAGGTGTGATCTATATGTCCAAACAATCCACAATTATTACATTTTACTTTTGGAAATGGTTTTCTAAGTCTTCTAACATTCACCTGTCTTTTTAGGGATTCCATAAATTTAGGATACATAATAGGATTAGTAAAATCTTCAAGTTTAGTAAGTATCCTATTATCCTTGAGAGCTTTTATCATTAATTTGTAAAATGAATTCATATCTTTTAAAATTCGATTTAAATAATTGATTTTATATAATTTACTCTCTGATTCATCCTTAAAGTACATAAAATTTTTCTCGAGTTCTGCATAGGATGATTTTAAATTCTCATTATTTTTATTCAAGTCATCAAACTCATCAAGTAATTTTATGTGCTTGTTATCAATCAAAGCATGATCTTTCTTAAGGATTTCATGTTCCTTTTTAAGCTCTTCTAATTTTAAACTAAGGCTAGCATGCATTTTTTTTTTATTTTCTTATATGATTCATGCATGTGTTCAGAAACTTCAAAAAGTTCATCATAAGTTAAGTCACATACATCTTCTTGATCTGACTGATCAAGATTGTCGGCCATTAAGCATAGATTAGTGACATCTTCTTCCTTTCTGTTTCTGATGAGTCCGAATTTGAGTCCGCCCAAAAAGCTTGTTGGAACTTCTTCTTGCCCTTCTTCACAACTGGTTTCTCCTCTACCTTCTCCTTGCTAGGATTGGCTTTGAGTTTTGGGTAATCCGTCTTTATATGTCCAGGTTTCCTGCACTCATAGTAAATAATTTAATTTGAAACCATGGCATTTCTATTGAATTTACCTCTATTCCACTGCTGGCGTCTCTTCTACTTCCTCTTTAGAAAGCTTTTGAATTATCTATTCATTAATACGATGTCGTCTTCATCCTCAGGTTATGAATTTTCACTCTCAGACTCTTCCACATTCAGTGCTATGTTTTTCTCCCTTCGTGGTTCATCTGCATCAACCTTTCTTCGGCTAACTCCTTGCTCGTAAGCAATAAGCGAACCAAGAAGATTGTCAATAGAGTAAATGTTTAAACCCTTAGACTCTGTAATTATAATATTTTTAGCATTATATGTAGTAAGTAAGCAACGAAGAATTTTATTAATCATTTTAGCATTAGTTAACTCCCTACCCAATGCATGTAAAGAGGTGACTATTTGTGTGAATCTTGTGTACATATCAGAAATAGATTCATTTGGTTTCATGCAAAATAGTTCATAATCATGCAACAAGATATTAAGTCTAGATTGCTTAACCTCATTAGTCCCCTCATATGTTATACAAAGTCTATCTCACATGTCCTTTCCACTTTTGCAAGTGGAAACCTACATGTAGTCTCCTAATTTTAAAGCACAAAAGAAACTATTCAAGCATTTGATATTTAGTTGTGCTAAGTCATGTTCTTCTATTATCCAATCTGTAAAAGGTGTTTCAACTCTAATTCCGTCAACTAATCTAGTTAGTTTTGTATATCTTTCCTGGATTAAGATCCACATACGATAATCAATTGACTATAAAAAAGTAGACATGCTAGATTTCCAAAAATCAAAAGGTATATTGTCAAATAGTGGAGGTCTAGTTAAAGAGTAACCCTCATGTGTGTTCTGGTTTCCAAATGTAGCTATCTACGTTAATCAAAAAGTAGTCTAAACTTATGATTTTGAAATAATGCTCTGATACCACATGTTGAAACTCATTCACTATGAATTAGGTTGTTAAACCTAGGCTTATGTCCCAAGGCTATCCAAGAGGGGGGTGAATTGGTAATTTAAAAAATTATCCCTCTTTTGAGTATGTTAAACTGAAAATAAACTTTAATGAATTTTTAGAAATAATTTTTCAACCACAATTTTTAGAACGGAAAAAGCAGAAAATAAAAAGCTGTAAAAATAAAAGACACAAAATTTATAGTGATTCGATAAAAACTAGACCTACATCCACTCCCCAGAGGCACCCTCCGAGTATTTCACTAATACCAATAGTGTCTCTCTTTTTGCACCCACAGCAAGGCGGAGAAGCCTTTACAAACACTCTTTCCACCAATACCCGGTGCGGCAAAGAACCTTCATCCTTTTACATTATCCCCAGCATTGGCATAGAACTATCATCCTTTCACACTCTCCTAGTGTGGGAAGAGAACCCTTCGGCTGTTCACACTCTCCTAGTGTGGCCAGAGAACCCTTCGGCTGTTCACACTCTCCTAGTGTGGGTAGAGAACCCTTCGTCTGTTCACACTCTCCAATTGTCGGCAGAGAACTGGATCTCCTTGACAGATCTCCTCACAAATAAATCTAGAAGAAAGAAAGAAAAGAGTGAAGAAATCCAAATCACAAGTAGAGATTCTTACCTTTGAATACCAAGCGAAGCCTTCACGCTCCAATGGTAGGAATCCTCCTTTGAATGCTCTCTCACACTCTCTCCTTAACTCTTCTTTCAATAGGCATGAAATCAATGAGTAAAAAGATTGGGTGGCAGTAAAAGTTGGACCTTATATAGGAGAGATAAGAAAAACCATCCAAAACAGTGCAATTATTCAAGTCAGGATGTATTGGATCGTCCCGTACGATCATGGATCATCCTGAACGATTTTACATAAAGTGTCTAAAATGATCCTAATGAATATTGGTACGAACTGTGTTCATACACGATTATCGTCCCGTACGAACTAGGTTCATCTAGACGATCAGTTATTTAATAGGTCGGTTCCCAAAAACTGCATAACGCTGCCAAAATTTTTTGAGTCGATTCAATTTGTCTTGGGACAAATAGGCCTTCGTTCGGATTAAATTTTTACAGAGGGCAACTCGTCTTGGCACAATTATGAATTTCGTCTAAACAAAATTTTTACAGAAAAGAATTCGTTCTGGGATGATTTGGATTTCGTCTGGATGAAATTTTTACATAGCCCAAGTCATCCTAGAACGATTATAGATATCATCTGAACGAAATTTTTACAGAGCCTAACTCGTCCTAGGATGAAAATAATTTCATCCTGGACGATCAGGACTTAGAAAAATTTCCTCCAACTCTGGTTCGTTCCATTGCTCTTACGAGGAGATAACTAACCTGATCGTCCCGTACGAATTAGGTTCGTCCCGTACAATTAGTGGTTATTTTGTAAGATCTCAATAAGTGTGTGTGTGTGTTTTTATTCACTCAATTACAATCACTCCCTCTCAATTCAAAGAACAATTTAAAGCTTCAATTTGCAAAGGCTTGTAAGCTGAATTTGATTTGAAGTCTTCATGGTTTGGAGTTTGATTTTTCTGAAATGTTAGTACACACAAGAGCAAAAACAAATCTTCCAAAAAGTGTTAGGAGATAACTACACATAAAACAATAATATTTGGAATCATCAAAACTATACAAGTTGCAAGAATGTAAAATATGCTAATAGCAACTCTCTTAACAATAGTTGATATCCTTGTTTGATATTCTTACAACTTGTACGTTTTTTATGATTCCAAATATTATTATTTTGATTATTATTTCTCCTAACATATTTTGGAAGAATTATTTTTTCTCTTGTGTGTACTAATATTTTAGGGAAATCATACTCCGGATTATTGAAGACTTCAAATCAGATTAGTTTAGAGTTTATTGTAATTGAAGTATATATTTTCCATTTTATTGAGTATGAGTGAGTGTGATTGTAATTGAGTAACTGAGCATACACACATTGGGAGAGAGTTTTAAGATCTATATTTTTAAACTTATCTTATTGTACGATATTACTTCATACGGAAAGAACTGGTCAATTATTTTCCCCAACGAGAATTTGAACGAATAGGAATGGAAATTTTTTTTTAAGTTTAGATCATACAGATGATATTTAATTTTATACATGAATAAACACCTCTATTTTTTCCTCAGATGAAGATTATACGAATGATATTTTATGATCATCAGTGGACGAACCTCTTTGTTCTATCCTCGGACAAAGATCGTATGGAAGAAATTTATTATCGTCTCAAGACGAACATCTCTATTATGTCCTCAGATGAAGATGGTACGGATGATATTTATGATCATCCCAAGACAAATGACTTTGTTCTGTCCTTGAACAAAGATCGTATGGATGATATTTATTATTATCCCAGGACAAATGTCGCTGTTCTGTTTTTCATTAATTTCGTCTTGACATTTTATACATATGAACTTTTAGATTTTTTTGTTTATACCGGATGAACTTAGGTCATAGCGGATGATGATTACAATTGAAATGATTTTATACCAATCTACAATAGGTTCATATATAAAAGTATTTGTACTATACATATGCACGAACATACGATCGTACAGTACAATTGTATACATTTAAAGTTGAAATTTTTAATTTTTCGGTTGATTTTTTGTGACTTTTGTATAAAAGGTCCACTAAAATAGACATGAAAAGAGTCTTGTCTACATGATTTTTCAAGGGAAATTAAAGTAGAGAGTGTGAGAGAGTTTTTGAGAGAGATTTCTTACTAGTGAAGTGTGAAGGGTTCACAAGATTACTCAAAGGTGAGGATCTTCTTGTAATTGTGGTTGTCACCCTTTCTCTTACCTTTCTAGATTGCTCGTGAGAAGATCTTTAGAAAAGATCCGATTCTCTATCGACACTTGGGAAGTGTGAGAGGATAAAGGTTCTCTACTTACACTTGGAGGGTGTGAAGGGACGAAGGTTCTCTGCCTACACTTGGAGTGTGTGAACAATTGACGATTCTCTGTCTACACTTGGAGGGTGTGAAAGGATGAAGGTTCTCTGCCTACACTTAGAGAGTGTGAAAAGCCGACGGTTCTTTGCCTGTACTTGGAGGGTGTGAAAGGATGAAGGTTCTCTTCCTACACTTGGAGAGTGTGAAAATCTGACGGTTCTTTGCCTATACTTGGAGGGTGTGAAAGGACGAAGGTTCTCTGCCTACACTTGGAGGGTGTGAAAGGATGACGATTCTCTGCTGCATTGGGGATTGGTGAAAGAGAGTTTTGTGAAGGCTTCTTCGCCTTGCTGTGGGGGAAAAAGTAGAATCACTTTGGGAATAGTGCAATACTTGAAGTGGGAGGCTTCAGGGAGTGGATGTAGGTTGTGCTTGACCAAACCACTTTAAATCTTTGTGTACTTTTATATTTTCGCTGCTTACTTGCTGCAAGTTTCTTATTACGTGGTTAATAAGTTATTTCAAAAACCTTAAATTAACTTGCTTCGTATATCAATCGGTTTCAAAAATTTTTAAATCCAAGAAAACATTTTAAAATTACCAATTCACCCCCCCCCCCCCTATTGGTTAGCCTTGGGACATTAGTTTAGGTTCAACAACCTAATCGAGATTAAATAAGAATCAACAAAGGATTGGTTATAAGGGGACAAGGGTGTAGTTTTTTTTAACTTTTACTTATATATAAGTGCACTATGATTAGATTCTTTAGTAATTAAGAACAAAATTCTTAAAAATATATTACTATTTGTTACAGTTACACATGATCTTGAACTTGAAGCTTTAACTGAAGATATCCTTATTTTAATAGTAAATCAACTTGAGGGAGAAGTTGGGGAAAGTTATATTATATGAAAATTAAAACTTTTGAGGCATTACATATAAACAATTTAAGTGTTATGTGGATGTTAGCTTGTTTATTGCATGGTTGTTTATTGTTATGACTTAAGAATAAATAGTTTATTTGGTCGTTTGGTTTCGGGTAGCCTACTAGCTGCTATTTTTTTTTAGAAGTATGTGCAGCATGTACTACTTCATTACTTATTTTGATTCATTTCATGTCTTTATTTTTTTGGGTATCCTGCTGCTTCTGTAGTTCTTCTTATTCATTTGATCTATATTGTTTTAACTTTTAAAGAAAGCCTTAATTATGTTGGCTATTTGAAGTTTATGCTTCTTCTAATTCATTTGATGTCTATGCTTCTTCTGATTCATTTGATATAACATATATATGCTATTTTGAGGAAAGTATATATTAAATATGTTTGCTATTTTGACTTTTGAGGAAAGCCATATATTATTTATTGTTGTTTGAAGTGCTGAAGTGATGATGATCAACCTTCTCAAATTACAGTGGGAATAATTTCAGAGTAAATGTTATTACAATAAGGAGATATTTTTTAGTTTTTGAATCTAGTAAAATGAACAAATACTACATACATAAATGAGAATAGATACTAACTTAATATAAAGTATAATTTATCTCCTTAGATTGTAATATGCTAACGTTGATTGAATATACATCTCATTAGGAGATACATATTCAAAAGATTTAATATGAGCATCATATTGAAGGTTTATAGAGTTCTAACTTGTTTTATTACAGTTGATTCTATGTTGTGATTGAAGACAGATGCTACTCTACAAGAGCCTACAAGAGCATTTCAACTTTCAAGAAGATAAGAACAATTAGTTTCTAAATATTGTTAAATACAAAAGTGTAAATGTACTTGTTGTTCATTGTTCAATCTATGATTATATATTTGTAATTTTCCAAAAGACTAAATGATATGTAAAATGTAAATGTACTTATTATTCATTTTCAAAATCTACCACTCTACCTACTATAATTATATTTTTTTATAAAATATTTAAATTGTGTATATTTTATTTTTAATTAAATAAAAAAATGATTTTAATTTTTTTGGGTCATTAACCTAGACCCGAAGGGGGTCGGGTTGACCCAGACCAGAATTGGGTCAGGTTCAGGTCCAACGTAATGACCCATTTATAAAAATAGGTCGGGTTCGGGTTGACAACTGGTCTTAGGTCAGGTCAGGGGTTTTTCTTATGTATAGTCTTACATGTGTATAGTCTTGCATATATTTTTATGTTTATGCACCCTTGTATAGTCTTATATGTCTATGTAAATTTTAGGCTTTATATTATAAATAATAAAGGTTATCTCCCCTCTTACATAAGATCTCATCCCCAAATTTATTATCCAAATCTAAATACAAAATTCTTTATAATGAATTCATTATCTTGATAAAAATCCAGATCTTGTCAAACTCTATCTCCTTAGTATGAAACTCTAAGGAAAGGGTCCATAACTAAAACCATATCACCCTTCATCATCAATTATTTAGAACTTGCTTTTAATGTTAAATGGATTCAGTTTAGCCAACTCTCCTGGTTCAATATCTAATTCATACCTAGTAAATTCAGTAAGTTACAGAGATTTTTTGTTCAATTTCAAAATTCTTCAAGAAAACTAATCTTTAAAATCAACATCAGTAAGGCTAAATTTTCTAAGGTCACTTATTATTAGGTTTGAATAAGGTTTAGAGAACAAGCAGTTTACTTTCACTAGACCATAAATGAAATTGGCTGCAACTATAGATATTTTCTTCCAAATCAAACCCTTTTTAAATCAGCATCAGGGATGGCATTATCGTAGTTCTTGTTGCTACTAGACCCTCTATATTTTTTTTTTTGTTTAACTTTCCCTCAAACTACTTCAAACAATAGAGGAAAGTTTGTTCCTTTGTTAATGGTTTTGTAATGCATACATTTAAGAATTTTGAAATGGGATCATCTTTTAGAGTTGAAGAGATGATTAAATAACAACATCACAACATGAAGCATCGTATGAGCCAAAGGGATGAGAAAGCCAAAATGTTGGAACAAAATGTTTCATTACAGTTCTCAATAAAGCTGTAATGAATGTAGACTATGAGGTTCCTTTAGAATATATAAACCCTTCATTGCTGGCTAGAAATTATTTCGATCCACTATCAGTTCATGCTAGAGAAGAGAACTATGTCAGGATAGCAAACTCTCGTCCTACTAGTTTTTGTAGAAACACTATTCTACCCTCTTTATCTAATTGGAAAAGGAAATTTAAATCTTTATTGGGTGGATTAGTTCACAGTTGTGCTGCTAATAATGGGCTGTTAAAAAGTGAAATTTTTAAAAGTATTACAGACATTATTTCTATTGGCGTCCAAACATATTTAAGCAGAGGGCATGATGCATCTCCCCTTATTAAAAGAAGGGCATAATTATAAGAATTAAGTCATAGTCAACCAATTGCTTTGATACATTGTCACCGAGAACTAAGGAAGTTCTCATATGCTACTCATTATGCAACACAATATAGCTACCAGAGTTTGCACACTCGTATTAAGTATCATATATAAAGAGCATTAACATGTCAAGAGTATAATCCCATATCTATTAAATATTCAGATCAATCTATAAATTTCCTAATGAGAACCTCTGGTCACTCCTCCGGTCAACATGCGCTAAGATTCGATCAACATCATTTATAAGATAACAAATCATCATCTTGCATTAATATAAGGAGGCTAAAGTTAACAAATTAGCTAACCTTATTATCCTACAAGGAGAGGATTTGCAGCCTAAAGTAGTTTCCACTCTATCAATACTTTTATTTGAGATATTACCTACCCTCTAACATCTATCACATATTTTTACTTATTCATTTATATCCTTAAATAAGTTAGTGTTGCAAATCTAGGATCCCTAGTTTGTGATTTTTGATGATGACTGTGAGAAATTTTTTTTTATTTTTAAATCTTAAAATTTAAAAATACTTTTACTTTCTCACGTGATTTGCTTTATTTATATTTAAATATATTTCTTTGAGACAAATCAGAATAGTTTAACATTATATTGCCCCAAAGGACAGATTAATGTTTTACTATCGATTTGAAATAAAGAAATCTATAATTTATTTCTCTAATCAGAAATAGTATAGGGAATGTATAAATCATCTGAGGGATGATGAATATTTTCTCCTATATCTCTAATTAGGAAAATAAATTATAAATTTATCTCCATAATCAAATATAGAGGTTATTTGACTTGCCTGTAAGAGCAAGTCAAATATCCACCTATCCTTTGATTATAAGAGTAAATTTTAAATATATGTAAAGCGAGGTCTACGTTCACAGATTTCCCCCCTACTATAGAAAGGAACTAAGGTAGGGTTTATTTTAATCTGGGATCTAGACTCCCTATAGGGGCAAGCCCCTATAGTTAATTACATCTCCTAGGAAAATACTCTCGATTAAAGTGAAGGCTAAAGAATTTTAAAAGATACATGTAAATTTAATAGAAATGCTTGGGTTATGAAAATTTCAATGTATAAGTTTTAGATTATAAATCTCCAAGTTGAATTTAGATTTTTGAATTTAAGAGTGATAGGAAAGATGTGGATAAAAAGAACTCACTACACTGGGGGCTATGACCCGGTGGTTCCGCCCATAGCACCCCCACCGGAATGAATGGGGGTGACTGATGCTCGCACTTGTTTGTCCAAATAGCTCCAATGTACCTCACAAATAATAGAAAAAGAGCAAATAGAAAGTGAGCGTAGAGACTATTCATAAAGAAATGCAAGTAAACAAGAATATGAAAAATAAACAATCTAACATTTATATTCATATAACATATGCATATAACTATAAAAAGCAATAATAAAAGAATTTTCTAACATGTAACACGAGGAATGACTATATAGACCATGTAAAAGATCTACTAACACATAATATGGAGACTCATTATCATAGAATATGAAAGATAACAAAACATAGAATACATGGGAGTTTAATAAAACACATGAGAGCTCTCTAATATGGCACATATGTCTATACATAAAATAATATGAGAGTTTACCAATATAAAAATGTAAATGCCACCCTAACAACACATGATAGATCATAACTTTAACTTATACTTCAAGAAATTATCTGCTCCAAAATTATTTTTAGTGATATTTATCATTGATAACTCTAGGTACTTACATGACATTTGAAATTTTAAGAGAAGAACAACATATACACAATGGAGGGAATACAATCATCTAATTGCACATGAGCACAAGAATAACGAATCATACATGATGTTCATAATTTATTAAAGCTAAAAAATGAGATTTAATCGCAAAATTTGTATGCATATGTATATGAGATATATCATTTTCCAATATGGGTACACCCCCTTGAATTGTTTCTCATAAATTCTTCTATGTATTCCCGATTCTCGAAATGCAAGCAAATCACAAACGTGATATTTTATTATCATTGATATACACATGATAGAGGAAAAATAACTATCTAACTAAGATAAGTATGAGAATTATGAAATGCATATAGTGTTTGTAATTATTTCACTTGACAAATGAGGTTTCAATGCAAAATCTACATATACATATAGATGATAACTTCAATTTCTTACAAAATTATTCACATGTGCGTAAACTCCTTCCCATCGTAAACCAAAATCTATCTAAATGAAATCTCATTATTTGACATGATATTTTAATTGCATACATAGTACATTAATGGTTTTGAGATATTCTCATTCACGACATTCCTTAAATTAACCGTTGCAAAGATATAAAGCAAGTTTCTATCTCGCTAAGAAAAAGTTCTTTTTTTTTTTAAGAATTAAAATTAGATCATGAAACAAAATGTTCATATGAAAATATTAATCATATTGAATTAAGGTGCCAAAGAAAATATTTCGTCAAGATTAAAGATAATAGTGAATTAATGGAAATAATAACTCACATATATATTATATATATATATATATATATATATATATATATATATATATAATATATATATATATATATATATATATATATATATATATATATATATATATATATATACATAATAAATTGTTTACAACTAAGAATATATCAAAGAACTAACAAATCTAGGTGAATTTTAATACATAGTTTCAAATATAAAGAATTCAACATTTTATAAATTAATCATGATCTTGTGTACATCATACACATTTTACTCTAATCGCAACAAGGTATTTTATATAAACAATAACACTCTTTCTTGAATCTACTAACATGACGATATATTCATGAAGATTGCAATCTCATATAATCACTCATTTATTCATTATACTAACAAATGATATATAATCTAGCATTTTATATAAGAAATTATCTCAAGTCTGAGAACAAATAACACAACAATCTCTATATTCATCCAATTGACACAAATTTCATGAATGGGTATGAAGAAAATAGTTGACAAACATATAAATTAGGTAAGCACGTAAAAGTAGCAAATAATTTGTTCATTTTCTTACAAATCGCATAAATAAAACAAGGAGAAGTTACTCGAAAAAAAAAATAAAAAAAAAATAAAAATCTATATTGATCCCTCATAAAATCAGTGAAAAATAAAACACTATAAAACATTTCTAGGAGTAATTACTTATAAAAAAAAAACTGCATCAGTTCCTCACAAAAGCAAAGAGGGATTCCAAAATCTGTAGGAATTTTTATATAAAACATCAACGAGAAGCTATCCAAAATTTTTAGGAATTTTTATACGAAATATAAGCATGAGTATATAAACACTTCTTTATTTCAATCAAAATTCATACAGTATATAAAAGAGAAAATGCTAAGAACAAAACCAACAACATACTTCACAACTGGTCTAATAGAAGATTATAAATTCTACAAGGAATATTGGAGTATAAAGTAATAAGCATTCAGTTAATATAAAAAATGAATAAAACAAAGCACCGTTACTTTAATCCTCTATTTCCATAGAAATTAGCTGAGAAACTAATGATTGTAATGAAATAGTCTATTAGATTTATTAGCAAATTCATTACAACACATCAACCAAATGGTTTCCATTATATCCATATAAATCAACACGCCAAATCTTAATCATTAACCTGCAAGGAAATAATGGTAACACCGACACAAACAATCAGTAAATCCCAAAAGCTTCTCCATAGCAGCCACTAGTTGTATTACTTTATTATCAAAAGTTGCTCCAAATCACTACATGTAGACCCATCTAATTTGAACATCCTACTCTCAAGCAAATCGAAAACTACAAACCATGCAATTTTATCTGATATCCTTAGTTTCATACAATGTTAACTAACTGTATCATTCCCAATCAACCACAAGATATCTCTAATAGCAAAGTGAAAGTAATAAAACATTTAACAACATTTAAAAGAAAAGAAAAGAGAGCTAAGAATGACTTATACACATCAGGTTCATACATTTGTTATTATTATTACTTTAAATAATAAAGCTAATTAAAACCCCAAAAATTATGAACCTTATTGCAGCTTTTGTAACAAAAATAATTGAAGAGAAATATAACCTATACAAAGCCATTCTCTGAACTCTTCTCGTTAATATCATGTAGCATTCAGAACTCCAAGAACCCGCTCTTATTCTCTCCTTTGCTTTGCTCAGGCTAAGAAGAGAAATCCCAGAGGAGTCTCATCCTTCTTATACCTTTTTTTTTTTTTGAAGATCCGAACTAGCTCATCCCCATGTTCTTCCTTGGCCGAATGGGATAAGGTAGTTGGATTCTGGAACAAACCATGTTCTTCTTCCTCTTGCTTGGACGGTGAGAGAAGAGGAGAAAGCGACTGCTTAGAGGCGTGAGAGAGGAATGGGAATCGTCGAATGAGAGAGAGATAGCTAGGGCTTGAAGCAAAGTCATCGAATGCAGCCCCTTCCTCCCGAGAAATTATTGCGTGTGGAATCCGATCACAACAATGTGTTCGGTCTGTAACAGTAGCCAATAAAAATAAAACACGTGGCGTTCTTACGTGGAAAGTTAAGGCCCGATTAGTTTGTAGGCCCGCCCAGTATATACAATGAAAAAGGAGGAAAATTTTAACATTTTCCAAATTCGACATTTCGGCCATTCGCTCCATTACTCCCGAGCTTCCAGCAAAAAACTCTCGCTGAATTCTTCCAGCAATCTCTTCTTCTCATCATGGACGTGGAAAAGGATTCACCTGCAAAGAGAAAGGTGCGAAAATTCTTACATTGACATAAAATGAATTACGGATATCTTTGGTATTCAACGCGTATTTGCTGAAGAAACCAAAAAATAAATTTAAATCATTCCTAGTAACTATAAAAGTTTAAATTTATCTCACCATTCTCGTTCTTTCTGCGTATTTTCTTTGTACCCAATGTGTATAATCTGCGTAAACTTTATTTATTTTCTGCGTATATGTTGAAGACAAAACCTAACTTTTTATAATAAGTACTTTTGATCTTTAAATCATAAAACTAAACTTCCAATAAACAAAAATGATTAATGTACCCTAAACCATAGATTTTTGGTGATATTTTTCTCATCCTTTGCGTACATCGCGTATGGTATGCGTACACAACGCGTATGGTATGCGTACACAACGCGTATGGTATGCGTACATAACGCGTATGGTATGCGTATTTTTTGTTGCGTTTTATATGCGTACTTATAATTTGCTTCTCTAAATTAATTATAGTTTCTTATTCTACGCAGATTTACATCCGTCCTATATCATATAGATGCTATGTTTCAACTTTCAGAACAATGTGTGATACATTTTCAGATATAATTCCTGTTGAAATTGAAGAAAAATTAAAGGAACTTAATATTTATCAATTTCTTCAATTTCTTGGATTTGAGCAAAACGCCCCACTTATTTACCAGCTGCTGACAATGTGGAACATTGAAAAGCAAAGCTTCATTATAGAGGGCCATGTTGTCCCTTTCACAGCTGATGAAGTGGCCCTCCTCACTGGACTACCAAATAGAGGTGAGGAGATTACTTGGATGACCTTGCCGACTTCAACAATCAGCTCAAAGGATATTAAGACTAAAATGTTTGAGTTGACTAGGGAAAGCTCCCCAGATACCATGTTGAAAACATTTATTATGTATTTGTGTTCTAATTTATTTTTCCAACAAAGCAACTTTAAAGTTCCTAAGATGCTTAAGACAATAGCAAATAATGTTGATGATTTTTCATCAATTAACTAGGCATGGGCAATTTGGGAATGCCTAGTTACAGATTTTAATAATGTAGCTATGAAGATCTCAAAAAACAGGCCAGCGGGTTATGTCAATGGATTTGTGCCACTGCTTATTGTGAGTGCTAAAACAATTCTTATTAAACATTTTAATTGACTGATTGTTTTGCTAAAACTAATTGATAATATCTAAATTTTATATAGGTTTGGTTTTTGGAGCACACTTCCTTTCATCTCCCAAAGTATCCTGACAGAAGGCCCCGTTTCCTTCGATGGTCTGATGATATTGTATATAACACTGAGAAGACTGACAAATTATTTGTTAATTTAAAGAGAAGACAGGTATTTATTGTAAGAAGTTTTGCGTACCCGTTGCGTACGGTTTACGTATACTATGCGTATGTCTTGCGTACGTTGTGCGTACGATATGCGTATATAATACATATATATTACGTATATGATTGCGTTTAGATTACGTATTTATTTGAGAATAATTTTTCACAGATTTTTGTTGACATCCAAGGAGTAACCCCTGAAGAATGTGATCTCTTGGGTGTAAAGAAATATCCATCAACCCCTCTTTCACCCATTCAAACTAATACACCTAAACATCATCTCCTCCCACAATCTCCTCTGCAGCCCAAATCCGCCTTGAAAACCCAACACCAACCCTTAGATGAACTTGAAAAGAAAATAATAGGGATTGTGCAGGAGTCCATGGTCAACCTCTTCCAGGAATTTGAAGGTAGAATGAGGAAGAATTTTGAACATATTGTGAAGAGAGTTGATCTTATTGATGAGAAGCTACAAAATTGCATTGTCCAAGGAATTATTAAGCCTGATCAGCAAGCTGCTCCCTCCTCCTCATCATTCATTCCCCATACTATTCCATCCCCCAATAATATTCGGATATCATCTGAACACACCAAGACCGACGCCCCAGAAAAAATGAATGATGTTGAGATGACCCAGGCTGCTGAAAGGGTTAGCAAAAAGAATAAATTAGAGAGAAAATCAAGCAAGAAATAGAAGAAGAAGCAGAAAAGGGTACACCACATCCCTGAAGAACCTTTTAAAGAAGCTCCTCCCCAACAAGAACAGTCCAAAGAAGTTGCCAAAGAAGCTCCCCCCGAAGAAGAACATGTCAAAGAAGCTCCCCCCCCCCCAAGAAGAACAGTCCAAAAAAGCTCCCCCCCAAGAAGAACAGTCCAAAGAACCTCCCCCCAAGAAGAACAGTCCAAAGAACCTCCCCCACAAGAAGAACAGTCCAAAGAAGCCCCCCCACAACAAGAACATTCGAAAGAAATTGTTCCATTCCAAAAAGTTCCCCATAAAGTTCCTCAAACTATAGAAATAATCAATGTTGATGATGTTGTAATAAAGGGATACCCTGCAAGTCCCACAGTTAATTACAAAGGCGTGGAAATGTTGAGTCCAGCGCAGAAAGTTTTTCTGAGGGAAAACATAAAGAAATATCTTGACAGGTATCTTATCTTAGTATAATGCGCGTATGGTATGCGTATTACGTGTGTATGGTTTGCGTCCTTTGTGCGTACGGCTTGCGTATTTATGTGTTTTTTATGCGTATAATGTGCGTACCTTATGCGTATTTTTTGTTTAAATATTTCAGTAGCATGTGTGTATTTGAATCTGGGAACGTCATGATTTCAAGACACATGATCGACAAAATATTATCCGACAGTTACCTGGACAATGACCATATTAATGCTTTTGCCATTTTATTAAATGAGAAGTCTAAAATTTCACCATATCAGTATGAAAAATATCTATACATCTCACCAATGTATTGGGTTAGTATACTAGTTTATTTTATATATAATTTTTTATTAGAACTATTTAATTCTTATATTTAATTGTTTGCAGCATTACAAGGTAAAGGATGTAAAATCAGTGTTGTTTCTCGAGCACATAGACTACAAATCTGTTCAGTCAAGCAGTACTATAATTAATCCAATTATTCACGGAGAGCACTGGACCCTTCTAGTTGGTTACATAAAGCAAAAAAGGTGGGAATTTTACGATTCCATACCCAACCCTATGCATAGAAGTGTTGCTGTGAAGATAGTGAGTTTGATTATATCCTTGAATTGTTTACAAATTTTGTGATTAATTTTAAGTGACTTAATTCTATACCATATATTGTTCAGATTGCAAGTTTAAATAAGGATTACAAAAAAGCCTTCCGTCAAAATATCACTAAATGGAGTTTCAAGACAATGAAGAAGGCGCCAACTCAGACCAACAATACAGATTGTGGTATGTTTGTATGCAAATACATGGACAATATTATTCGACAAAACAACTCCGGTTGGATGCAGAGAACGGATTGGCAAGAAAAAATGCCCAAATATAGAGCAAAATTTGCATACGGATTGTTTTGTGCTGCAATGAAATGAACTTTTATATTTTAAATTTATGTACATAACTGGTATATTTTCCTTGTAATTAAGAAAGATTCTATGTGTTGAATATAATGTTTCTCACCATTGATCATTCATATAAATCGTTTAAGAAATTTATACTGAGGAATTTAAAATACGCACTCTATACGCGAATCATATGCGTTTCAGAAGCAGCTCATACAACGTATATACGCAGACAATGGTTCATGGTTTTTTAATCAATAAAACAATTAATTCGAATGCAACTCCCTATCAATAAAACCAGCAAGGATCGTCTAATATAGGGTTTTCCACCGTTGATCCTTAATTCAAATCGATTAAGAATGTTTTCATTAAGATTTTATGAATACGCAAAGTATATGCCTTGAGTACGCGATCCAGACGCAGGTCATACGCATTCCATACGCATAGGGCATTTCTTGGTTTTTTGATAAAAAAATCAAATTAATTAGGATTTAAATGATTCGATGCATTCTTTCGGTATGAAACATTCAAATACTCATTTTAGCATCGTTTGAAAATGATTTGTATGAATTTCCCAATGAGACTTGATGGTTGTGTACACACTTGTGCTACACAAGTGATGGTTCTAGAGTGTGGGTGTTATGCTCCTATGGTGGAGCATTCATTAGAGTATGTGGAGTTGAGTCAAATTAATTCGAATGCAACTCCCTATCAATAAAACCAGCAAGGATCGTCAAATATAGGGTTTTTCACCGTTGATCCTTAATTCAAATCGATTAAGAATGTTTTCATTAAGGTTTTATGAATACGCAGTGTATACGCCTTGCGTACGCGATCCAGACGCAGGTCATACGCATTCCATACGCATAGGGCATTTCTTGGTTTTTTGATAAAAAAATCAAATTAATTAGGATTTAAATGATTCGATGCATTCTTTCGGTATGAAACATTCAAATACTCATTTTAGCATTGTTTGAAAATGATTTGTGTGAATTTCCCAATGAGACTTGATGGTTGTGTACACCCTTGTGCTACACAAGTGATGGTTCTAGAGTGTGGGTGTTATGCTCCTATGGTGGAGCATTCATTAGAGTATGTGGAGTGGAGTCAAATTAATTTGAATGCAACTCCCTATCAATAAAATCAACAAGAATCGTCTAATATAGGGTTTTCCACCGTTGATCCTTAATTCAAATCGATTAAGAATATTTTCATTAAGGTTTTATGAATACGCAGTGTATACGCCTTGCGTACGTGATCCAGACGCAGGTCATACGCATTCCATACGCATAGGGCATTTCTTGGTTTTTTGATAAAAAAATCAAATTAATTAGGATTTAAATGATTCGATGCATTCTTTCGGTATGAAACATTCAAATACTCATTTTAGCATCGTTTGAAAATGATTTGTGTGAATTTCCCAATGAGACTTGATGGTTGTGTACACCCTTGTGCTACACAAGTGATGGTTCTAGAGGGTGGGTGTTATGCTCCTATGGTGGAGCATTCATTAGAGTATATGGAGTGGAGTCAAACTAATTCGAATGCAAATCCCTATCAATAAAACCAGCAAGGATCGTCTAATATAAGGTTTTCCACCTTTGATCCTTAATTCAAATCGATTAAGAATGTTTTCATTAAGGTTTTATGAATACGCAGAGTATACGCCTTGAGTACACGATCCAGACGCAGGTCATACGTATTCCATACGCATAGGGCATTTCTTGGTTTTTTGATAAAAAAATCAAATTAATTAGGATTTAAATGATTCGATGCATTCTTTCGGTATGAAACATTCAAATACTCATTTTAGCATCGTTTGAAATTGATTTGTATGAATTTCCCAATGAGACTTAAAATACGCATTCCATACTCATTTTACGCGCTGTATATACGGGACATACGCGCTGTATACGCGGGACATACGCAAATTAAATTTGACAGCTAAAACAAATCTTCTTACAAATAAATATCCATCAACAAATATTCTTACAAATAAATATCCATCAACAAATATTCTTACAAATAAATATCCATCATACAAATATTCTTATAACATGGATTTCTCTGTTTTTATGATATCCATCATCAACTTCAGGTATTTTGCTGATGGCTTTTGGAACGTACACCTGTTATGTGTTCCTCAGTGAAGCATTTGGGTTTGCTTGTGAAATTAGAATGCTTTGCTCGCTTTACTGATGGTTGACTGGATGGTTCCCCGGCTATGAAATCGTCTGTCATGCACTCAGGCATGCTGGTGAACTGCTGTACTGATGCCTGACTAGACGGGCATGCTTGTGATATGAAATCCTCCGTAAAGCATTCTGGCATTCTTGAGAAATTGTACTGCTTAGCTGGAGATGCCTGACTGGAATGTACAGCATTTATGAAGTCCTTAGTGAAGCATTCAGGTATGCTTGTGAAATTACACTGCTGATCTGATGGTTGCTTGGAGTGTACAGAATTTATGAAATCCTCAGTTAAGCATTCGGGCATGCTTGAAGGAGTCTCAAATTTTGTTGTGTATTTCTTCATTGGTGTTTTCCCTGTTAAAAAAATTAATAACAATATATCAAAATAGACAATAAATAAAATTATTCAGAAAATAAAATATCATACTCTTTGTCTTTTTTTCCCAGTGGCTTTTCAGCCTAGCATTGGATATGCCTTTAGGCCTACGCTTTAGAGGGTATTTAAGTTGTACACTGCCACCCTGTGTAGTCTTGTATGTCTTTCTCTTCCCAAAAACAACCAAATCGAGTTTTACAGATGTATCCTTCATCGCAGCCATTAGGAATTCTTCACCACCCTCATTCAGCTGCGCTCGTATGCTCATTTCATATGCAAACCTGCTTATATAATTTCTGAATATGAATCTACTACTAGCTTCAGAGCTATTCTGAGAATTTTCTTTCAAATTTAGACCAGCATATATATCTTGTCGAGCTCGTGCTGACCATCGCAACAGTAGGTACTTCTCGGGGATTTTCCCAATAGCCATTTGCCTCAAAACTATTATGCAGTGAGAACACAATAAACCCATCGTTTCAAACTTTCTGCAGGAGCATTGAATGTTACCATTTTGTGCATCAAAATCAACAACCCATGGTTTAGAGTGATCCTTGGTCTCTGTGCAATAGACAAAAAATTTAGAAGAATCACTAGACTCAAGCTCTACATTCATTACACCTACACCTTGTAGAAATTCTTGTTCAAAAAATGAATATAGTTTCTTTGAATAAAATTGAGCAGCTTGCTTTAATATTGAGCAGTTTTTTATTACAGGTTCTATTTCGGAGTGGTTGCATCTATAATCCTCATCCTGTTCATTTCGGCGCCAATTACTCATCAACTTCTCTAAACCCAAAAAGCAATCAGTTAAAGAACTTGTGGGCTTAGAAATGCCATGACACACATTATTAGTAGACTCGCTACGTTGTGTGGATAGAGTGTCTATGCTAAAATAATCCTTATTGAAGGCAGTTGACCACTTATTCCTTATCCTATAAAGATCCTGCAACCAAACATGATCTTGGAGGTTCCCTTGTATGATCAATTCAGCCCATGCATTCTCAAACTCCTCCTCATAGTCACATCTGCTCAAACACTTATTGAAGAGGCCTTTGACTTTGTTGTTGGTATTGTAGCACGATGCTTTTGATGGAGCCTTTTTTCGGATATGCCATTGGCACAGTCTATGACGACTGTGAGGTAGTGCAACTTCTATGGCCCTAGCCATTGCCTGGTCTTGATCTGTATATATTGTTATTGGCTGTTTATCACCCATCATTCGAACAAAAGTTGTAAACACCCACGTAAATGATTCAATTGTCTCTTCGGACAAGAAGGCCACCCCAAGCAAAATGTTTTTCCAATGATTGTTAACCCCAACAAATGGTGCACATACCAAATTATACTTATTAAGCCTATAACTTGTATCAAAAATTACCACATCACCAAAGCAGTCATAATCTATCTTACCAATCGCATCAACCCAAAAAAAATTTAACAATCTATCAAATTCATCCTTCTGGACATCCCAAGAGAACATGTTATCATTAAGTTGTCGTTCTTTAAATAACTCAATCAAACTATTAGTGTCCCCAAGTTCAATCTTAGCTCTTTTTATTTTTTGAATAAAGTTGTACGCATCCCTCCTTGTGAATCCAATATTTTCAACACCTCCAACTTCATCAGCAAGGAAGGAAAATGCATCAATTGTTCTTATCCCAGCATCTGTCATTGCTTTAAGAACATAAGCTTTTTCATCACACATATTCCTGCATGATCTAACAAGATGCCGGTCTTCTGGCCTAGGCAAATCATGATTGTGATTTTCAATAAATTTTTTCACGTTCCAATATCCAGCTTTATCCACTGTAAACCTAACCATAGCTGGACAACCAGTTTGAGTATCTGATCTTCGATATTTCCTTTAGATATTAAGATCAGCCAACTTCTTGAAACCAGCTTTTGAACAAACAAAGTCCTTGGATTTTAAATTTCTGGAATTGGCCAGTAACTGTGATGATCCTTACGAACACTAAAACCAAGATTATATCCATAAGAACGATAAGCCTCGTATGCTTCTTTCTCATTAACATAAACATCCTGAGAAATACGCAATAAGTGAATGGTAAAATACGCAACCAGTATGCAACATATACGCAAATGATAAGCAGCAATTAAGCAACACATACGCAATGTATACGCAATATATACGCAATGTATACGCAATATATACGCAAATATATACGCAATGTATACACAATACATACGCAAATAATACGCAACAAACCTTTGAAATAAGAAAATCGAACTACAAAATCCTTATTGTAGCCTAGATCAATAATGCTTTAGAAGAAGAGAACATTGAGTATTCTTTTTAAATCAATTACAATTTTACATTATGCACATTGTTGATAAAAACCCGCATCTTTGCTAAACACAATAAATGCACAAAGAAAACTTGAATGAGGCGAACTTTATCGAGATGCTGAACTTTTCGTCCAAACCCACTGGTTCTACGTGTTCTGCTTCATGTGCGCTTGTTTCCGGGACGTCAGCATTCTCAAGGTTATCGGCTTCCTCCGAGACCTGCGAAAATATTGTGTGCTCATAAAAACCAACATCCTCCTCCAGATCAATCTCCATCTTCATCGGCATTTTCTCTGCAAAATTTTTGGCTTCTCTGCAAAAATTTTGGCTCTAAGCTTTATATATTGCGGTGATTCGCGCGTGCCTTAAATTCTGAAAAAAGAAGCGCCAACCTAAATCTCTCGGGTCGGGCTGGAAGATGGGTCGGGTTTACGAGGTTTACGCAAGTCAATTGACTGTTTAACCCTTTCCACGTAAGCAACCGAACACATCGTTGTGATCGGATTCCACGCGCAATAATTTCTCCTTCCTCCCTGACCGACCCTAGCACAAAGAAATATATCGTGGGAATGAGAGGGGATCGTCTAGGGCTTGAAAGAAACGAATCGTGGACAGCTGCCTTCTTCTTCCATGGCCGGCCCTAGCAGGTCCGAAAATGTGTAGCCAGAGTTTTTTTTTTCAAAGGGGCAGCTGCTTGTGAGAATGAAAATGGATCCTGGAATCTTTAGCCGGCCCTAATGCTATCAGCAAGATCAAAATATATCATCCTTTCAAAAGATGATCGGACGGTTAATATTAGATGCTAAAATCAAAGACATTTAGAGAATTAAAATGAGAGAAAGAGGGTAGAATTATACAAACTAAATTATTCATTTAACATTTTGATTTAAATGGGCCAAGTTAATTTGTAATAATCAAAAATTGATTTGACTCGAGAGACATTAAATTTAGTTGATTAAAGCCATGGAGCTTTAAATTGACTACGAATTGGTCGGCTCAAATTCACAATCGACATGCAACGTCGAGGAGAATCAAATTCAAAAATGAGTCGAAGAGAGGTTGATTGCAAGATTGATTGTAGACTTGAATGATTGTAGAACAATGTGACCTCATACAAAAATGAGGTCAACAATGACAAACTCTTTTGATTAAGTATACATTCTCAGGACATATATTGGATATTGTTTATGTTTGATGCACTAATGATTGTAAGTACAATACTCAAGAATACTAAAGACTCAAGATTAGGTAGGTTACGATATCAAGTTAAAAGAGTATAAATTTCTAGTTTCTTTAATTTTCTATTTTCTTGAGTCATGCCACATTAGAGTATATGCAATTGGGTAATAGTGCACACAAACAGGAGGTGAGAGAAATTTTTCTAAATTAAAATTTTTTGAACTAATCATATTGTAAAAAATAAATTCATACTTTATGATCAGTTGTTACATAGAATGGCTCAACAGCTAATTGAAATTTTATGTTATATAAACTAATCGCACTATACAATATATATCATACTGTAAGATTTATTTCATTTTCAAAACCATAGCCACCAGATTAATTTAAGTAAAATTTTAAAATGGGTATTTTGAACTAATCGTACTATACATTACAAATCATACTATATGTAGATTTGAAATATTGGTAAAATTAACCAATGTGATTAGTCAATCAAATCATGATTTAATTAAAGATAGTAGATTATACTATATGATGTTGATCATACCAGACAATTAATAGAGATAAATTATGGTCTTCCTGGAGTATGTTCCAAATGTAGCCATGATTTTTTACCTAATTGTATTTTACTATAATGATCGTACCAAACTATAGGCAGAGACAAAATTGGTCATCTAGAAAATTGTACCAACTAAAGCTAAAACATTTGAACTAATCATAATGTATGATATTAATATCATACTTAATAATTAACCTAAAAACAACTAACTATAGTATACGATGAGAACAATACGGGATGAGTGATAGAGATAAATTTCCATCGTACAAGGAAATGTCCTGTACCAATAGAGGAATTTAAATAGATCGTACTATATGATCTATGGACCATGCTATATGATATGTGTTACAAACCTATTTTTTGGATTATGATTTTGATGATAGCAAATAAATCTTGTTTCACTACGACTGCCTTTTTCTCTATTGACTTTTCAGGACCCAAAGATCGGATGGAAATCAGAATCAACTACAGATTGGGTAGATTAGGGTTGAATCAGTCTGTAATTTTCTGTTTTCCCTTCTTGAGTCAATTATAAACAAGTGACTGATGTTAAGTAACCCTACACACACACACTTGAGAGATTTAGAATCTCTGTTTTTACTCACATCAGCCATGACGATATTATTATCTGCCTGGGCGATCGAGTTCAAATAGAAGTTCTAATCAGGATTTCTTGTTAAGGTAGCCGTAATTAACTGATTGGCCTGGATGATACTTGTATCGGCCAGGACGATAGGCTTAATACAGAAAGAATTTTCTAACATAATCAATTTAGGTATCCTGCATTTTTGGAAATCGGCCAGGATGATTGTGAGATCATCCTTGACGATATCACACAATTTTGCCTAAATTAATCCAGGAATCAAGGAAGTAATTAAGAATAATTGATACGATCACATCATCCTGGATGATCGAAGGATCGGCCAGGATGATCTATTCAAAAACCCTTAGTCTGGGCGATAAATATCGACCAGCTTGAATTCAGGGCGATGCTTAGGATGATTTTCCTCTGATTTGAATTGATCGGCCAGGACGATCGAGAGATCGTCCACGATAATCAAGCCAATTTTCAATCATTCATTTTGCATTCAGGGTGATGCTCTAGCTGATCTTCTGAGATTTGTACTAATCAGCCAGGACGATTTACATATCGTTTTGGATGATATAGTCGGCAACTTGCAATTAATGAGATCCTTTGAAGCTCTTATATTTAAGAGCTC